>JAWPHD010004198.1:0-194438 GCA_037043455.1 Cyrtodaria siliqua
CTAACATTGCCTAATGTTTTGGTCATAGAACTATACAGCATTAATAGGCACTATAAGTATATCACAAAGATCTCCATGTAATATATGAATATAAAAAACAAAAGCCTAGAAAGCCATACAAATATGTATGTAATATGCATCATATTTATATATAAACAGTTTTCTCACATACATACATACTCACAAGAATTTTAAACAACAGGTTAACTACATGGGGATTATTATATTGAAGCACAGGCTGGTTTTCGAAAACATATGGGAACTATTGATAACATATTCGTTCTCCATGGTTTGATAAATCATATATTGAATGGAAAACAAAAGTTATATGTAACTTTCATAGATTTCACTAAAGCTTTTGATTTGTTGGTTAGACAAAACATATTCTATAAACTTATGAGGTAAAATCCTTAATATTATTAAATCATTGTATACGATATAAAATCAAGAGTAAAGTATCAAAACCAGCTTAGTGACAGTTTTAGCTGTTTTCTTGGAGCGCCGCAGGGCGATTGTTTGTCACCTTTTATATTTTCTATGTATGTAAATGATTTAGAAGAATATTTTACACTAAATGGTTTTAAAGGTATCGATACTAGAATGTTAAAGTTGCTTTTACTCTTATTTTCGGATACTGAAAAGGGTCTACAAGATGGATTAGATATACTGTACAGTTATTGCCAGAAATGGAATTTGTTTGTAAATGAAAATAAAACGAAGGTCATGCTTTTTAAAAAAGGCGGTCAGATAAAAAAGGAACCTATTGTTCAGATATAATAATACTGTAATTGAAATTGTAAATAAGTTTACCTATTTGGGAATTGTCTTTACCACAGGCGGTTCTTTTGATCAAATGTTCGAATCATTAAGTGGCCAGGCATTAAAGGCAATCTTCAAAATAAAGTCATATATAAATCAATTTACTGACTTATCGGTCAGTCACACTTTAGACATTTTTGACAAACTTATTTTGCCAATATTAAATTATGGCGCAGAGATATGAGGATTCTCAAATGCGGAAAAGTTAGAGAAAGTACAACTTCAAATTTGTAAACAACTTTTATGTGTTAAAACACAAACTCAAAACAATTTCATATATGAAGAACTCGGGAGACTCCCTTTTAAAATTCAACGTATTATAAAATTCACGTTCGAGTGATCGCAGATGTATAAAAAAATATGTATAATGTTACGTTAAATGATCTGATTGTAAACCCAAACAAATTAAACTGGGCATCTCAAGTTAAAGGGTTATTGGAACGAACAGGATTTAATGAAGTTTGGTATTCTCAAGGAGTAGAAAACATAACGTATTTCATTAATATATTTAAACAACGAATTAAAGATATGTTTATACAAAATTGGAATGCTGAATTATCTTCTTCCACTAGAGCTGGTACATACAGAATAATATCAGATTTCAGTATTATCTAGATGCACTAAATATAAAGAATTTAGAGCTTTTTTACAAAACTGAGTCTGTAGTCACAGGTTAGAAATAGAAACTGGTCGATGGCATAGACCAAATAAAACACCAAGATCCGAAAGAAAATGCCAGCTTTGTAATATACTAGAAGACGAATTTCACTTTGTATTGGAGTGTTCACTCTATCTTGATATTAGAAAAGAATATGTTAACAAATATTTTTGGAAACAGCCAAACATACCAACATTTACTGAACTTATGACAACAGAAAACAAGAGTTTATTAAAGAAACTGTCCGTTTTCATTAGTAAAAGTTTTAAAAGAAGAGACGACATGTTTTATAAATAAATATCACTTTTCTCCATTTTTGTCCACATATATAAATGTGTACTGATCAGTACTTAGGACTATTAATTTAAAAATATATATTAAACACTTATATACTTAATAGTTGTCAAATACTTTTTAACTAGTAACATAATTATACAGATGATCTTGAAACTCACCTATGAAATTATACAAATTGTCATTAACTGGAAAATATTGTGTATATTTCATATACATGTTTATATGTATGTACTATTTGCATGTGAACTGTTGGGCGTAATGCCTTATGTTTGATTAAAAATATCTATAATACAGAAATGCATATCATGATTAGAAGCTGTATAAATGGGGAGTTTTTTTAAACGTCTTTACAATTTAAAAGACTGTTTTTTATTCTGACTTAAACAAAAGTTTCTCGTCCCTTTTACTCTTGCAAGCAGAATTTAAGATATTTAGTACGCCTTCATTGATAATTGTAAAGAATGTTTTTTGTGGGTTTTTTTAAACCCAGCATATATATTTTACCTAAAAAATTGTTTAACATAGATAAATGCAATGATAAAATAATCAAGTACGAATGTTTCAGTTTTTATACAAATCCACATACTATCTCTGCTGACTTTTACTATAGTTGATTGTGTGAAAAAAATGTTGTTATCCAAAACTAATATATGAAACAAAGACAAAATCTAGCTATGGAGGTGTGACTCTTCATTATTCAGTGGGAACAGCAGGGAACATAATTTAGCAGATACAACTACATATTTCTTGGGAACTTTTTTTTTCTGTATCAAAGATAAGAAGAAGAAAATAAGAGAGATGTGTTGCACAGTGTACTTAAAATTTAAGACAAAAAACTAATTAAGTAGGGATTTATAAGTCGACCAAGGTTTTTCAAATTTATCAAATGCAATAATTTTAATTGCATTTATTTTTTTCAGTTTGATATATGTATTTAATTTGTGGTTTGAAATTTATAAACAGTGGTAATCTTCCATCTAACTTGCATTTTATATATGAAGTATTTTGCGTGCAAAATTAATCTATTTAAAACAATATCATATTGACTAGACCCAAATATGATTTCTTTTATAGTCCATTCAGGTTGGATTATTATAGTATTGTCATTGCAAGTAATCTTAAAAATATCCCAGAATGTTTTAATATATTTACA
The DNA here is from genome assembly GCA_037043455.1 of Cyrtodaria siliqua. NCBI lineage: Eukaryota > Metazoa > Mollusca > Bivalvia > Adapedonta > Hiatellidae > Cyrtodaria > Cyrtodaria siliqua. Next base: position 2,928 of record JAWPHD010004198.1, read on the forward strand.
TTCCCAAAATAAATGTGTAATGGCTTCTGGAGACTCCGTGCAGAAGCTACAGGAATTATCATTTTTTATCTTCATTTTTGTCAAAAGGATGTTTGTAGCAGTAATTCTGTGGTTTATTTTTGCCTGAAACCATTGTAACCTGGTGTCTTTTGTACATTTGAAAGGTATTTTGAATAAGTCATTCCATTCTCTGTCTATATTTAAACCATATTGCCCCCATCTGGCTATAGATGTTTGATGTACATTTGATTTATTAAGTATATCATAAATTGGACGACAGCCTTTCTGTACACTTGTTATAAGGTACACTACTGATGGGCAAATTGGATTTTCTAAATTAATGGCAAGATGAGAGAAATTTTGTTTTTGAAGGTAGTCCCATATTGCTGCAGTCATACCTTCATATTCTAAAAAATATGACTGTACAGCAAACTTTTCGATAAATAGTGTAAAAGAGAGAAGATTATCATTGTTATCCATTATATCATTAATAAATAAAATACCTTTATCATACCATCTTTTATAAAAAGCACATGATCTTTCAATCTTAATGTTATCATTGTACCATAACGGTTGTGTTAAGAAATCTTTCCATGACAATTTTTTTTTAAATTGAATTGGGGTTTTAAGGCGCACCAACACATGAAAAGGTTATATGGCGCCTAATAGGCATGAACATGCCAGGCTCATCTTTCATGTACATCGAGATAAAATATGGAAAATGGGCTTAGAACCTTCTCACCCTGAACTGCAGAGTTGTAGCTTGTGTAAACATCCTTCCAGAAAGGATTGCTCACACCTGATTTACTTGACCACATGTATGTATTGTTATTTATTTTAGCGACAAATACATATTTTATAAAATATTACATATATAGGACATATAGGTAACATACGAGTAAACTGTACATATATAAAGAATATAGGCAACAATGAGCAAAATTGGATTGTACCCAGTCTAACTTGGCTTACTAATCATAATTTCATTACATAGATAAAGCAATATTTAAATTGGTATCTGAAATAAGAAAGGGTTCACGCATATGTATACAAACATGATAATATGAGGATCATGCTGTTCTGCAAACTCAGTGAGATACATATTTAAATAATGTGAAAACAAAAACAATCAAGTAAATTAAAAAAGTAAAATATATTGTTGTGTACGAGTGCTTATATTTCACCTAATAATGTTATTGATACTCATGGATTATTTCTATTTTTATAGCATTTTGGATAAAGTGTCCAGTACATTTAATAAGTTCATATTCTGTGAAAATGAGTTTTACTTTTTCGTTGTCAGATAACATTCTACAGGACAGAATTGATCAAATTTATTGTTTAGCATGTGCCTATGTCCTTCATATTTTCTACAATGTAGCAAAAAATGTTGTTCACTCTCCACCGCATTTATTAAACACTGTTTACAGATGTTGTTCCTTGGGGATACAACGGTAACGTCCAAGCTCAATTTCAATTAGCAAACAACCTGCTCTGAGTTGAACAATCACTGATCTTGTCGATTTATTTAGGTTCATGGAAACATATTTTTCGGTGCAAAAATCCTTCTCAAATATTCTGTACATATTAAGTTCAGTTTGAGATTGTATATCATTTTGCCATTTAATCTTATAATTCTTTATTAATTTGTACGTTGTATTTTTAATAAATAGCTCCTTTGTGAAACCGCCTAGGTTTGGATTAACAAAGGCGTCAGTTAAAATGTTGCTAACATCGCTACACCAATTACGTTTGCAAATACTATAGTCCCATAAGAAGATTTTCTTAGTAATTCGTTGATTGTTCATTGTAACCAGTCGTCCCCAAAGTCGTAAAATATTCAAATGTCTCCTTACAACTGGTCGCATCCAACCCATATCGCCATGTATAACAACGATTAATGTACATTATGAACACCGAGGTAAAAACGAATAACTCTATTGTGTATAGTATTTGGCTTAGAATACGCCTCACACTGACGAACATAATCCATTATTGGAACAAGCTTAGTATCGTAAACCTTAGTATTTGTCGTTAACGTAATAATATTGATTGTGTTATACATTTTTTTAACGAGACTTGAGAACGCTCTGCCGGTTGATTCACTCAAAAGGTTTGCTGTTTCCTTGAAATCAAGGAACTGAGTTAATACCGTGCCAATATTCATTTTGTTTTTGGCACACCACGCATTTAAACGATCTAACATTAACGGAAGATTACGTTCAGACGGGCCAATATTACAATGTCGTCTGCAAAACGGAAAATAATCCCATTAATTGTTTCATCAATATTTATACCTAAGTTCATTTCTTTAATATCGGTTGCCAAATCATTTATGAATATTGCAAATAATGTCGATGAGATGATGTCACCTAGCTTCACACTGGAAGTGATGTCAAAGTAGTCTGTACAATTTCCATTTACGTTAACGCTCGTACAACATTCCGAATACAACATCTTAATTACATCCAAAAGGTTTCATGTAATATCGAGATTTGCTAATTTAATGTACAATATGTCCCTATTTAAGGTATCAAAAGCTTTGGCCATGTCTACAAAGCACGTAAATTGTAGGCTCATTGCAGTGTTAGTTTAAACTTATTTATTTTACATCGATTGTAACGAAAGCTCTATGAACTTATTTGAACCAGTACTAAGCAATGCAGATAAAGTGTCTTTCTCAGGGACACAACGCATTTGGCAATGGCGGGAATCGAACCCACGACTTTTGGATCATGAGACCAACGCCCTTTCACTAGACCACAGCGCACCGGTGCAGTGTTGACGGTTTCTTATAATTGACGTTAGACTGAACACGTGATCTTCGCACGACCTATTTGCCCGAAATCCATTTTGTTAGTCTGTAATCAAGTCATTTGCTTTCAAAAACGTCACCAGCTTTTATGCAAAATATTTTTAAATAATTTACACATTGTTGATATAAGGCTAATCCCTCTGTAATTAGCAGGTACCCTAAGGTCATTTTTAACATTTTTGTGGATATGTTTTATAATTGATTTCGACCAAAATGAAGGTACACGATTATTAACCAAACATATGTTAAATAATGCACACAGAATATTAACTGATATGTCGTTTTTAAACACTTCGTTTGGTAAACAGTCGAAACCTACAGCTTTATATTTCTTTGCAAGCAATATAAATTGTTTACACTCTAAAAAGGTAATCGTAGAGTTTAATATTTCAGCGCCTTCAAATTGGGTATAATCATGTATATTTTCAAATTCCAGATAGTCAATATTTTCTTCTTTTGAAGTTGGGTTTAAAAGATCATTAAACTCACTTCTCCATTTATTCACAATGTCCTCACTGTCCGAGCTAACACGATCATCTTTTTTGACCTCGTTTGGAATGTCGCCCTGCTTCCTATTCCGGCCTATCACATATTACATAAACTTGGCTTTGTAGAGTCCCCATTCTATTAGTTATGATGATAAGTCTGTGTTTTGAGCTAATATTATTCAGTCTATGACAGCATGATTATACTTGCCATAAAACCTCATTTACAAAATGCCAACTGTTGACTGTTGCAAACTGACACAAACTTTCCGATTTCAAAAGGAAACAACAAATATATATATATTGCCAGAGAAGATGATGTATGTCTCACTGAATTTGCGGTATTGATGTAAGAATAAGAGGATGGAATAGTTTTTGTAGCTTATGCATGTTATGCAGAACTAATTTGTTAGCGAGAGAAATAGACGAATTCAATTTATTTATTGAAAGAGTGTGTCTTGCGATTGTGTTTCTTATCAAACAAACCTGTGTCTGTTAGAGACATATTTTATTTATTTGATCTATCGATAATTGAATACTGGGATCCGTGTTCTTGCAGAATTATAAGTTAAGGATTTAAGCTATAGAACTGATCTGAGAAGACAGCTGTGGATAACTTGAGCGTGTTAATTAAATAAATTATGTCATGCTTTGGTATTAGATGCACCCTTGTTAAAATGCTCTTAAGGGCAGAATATGCTTATTTACGCATAAACTGAATCAGTTGACGAAGCACTTGGAAGCGTTACAACTTAGGGAATTACGCTAACAAATAAACTGAATACAATTAAACTGTACGCACTATGCCGAATAAATATGCGTGTACTAATTACGCTGTATCCCCTACACACTGCGCCGACGCTAACCACAACACAGGAAGTGTGCAGACCCAGTTGGTTTACTTACAGCACAGGTAATGTTTATGTAAAAAGTCAGCGTGCCTTTTAACGAAGCGTACGTTTCTAATCAGTTGTTTCTATTAACGGCTGGATACATCGATGCAAATTTGACGGTACTATTATACACAAATACTTGACACAAAGTCTCTATCATCTCCGTTAAGGTTAACAATAAGAAGAAGACGAAATTTATTGACTTAAACTATTACATAGTTTTTCATCATATAAACATACATTTTACAAATATAATTTGACCACAATAACAAGATTAGTATAGGTTCATTAATTTATGCATTAATATGGAAAAAAAAGAAGAAGAAAAGGAAATATATCATGGAGAAAAAAATAATATATATATATATAGGAATCAAAATCTAGTATCTACTACGGTACAATAGAACAATTGTATTATAGTGAGGATGAACGAGATTAAGTTATTTATCATGGTACGTCTTAAAGAGAAAGCTTCTGAGAGGTATTTGCTAAAATTGATAACATCTTTTTTGTTTGTTGACTGAAGGAGAGCAATGAATTTAAACATACTAGGCCTATGGCTATACTATCGTTTTATATATTTACTTCTGATTGTATTATAAACAGGACATATTAACGCAAAATGGAACTCGTCCTCTATATCATTAGTGTTACATATTTGACATATCCGATTATGTCTTTCTAACCTTTCACGAGAATACCTCCCTGTCTCGATCCTTAAACTATGAGAGGACAAGCATAATCTGGTTACCACACTGCGATCGCGCCTGGTGTGCAATACATCTAGATAATTGTCATATTCAATAAGCATACCAGTCAGAAAGGGGCAAAATGGGTCAGATGTAAGCGAACACATGGATGAATGGTCCGATTCTGTTCAGTTTATTTTGTTCTAAAATACACAAAATGTATCAAAAGTTCATAGACAAATAATTCAAGTTTATATAGATAATTAAATTACGACTCATGCTTGCTTCTAATATTTCCACCGTCAAGCATACCATCTTCGGGATGGCTCAAATGTCTGTACTATTGACATTCTAAATATTGAGTTCTGCTCAACCCGGGGCTAGAGGGCGTGAATGGTAGCAAGCATTTTTCAATACCGTTCATGAACAGTCTCAATCAAACCGAGACTGCAATATTTATTTATTTTTATCGTGTTGGGCGTTTTCCAAATGTCCCCTTTCATACTCTTTTTCAATACCAGGCTAAGGATTCTCAATGACTGAGTTTTAATCAAAAAGCAGTATTATACACCCATTGTATAGAATGTTTATATGATATTTATGTTAATGTAAATCCTGTATGTAAAATGTGTAAACTGTTACAATGTATGCAAATGTACCACCAGAAACCAATTGTTTAATACAAACGGAATAATTTAATAATTGACCTAATGCTATATGCGATCTGTTGAAAATCTGATTTATGTCTTTATTATCGTTATTGTCTTAAATAATTTTCACAAATCAGAAATATAAGACTTCTATAACACTGAAATTATTTATTCCTGATTAATCGGCTGATATGATTAAAAAGTATACCATTTTAAATGTACATGATGTTTGCGATGAGTAATGTAACTAGTGTGATTTACCATATTATAAGTAGATATATTGTGTTTCTCTTTTTGCTCTGACTTCTACCAAGTCATTTAGATATTGTGGCTTTCTAGACTTTTGGGTTTGTATTCATATTGTGATTAATCGTCTTTGTGTTATTCTTATATACCGAAAAGAAAAAGAAACGCGACACGGAAATTTCCACTATATATTGTATATACTGCACACTTAATTCCATATATTTTCCAAGGAAATCCCAAGATGTTTTGTAAAAAGAAAAGTTGCAGTTAGTTAGAGAAAGGACACAACTGTGATGTTGCAGACGTTTTAATCACAGTACACGTTGTAACAAGAAATTTGTAAACGTTGACGTTTCTCTTTGAATAATTGAGAAGTTCAGTACAGTATTTAACGTAAAGAGTTTGCAAAATTATGCATCCTAAGTTTGCTCACATGCCTGAGCCAATCGCGTACTCTGTCATTAATGAATACTATTTTCTGTGTTACGTGTTGTTTTAGTCTTTTTTCCGAAAGGAAAGATCTTACGTAGCCATGTACCAATCGATTAACAGCAGCACATTGTACATACAATATATAGCGGAAATTCCCGTGTCGCGTTTCCTTTTCCTTTCAGTATATCACCGATTAATGTTACCTTGTTTGATATATGATATGATATATTGGGTTGATACACGGGTAAGCGTGATGTTTGGGGCACTCTAGAACCAGGTTTTAACCCCAAGCGGCCTTTTTATCACTGACCGTTCTAAGGCTGTAGTACTTTTGCCAACATCCATTGCCTGCTATTTTTCCTTGTTATTCTTTTCTCGATGAGTATTTAACAGATTATGTATGGTGCTGAGGTCCATATGCAAGTTTATGGACTGCCCAGTCCATAAACTTCATATGGACTTTACAGGCTGCTGTAAAGGCTGTAAAGGCTCAATTGATTCACCTGTAAATGAAATGAGTATTGTTTACATATCTCCCATCTTAGCCTCGTTCCGGTTTTAATTAGTGTTTGCTGTAATATTATATTCTTATGCATTTCTTATCTATCTTTATTCAAATTAGAATTGTTGCCCTTCATTATTTTATACTTAAATATTGTCCAAAGCATAACTCGAACCTACTAATGGACAGGATGTTATTTCACGAAGTGAAAACGGGGTTGGCTCGGGTATGAAATAAAAAAAAACTTAATTTACCCGGCCTAACAAGTTTGCATATTGTAAAATGAAAACGCTTAGAAGGTAATTTTAAACAGGTTATCGCATTTTTTTCAGTAAAAAAACTGTGTGTATTCATAAACCAGTATTAACAAAAAAACAAATACCCAATGGGAAAAAATAGAAAATATTATGTCAGTGCCTTTTACTATCAAGTTTATTAGGCGAGGCTTAGAAGAATAGCCATTCTGCGTTTTCGTGCCGAGCCTTATAAACTTGATAGTAAAAGGCACTGACATAATATTCTATTTATCAGGTAGATTATCCGCATTTTCTGTATGAATTGCTATTAATACCTATTTCTCAGAATGTTACGCTTATCGAGGACGCCGCCATGTTGTTGTTTTTTGTTTGTTTTATGGCGTCAGGCAACGTTACGTACATGACGTCAGATAACGTAACGTACAATAAACGCCGAGGGATTCCGCATTGATTTGTTTTATTGGTCAGTACGTAATAAAGCAACATTAATTAGGTCACCCCTTTATTAGGCAGAAAAGTGCATATCTGCATGATAAATACTGATAAGGTAATGCCCAATGGGAGTCTGACAGTTTAAATGTACGAGTCCATTTAAAACGGAATGTTATAGCATATACCATAAAACGACAGAGTCTACCTTCCCCCGATTGACGAATCTCGTATGTTATACAATTCATGTTTAATAACTACATGCATTTGTATTTGTAGAAATATTAATTTTATATATTCTATATAACCTAGTGATTTCTATAGAACAACATACCTACAACATATACTGAAAGGAAAAAGAAACGCAGGGTGCGTATTTCCGCTATATATTGTATGTTTAATATGCTACTGCTAATCGAAAGTACAGGGCGACATTAGGCCTGTCCTTTTAGAAAGAAGGTGTAAACAGCACTGAACACACCAATGGTTACCCCTTTAAAGTTTCATTATCGTCAGAATGCGCATTTGGCTCAAGCAGGTGAGCAAACTTAGGCTTTAAATGTTGCAATCACTTAACATTAAATACAGTACTGAACTGGCTCAATTTTTCAAAGAGGAACTTCAGCATTTATGAATTTCTTGTTACAACGTGTACTGTGATTAAAACGTCTATAACATCACAGTTGTGTCCTTTCTCTAACTAACTGCACTTTCTTTTTCCTTTCAGTATAGAAGAATAATGACACATCTTATGGAGGTTGCTGTATGCATAAATAATGTTCTATTTCTGTATACAAACATGAATAATTATTAATTTAAGTTGCCAGTATTTCTCTGAGGTGTTATAAGTAAGCATAACGTATCATTAATTATATATCCGCCAAATAACTGGACTAGTTGTTATGTAAGTATGACCTCTGAACGCTCTGTTATATTGCTATTGGGAACATGTTTCATCAATAGAAAAACAGATTAACATTACGTGTTCCCGCCTTCATTCCATGGGGAAGCTTATATTAGTAGGATTTTATAACGGATATTCCGACAATAAAACACGTTTAAAAACATTTTTACTGAAAAAATACGATAACCTGTTTAAAATTACCTATTAAATGTGTTAAGTTTACAATATGCAAACTTTTAAGTAGAAATTTAGGTTTTACCCAGCCAACCCCGTTTTCGCTTCTTGGATAAGGGGTTGGACGGGGTATGAAAGTTAATACTCGGACCACGTAATGAACCATACAAAGATAAACATTTAAACCTATATAATGTTTGTCAACATATACTTTTTCTCAAACAAATAAAAATACAAGCCATATAACTTGTTTTTACTGATTCGTATGATTTGGGGGTACATAAGACGTTTGTACTACATTTGTTTTAAAACAAAAAAAACACTATGCAATGAAGTTCGAAAGGGTATTAATATCTGCAAACTATGGTTCGAAAGGGTATTCATATCTGCAAACTATGGTTCGAAAGGGGATTCATATCTGTAAACTATGGTTCGAAAGGGATCTGCAACAATGGTTTAAAACGGTATTCATATATGCAAACTATGGTACGGTGCCACTGCGTTTGGGTGCTGTGGTTTCTACAGGACAATTTTCCTCTTTTTTACAAAAAATACTTGGGTAAATAATCATTTAGATATACTTGAAGTGTAATTTGTTACGTACCTCAGCAGTAAGTTATGTTTCAAATTCTGTTTTGGTCAACTGGGTTCTGTGAATGTTGCACATCCTATTAGACATCTGTATTAACATTTACGACTGATATTTTGCAGAGATGAATCCCCTTCAAACCATAGAATGCGAGACGAAGTGATTTATGTCTCTCAATGTAGTTGCGGTTTTGATGTCAAAGATTGAGAATGGAATATTTCCTGTAGCTGATGGAAAACGAATTTGATATAGGTGGTACATTCTCAAACACTTTTGGTTTCGTACTTGAATTTCGAATAGGTGGTTCCACTACTCCATCCTTTAAAGGTTCTGAGTATTGTTTAATCACCCTTAGGATATGTAGCTTGCTGTTTAATTTAGTCGTTTGACTATTACCTGTGATACATCAGACCAATGATTTTGAATAACTGGGTTTTCATTAATAAAACAGTACTATACACCCAATGTAAACATGTTACATAATATGTATAGAAAGGCAGGCAAATAAACCCGAAATGGACTTTTTCGATAATTGGCCTCATGTGGATGACAATATGGTAAGAGTGAGGTTTGGTGCACCCTAGAACCTTATCCGATATGCAAGAAAAATAAATTTAGAATGAATTGTAACACCATACATGCAATCAGTATAGAGGTGTCAATGGTTGTAATACCTAACATACATTCGAATATTCATAGATTTTGATAATTTGAATACACTAGGGTACACTTGTGAATTCAGTACTGTTTACAGATGCATTCATTCGGATGCAATATGGATAAATATGTATATTGCGATCTTTAGCATCTACCAGCTTTATATAAAAAAACATAAAAGTTAACAAGCACTGGAAAATGAATGTAACATTATGAAAAACATATCTTAATTTCAGTATCAAACAAAATGTATACATTTTAAACATAACTGGTCTTAATTTGTTTTAAAGATCATAAAACCCACGAATAACGTCCAAAAAAAATCAATAACGTTTGACTGACAAACTACTCACGCACTGTGGGTATTCATATCCCAGTATAATTGAATTGAATGTTGTTTAACGGCTCATCAACACAGTATAGGTTATTTAGAGCCGCCCCAGAGAGAGGGGAAGGATACATAGGAATCCGGGAACCTGCCCTACTCTTATTATCGAATAGATTCCTATGGTTCTTTAACGTGCTCGGAGGAAAGACCGATACACGGGACCGCCCGGTTTAATATCCCAGTATAAACAAACACAACAAATGCCCAGTGGGAATCTGGCAGTTTAAATGTACGAGTCAATTTCAAACGAAATTTTAGATCAAATACAATAAAACAAACAAATGTTTTACCTTCCCAGATTGACGAATCGTGTAAGTTGTATATTTCATTTGTAATAACAATAAGTGAGTATATATATATAGAGAATATTATGTCAGTGCCTTTTACTATCAAGGCGAGGCTCTTTTACTTTTAGGCGAGGCTTAGAAAACGAAGAATAGCGAAGCTCTGCTATATCTGTTATATCAAATTAAATTCCACTTTAGCGTAAATCAACGTTTAAGCTGTCACCGTTAGATGATTCAGTATTGATTTTATTATTAATCCTTCGGGATGATCTAGTCCATCATTGACAGTGCCTCTCCTCTCATGAACAGCTTTAATAAAAACTTACTTCCCCATCTTTTGTGTGCTCCTTAATTAAATCCGAAGGATTTTGTTGTCGGTACTTGTGTCATTCGCGCAAGCGATCGTAGCGTGCAGTGGGCCGTATGTGCTGTGCTATAAGCAGTATTAGTGTTATTTCTTTCTGACACTTTGGGTTCATCGTTGTGGTATAGTAACTTGGTCAACCTGATTGCTTAAATACATTTGTTAAGTACGCTTCGATAACGTTTATATGCAAAACCAATGCTCAGTGCCATATACAGTTTTTAAAATAAATACTGAAAAATGATCCCTTGGAAGCAACAAACACAAACAAGAGATAAAAGTAGCAGACTCGGTTTTATTTAGACCGTTCATGAGAGATAATGTCGCGTGCAACACCTTTCACGCCTCCGAGCACCAGCTTAAGCGATATTCTACTTTGCAACCACGAAGATTGGGCTTGATGATCCCAAAGGGCCAGTAAGTAATAACACTACTGATTTGTAGTCGGGACGACTATTTACGGCCGCTACAGAGCACCAAACAAATGCTAGTGTGAATGTTAATAAATACTGAAAAGGTGATCCATTGGAAGCAACAAACACAAAAAAGAGATAAAAGTAGCAGACTTGGTTTTATTGAGTCCGTTCATGAGAGGTAATTTCGAGTGAAACACCTCTCACGCCTCCTAGCAACGGCTTAATCGATCGGGTTATCTGGCCAAGTGAATAGCACTGTGAAACTAAAATCCGAAGGTGCCGGGTTAAAGCCTTGTCGATGACATCGAATTTCGTCGATGTGTTTTTGGTGAAAACACGTTCATTTAGTCTCGTCCATTGGATAGGGACATAAGCTGGGCAATTCCGCTGGAATTACTTGGGCGATGGGGTGATTATCCAACTTGGCAAATATATTTGTATCATATATAATTAAACCAAGTTTGGAGAAGATTGGACAACAATTACCCAAGTTAGAGTCAGGAAAACATTTTTGGGACGAACGGGCGGACGAGCAGGGGTGACACGATATGTCCGTCCACCATTCTTCGAATGTCGGGGGCATAAAAAACAATCGGTAGGAACGATCACAAACAAGAAAACAAAGTATAAATACAATCTTAGATCGAGCCTATTTATGATGGCAATATCAAATGAAACATCTTTTACGCTAGTTATCGCCTTATTTTAACCACAATGATGAACCCAAAATGTCAGTTATAAATAACACCAAGTACAGATTCGGAAATAAGGAACACACAAGACAAGAAAACAGAGGTTTTTTATTGAGGTTGTTTTTGAGAGGCGCTGTCAATGATGGACTAGATCATTTCAAATGACTAATAAATAAAATAATACTGAATCGATGAGAGCTTAAACGTTGATTCACGCTAAAGTGGAATTTGATTTCAGGTTGATATTTCACAGATAAAGATTAGAAATAAGTATAAAAGTCGAACAGGAAATGCAGCTTTCACAGACCTCAGTAAACCCAAAAACGTATCAGTAACACATGTGTGTTTAAGGATGAAACTGGATCTATGAAAGTCATACAATCCTTATGGGATGTAAAAACAACAATATTGATTGGATGTACGGGGTGACCTTTTACGGCCACCGCACGGCACAAACAACACTATTGTGATAATAAAAATAAGTATAAAAGTCGAACAAAAAATGCAGCTTTCACAGAACACAGTAAACCAAAATGCATGCGTTATATTTTATAACTATAAGATATCAAATCTACTGCCAATGAGGACAGAATCATCTACCCGAGGGCATCAATATAAACTTTATAAAGAACGACTACATCTTAATGTTAGAAAATACTCGTTTTGCTATCGAATAGTAGTTATTTAGAATTGAATGCCAGCGGAGGTTGGTATATATTTTTGAGCGAAAATTGGACAAATTATGAAAACCTCAACCTGATAATTACCAATATAAAGAACTGAGTAATATATGACCAGATATGACCAATTAAACATTGATACAGAAAAACAAAAGCTGGTCCAAGAGGCTGAGGATGATAGCCTATTACCAGAAAAGGATCTGTAAGTATATGTAAGTGTAATAGAACTGTTTTGTATTGTCAAACCCGTCTAAAGAACTAAAGTACAAGATCCTTACCTTTAAATATACACCATCGATTTTTTATAGGAAATTCTGTGATTTAATACTTTTGAGGATTTATGAGTGATACTTAAGAGTAATTGAAAAAAGTAGCACGTATCCGCAAGAAGAATCTCCAAATATAAATATAGAAGTTGTGGAGATTTACAATTGGCTTTGTCATATTTTGTTGGGACTTATGCACGTTGAAGGATCGTCAAGAAATATATAGTGACAGTAAAAATACGACTTTTTTCAACGATTTATTTTATGGGTTTTATTTACAATTAGTGGACGCACAGATATAGATGTACTGTATAGCTCTGATGCGTCTTAACCTTATACCCCCTGCGAAATGGACCTCGGTCAACCATGCTTTAACCATGGTCAACCATTGTTAACCATGGTCTGTATACCTTGGTTTAACCATAGTTGACCATGGTTTGCCATTTTTGTTAAATGGAACTACCATGGTCAACCATGGTGTTAATGTAACCATGGTCGACCAAGGTGACAAACCATGGTCGACCAAGGTGACAAACCATGGTCGACCAAGGTGACAAACTATGGTCGACCAAGGTGACAAACCATGGTCGACCAAGGTCAAACCATGATCGACCAAGATCAAACCATGGTCGACCAAGGTTAAACCATGGTTAAGAAAGGTCACCATGCTTATAAACCATGGTCGACCAGGGTTATAAAACATGTTCGACCAGGATATAATAACTAAGCAAAAAAACAAGATTTTCTGATCTAATACAACACATCTAATACAACACGATAACTAGCACTAATATTGCACCATCTACTTCTTGCAGTTGTAACTTTTGCACAGAAGCAATTTTAGTGGTCAATTCCGTTTTTTAAGTGAACGCCCCAGTGAAAATGTACACTCAAATTTCAGCGAAATAACAGTGAAATTTACTGAATAAATTGGGCAAATTAACAGTGAAATAACAGTGAAATCTCGGGGAAATGTCACTGGAATTTTACTGAAATTGTAGTGAAATTTCACTGAAAGAATTGGGCAAAATAAAAGTGAGTTTCAGTGAAATCTTGTTGAAATTACAGCAGTATTGCTCAATTTTAATATCAATGAAATCTCAGTGAAATTTCACCAAGAATACAACAGTTCAAGAACAGTTCACAAATATATAACATTCAGTATACATCACTTAGAAGACCTGATCATACTTGGTGAAATGATGCATATGATACTGAAATCAAATAATATCTGCAGTGCTGAACACCATTGTTCTATCAACAACAAAAAAACAAGATCAAATCCGCGAAAACATATGACAATAGGCGTTTGGTTTTAAAATACTGTTCCCACTGTCTACATTTAGAAATGTCCTCTTTCAAATACAACTATTACATGTATAAGATGCTTTGATACAATAATTAATGTAAGTATAGTCACAAAACACCTACTTTTAATCAATAAATGGTGCAAGGAAAAAATATAGTTGTTTTCAATCTCCTGTCAAAATTCAAAAGGGTGCGCATTTTATTTGCATTTTGTCATAATCACTTTTCATTTTATTGGCACGTTTGTCACAATCACACTCCTAAACCAATCAATTTATCTTCATAAAAAACTTTCTACACATATCAAGGTAGCGGTCCTGTGGTGTATTTTGATATAAAACAACAAAATTTGCCAATTATACATTCAAAAAATCTTTAAAATTGAGTTTTTTTTCCAGGCTTTAATTATCTATATATATCATTTCCCCCGGGATCACAGCTGCATTTTCAGTAGGGTGAGTTATATGATGTACTATGTGAGCATATATCTGTCTGTCTTCTGTCTAAATGAATAAATGTGTGTAGAGAGAGAGAGAGAGAGAGAGAGCGAGAGAGAGAGGGAGAGAGATAGAGAGAGAGAGATGTCATTGAAATTTCAGTCAATTAATTTTAGTGAAATTTCACTACTGTAAAAATTTCACTGAAATTTAATTGTAGCATTTCACTGAAATTTCACCAACATTTCACTGAAATTTGGTGTTTTTACTGAGATTTGTCAATATTTTCAAATTTCACTGAATTTTGGTGAAATTTAGGTGAAATTTCACTGCCTTTTTCACTGGGGTACATGCTGAATGACCATGGTTGACCATGGTCAACCATTGAATGACCATGGTCGACCAAGGTCCAACAATCTTTGACCATAGTCATGTCGTTAAACCATGGTTGACCATGGTCTTTTAGCATTTCAATGTTATCAAAAGCATGGTTGACCTTTGCCAACCATGGTTCAACCATGGTTGGCAGAGCTTGACCATGGTTGACCGTGGTTGACCAGGGTCATGTTTCGCAGGGGACTAATGTGAAATTTATATTTACTGTTTTTATTGCTGTTCACTTTATCTTTTTTCCATTTTCTCAAATGTTACAGCAACTACTCTTAAACCAAATCAGATTCAGTGGCAAACATTTCTTTCATTGTTATCTGTGGTGATATAATATGAGAAAAGGCACATTAAGTGTGCTTGCTTAAACATAAAAAATAGTAAACTATTACTAAGCACTTGAAGTTACGTTTTGTGTCTCACCACAATACTTTTACAAACGTTTTGGGGTAAGTAAGAAACTAAGAGAAATATATTAATAACTTTATTAGCCGAGAAATCCGGATACTTTTCTGCGTTCCGTGTACTTTATTGAAACGAACTTGGTTCAGAATTAAAAAAAAATAAAAATAGAGAGAAACATTTTACCTGACTCCTGAGGATTCGAAGTAAACAGTCGATTCCCGACCGTGATTTCCATAACAAATTAGATATATAGCATATAAGAACAATAACACATATTATGGAGGTATATAATGTTCTATGCTCAGTTATTATGTTATCGGAGTTTCACTTATGTCTTATATATTTAAGAAATAGAACATCATTTACGGTAAATTATCGTCAAATATATCACGGTTTGGAGATCAATTGTAAACAATAATTTCACTCGCCCTCCACAATAATTTCTCGAACCCGAAGGGCTAGTGAAATTATTGTTTACAATTGAATGACAAACCGTGATATATTACAAGATAATTCACCGTAAACGATGTTCTATTTCTATTCTAATACCCCTAAAATGTGAAAATAACGCTCACATCTGAAATCTTTCGCATTGCTTTCCTTACTCTTCTATAACGTTGCAACCCGGTTGGTCACGGGGCAAATAATAGGGCCACTGCAGATCCCTTTGGAGGGGTAGGCAGAGGGTAGAACCCCCCACCCCACCAAATTCATGTTCATGTTATCATTGTTGTTCATGTTCATTAAAGGTCTTCATCGTGATCCCTGCATTGTTTCAGGTGCCATCTCGCTCACATCAAAATAGCAGTGGCAGAAAAACAATAAACGTGGCTTCAGCGTAAATGGAGTTTCTACGATAGAATATGCAGCAACTCTGCAGTTGACAGGGTGAGAAGGTTCTAGGCCCATTTTCCATATTTTATCTCGATGTACATGGAGGATGAGCCTGGTATGTTCATGCCTGTTAGGCGCCATATAACCTTTCATGTGTTGGTGCGCCTTAATATTTACACTAATTTTTAAATAATACTTCATTTTTCATCAATTTTTGCGCACAATATGACCTATTTATGTGTAGACGTGCCGTAAAACACCATTCATTCATTAAAATCCCAATTTTCAATTTGACAAGTGTTAGAAATTTCGCCTATTTTCATGAAAATGATAATTGACTAGATCGCATCTGTTTCGCCTTGGTCCGATTTGTTTCTTTAATACCAGCATCTGCATCAAACCCAGACGACTAAGAGATAAACAACAGTAAAAGCCCAATAAAATCAGCACACAGACATATGGCCTATTTTGTGAACGAGAATTATATACGTATATCTTTTTGCATACCAGTTGGGTAATACAGTGTGTAATAAGAACAGTTTTTGTTGTTGGACGCCATACATTTATTTTATTTCGTTTCCTCCATTTAATCTATATTCGTTTAAAACAACCCTAATGAGTATCCACATCTCATAGTCGTTATAACATCCTGGCAAGCGATAATGGCATTGTTATCAGACTGGCAGACACCTAATCCATAATAGATACGTTGTGCTATTTTTCTCACCAAAGCTATTGTACTGGTACGAAATAGAATTTGAATGATCAATAACGGCTTATTAACATATATTATCAGACTGAAGGATGACGCTAAGGGAAAGTGCACAGGAACACACTGACGAATTTCAGTGGCACCGGTGAGGCTTGAACCCGAGTACTCCGGTTTCAAGTCCACCGTGCTATCCACGTCAGCCCCTTGTACGGAAGAGAATTTACAATTGTATCCACTTAAAGATGAATGGCCACCCTTTTTGTAGTATTATCAAGTAACAAGTGTAACTCTTAGACATCATATGAAGATTTCTTGATAGTCCCGGAGAGAAACATATATTTAATTAAAACCGCTACTAATTTGTATGTAAAAAATCATATTATTTGCATGACGTAGTTACTACTTTTACCACTGCTTGGCTGCACGGGGAAATGAGGTAAATCTGAATTGTATAGCTGCACAACTATTGATAACATGATTTGATAATTGATAAAATCATTTACCTGTGGATTAATTTACCTGTTCAAAGTTTTTTACGTCGTCAAATAAAATTGTATTCTCGCTTTTCACAGATATTGCAATGTGTGACTTGTAAATATCTAAGTCGCGTATTGATTTCGATTTAAATAAACATAAACATGTTCACGAAACAAAACATGGCCGGAGAACTTTAACATTTATCCCATATTCGCAATTCAACTTGAGAGTTGCAAATGATATGAACGTTAAAAAACATAATAACACATTTTATAACCAATACAAATAAGACCAATACACAAAGAATATATTCAGTCCAAACTTATTTTATCCGGAACAAAGGGAGAGTGTTGGCGTTTGAAATAACATGTATTTAGTGCTAATTTGTCACGGAAAGGGGACCTTTGCATGTTTGTCAACAAAAAAACAAAAACAATCAAAAGCATTGTATTAATGGATAACTTATTGGTCTGAAACTTTTATCCATTAATAATTGCAGCTGCATTTGACAATAATAATTTTATACGTATTCTTCTCGTTTTCATTTTGAAGTTTCGAAAATAAGCCGTGTGGTTCCATATTTGGTTGCGAAAGGCTCCATAAAATAGTAGTAGTATACGTATCGGTTGATTTTCAAAAGCGGGAAAGAAATTAAACATTTTAGTATTCAGTTCTAAATCGCACCAAGTGAAGTTCGCTTCAAGGTCTCACACCACACTTCGATTTTATTGTGTTGGCCATAGGCAGCAAAGTCCAATTTTCCATTCTGAATCAAACATTTACAGTCATAAAAATCCACAAAATCTGGTACGTAGCCCACTTTTTTTTTTTAATGCCAGTGGTGTCAGGCAAGGTACACTTTTTGGCTTTCATTAAACAGTTTGCACCTAAATTCTTGGCACCCACAAATGTGTCGCATTTTGCTGTCAGTGTCGTCCAATCCTGTTCATCCAATCTCACACTACTGTTTTCTCACCTTCAACAAGAAAAGAAAATATCCATGGGCAATTATTAAAATATCTCAAACCGAAGAACACATCCCTACTTTTTATGGTGTAAAAATCATCCTACACCTACAGTCACATGCAAGGGAGCTAAGTGTGTAGTGATACCTTAACCACCACTTGTTCATAAAAAACATCCATGCGGATGTGGCAGCTAATCAACACGTTATACGTATCTGTCCATTGTGCCACAATTTTCGTGTACTAATGTCACTATATTTGAATTTCTTACGAAGTATATTTTGACAAGTAAACGTTTTTAACCTTATACAACTTTAAATAGCTGTTAAACACCTCGTACTGATCTACTAGAACAAGATATGTCTCTGTCGTGCTGTCTCTGCAGGTCACCCCCAACAGTTACCCCCCACTGTCGTGTCTGCCATATAGTTTTATTACTGTTATATTTGTCTTTGTTGTAGACTGTTTCATTTTACAGCTCTGTTTTCAAACGTGTTTTGTTCCCGAAAACTAATCACTCATAACTATATTTATTAGAAGAATTTATTTCGTATTTACAGCGTGCCGTTATATGTTATCTATATATATTGTTATCTATATATACAGTATAGGTCACTCAGGAAAGGATCTATATAAGCAATTGCTTTTGTTCCAATCTTTCTTCAAGTTGTCTATAATTTACATTTTTTTGTATTATTACTATTGGAAATAAAAAAATGCGTTTAAACCAACTCGCCGTGGAAATGGCCTGAATTTTCATTATTGTCAGCAAGAAAGGGAAACATCAACAGTACAGTAAAATAAATGATTTATTAGGCTGAAATTATTCTCGTACAATAATTGAGAAAATCATTATTTCTTTGATCAATCTCACTGACTTCGCTTTGTCAGTGATTATGCAGGAAACTGTTTTTGACACAGAATGGTTTTATAACGACTGTTTTGCATTTCATGTGGATGTTTCGTCCAGTCATTCAAATAACGTTTCGAGATAACATTTAAATACCCTGATTTTTAGAACACAAGAGGCCGATACTGTCAAAAATGTCTGTCCGTGAAAAACAGTTATGCGTTAAAATTACACGTTCATATAATAACCTCAATACTAAAAAAATGCACATGCTTACAAAGAGGCATGCGTTTTAAGAATAGGGTCTGACGCTTTAAGGTTATGAATCACTGCCTTTTAGAAATCCGTTTCCACATGTCGGTAATGAACCCCTATTTGATAGAACAAATATCCCGCATGCACATACATTTCTCCCTTTCGTTTTTCTAAGCATCAGTTATTTTCTTTTATGATTGAGACGGAGAAGGCCGTTTTGTAATGTCACAGTGTTGAATGTCGGGCAATATTGTCTCGCAAATGTAATCTTTGGGTAGCAGTATGAAAAGTGCGTAGAATGTCTCCAGCCACGACAGATAAATGGTTCCGTTACGTGCCTTAGGAATCGCTGTTGAAATAAAGTTGCTGAGAGTCTGTAAAAGTAAGAAAACACTGAAAAAGAGACGATTTAAGAGCAACACATACTAACATGATACAAGAGAAGAAAGCAGCAGGCTCGGTGTTCTGATTCTGTATATGAATGAATGAATGAATAAATGAATGAATGAATGAATGAATGAATGAATGAATGAATGAATGAATGAATGAATGGTGTTTTACGGCACGTCGATACCGAATTATGTCATATTGTGCGCAAAAAACGACAAAAGATAAAGAAATTAAGTAGTAATTAAAAATTAATGTAAATATGTAAAGATAAAACTATTAAAAAATAAGGGATGATATTGTAGTAATATAAACTATATATGAAGTAATGTAAGATGTAATACATTTCAAACAACCTACCACATGCTATAGCAGCATTTTACAGAATACCATTATATTGCATTTTTATTCTTTCAAACAACTTTTAATAAGCCTATGATGACAAAACTATTTTTCTCTTATTTTCATAGCACTAATTCTGTACTGGCTCCACTACTTCTGTACTGATACAATGCTGACCGATTTTGTTCATTATATTAGCATAGTTTTCGATGTACTAGTAGGGATTTAGTGTCTTGGGTGGTATAAAATAATGTATAATATAGTGGTGCGAAGAATTGTGACTTTGGAGTTAAAAAGGGAATCAGGCTGATTTTGGACGATTCTTGACACAGTGTTATTTTAAAATTACGTTCAATTTGTGCACAGTAAAATGATTTTTAAAGAAACGACTGAGTCCATTGTCATGTCATTATCTGTGATAGGGCATTAAAAGGGGGCCTTAATACGGGATTTATATTTTTGATAAAATAATTTAACAAAACCACTAAATGTATTACTTTGACATTTCACTTGATTGCTCCACTAATTCTGTACCGGATGCTCCACTCATGGTACAGACCATGAGCGTGTTTAGCAGGCGTGTGCATACCAGTTAGTCAGTAAATGTTACCTGATGTAACTGTGATTACGTGTTACCTGATGTAACTGTGAGTAAGTGTTTCTTGATGTAACTGTGAAGTTTCTCCCTTTTCCCACTGACCGTTCCAAGGCTCTAGCACTATTGTCAACCCTTTTATGTTTGTGATGTCATATCTGTTTGTTTATGTGCGTGTTTGTGGTTGACTGTTGTCCTTGAATGCTACATTTCCTGTTCGACTTTTATATCTACTTTTTATTTATACAAGCATGTTCATTGCACATGCATAATCGCTGTACATACACGTAATACATGGTAATGATAAAGCTTATAGTGCTGCTAAAGCAGCATTAGGTTAACATATATCTAATGCCAAATTACTTTATACTGATTTTAAATGTTGTATTAACAGATATATTCGTAACTCTTGGCAAGCCGCTTGGGATTTGTCAGTTAACAATAAACTCCATTCAATTAAACCGTTACTCGGAGAATGGCGTTCTTCTAGTATACCCATACGTCGAGAAGAACTCGTCCTAGCCCGCCACAGGATAGGGCATACACGTTATACTCATTCATATTTATTACAAGCTGAGCAATTACCAGAATGTATACCCTGCTTTGCACCGTTAACGGTGAATCACATCTTGTTGGAATGTGTAGACTTTGATCCCATGCGTCAAAGGTACTACAATGTTAATACTATGAAAGAGTTATTTTAAACTATAGTTTTTAGTCTTGATTTAGATTTCCAGAAAGAAATCAGACTATATAAATCATTATAATCTGTTCTTATATATATTTACTTATATATATACCCGTTGACGGCCATTTGTTGATTACGTACATAGTTTATATTACTACCATATCATCCCTTATTTGTAAATAGTTTTATCTTTATACATTTACATTAATTTTCAATTACTACTTCATTTCTTCATCTTTTATCAGTTTCTGCGCGCAATTATAAGTATGACCTATGTATTTGTCGACGTGCCGTAAAACACCATTTATGCATTCATTTTCTGTGTAAATACATGTTCAGTATGCAAGCATATTCTTTATTTTTTTTGTTTTTCATAAAAATGTTCTTTATATGCTCCTTAAATACTGACAAAAATAAGTTTAAAGAGACATACGGCATTTTGATTGTTTTTTAAAGCTCACGACGTCACTTTATTTCTGTCTACATAATTTGCATATTTGAGAATCATTAATAATACTTATTTGTTTTTGCATATTAGTAATTGTTGATAATATCATGTAAATTGCACAAATTATATATTTCAACTAATGACAGCAAAGTAAAGAGAAACTGAAAATGTCAAATTATATAGCCTATTATTTAAACTATATAAAGTAACAGGTCTAAAGTCGAAACCATAATGGATTAATAAATCGAGATTTCTAAATGTAACCCTTAGAAACGAAGCGCAGTTATGTATTGGTTAGAGCGTCTGCCAAGCATTTAGAAGGTCGTGGGTTCGATTTCCGGTCGCGTCATTCTAAAGACTTTGAAAAATGGTAATGGTAACATGTAACCATTGCATGTCGAGCAAATCATTGGTAGTGTTACGTCTGGTTGGTCTAGTGTCCGATAAAAGTGACTGGACTGGGTATCATATACTACGGTGTTATTCCAGTACTATAACTGGTACACGTATACAGTTAAAAAAATCCTCACCACATTACACTACACACACGTTCTAGTTCATATAGTATTTAGGGTAAAGCAGTATATATTACTTTTTACTCTACTTTTATGAAGAAAAGAATATATTAAACATATTAGCTGAACTATAAACACAACTTTGGTGATAACATATTTTTATTGTTTTTAGAACAAAAATATAACCAAAACACAATTAATGAAAACCTACTTTTAACAGTTTAATATATGTTTTAATATGTTGTCTTCATAAATAAAGCTTTATCGGGAGGGCCTCGTCATCTGATGTAATATTGAATCACACGATTTTTCATGCAATTGTATGTCTAACAGTGATGTACAACCTTTACAAATTCTCTACCCACACTCCACTGCCTCCTCTCACTCTCTACCCCCTACCCACCCTTCACCCCCACTAACACCTCGCCCCATCTCTTCAACAAATACAATAGGCTCGAAATAGTTTCCAACGCTACCTTGTCATTGAAATAGCATGAAAAACTTTTTTACATCCTGCTAACATGCTACATCACCGATTAGCTATATAAATTGAGGCCCGAGTATCGAATAATCTCTGCATAGCATCGTTATGTTGAATATTATCTAAGAGTATAGTTATAAAGAAAGGGAGGTCCTTTGCAAGCAACAAACGCAACCAAGAGAATAAAATAGCAGATTCTGTTTTATTGAGTCTGTTCATGACAGGTAATATAAGAAGCAACACCTACCACACGCCCTAGCACCGGCTTAAGCGGTATTCTACTTCAAAGCCATATATATTGGGCTCGTTGCTCCCAAAGGACCAGTCAAAATAACCGTACTAATGTGAAGCACGGGGATTCTTTTTACCGCCTCCACACTGCACTAATCCAACGCTAGAGTGAATGTCAATAAATACTGATAAATGAGATCCTTTGGAAGCAACAAACACGACCAAGAGAATAAAATAGCAGACTCGGTTTTCTTGAGTCTGTTCATGACCGATAATGTAAAAAGTAACACCTCTTATGTGCACTTGCACCGGGTAAAGCGGTATTCTCCTTCATAGACACCTATATTGGGCTCGTTGCCTTGTACTTTACGTCTGTGAAGATAAAACAAGTTAGCAAGTAAAACAAGTACTAATTGAAACCTTTTTGAAATTGTTTTTAAATAAAGAAAATGCATTACAAGACACATAGATGGAAGTCTAAGATCGGGACAAATCTGCACCTAGTGCTTTTTTGACAGACCTTAATACTATGTCTCGAAAACGCTCATGATGTATGTTATGCTATCATTGTGGTTGGAGATATAAATGAAGACCAATTACATCCGAGTTGTCATCGTCTCAAACATATAATATTTATTAATAACCTTCCTGATAGAGACGAACCTACACGGGTAACTGACTGGTAAGCAATTATGATAGATCCTGTTGTTATAGAAAATTAATTGCTGGTGAAATAAAATACCCTTCCGATGTAAGCGATCATTTATGTACTTATGTTGTCATTATATTGACATATAACACCAAATGTTCTATAAAAGACTTGTTTGGCTATATAAAATGGCTGACAAACATTGATGCTGTTCACGTAGCGTGCACACTTTTTTACGAGCAGGTTTATAGATTTAGTTATTTATTTCCATCAAAACCTGTATCGAATAGACATAATGATAAACCTTAGTACGATTCAAGTGTCACGCAAAAACACGACCGCAAAAAAAAAAAAAAAAAAAGGTATCAGTATAAATACACCCGAGACTTGTGAACTTCACACATTTTTAAGAAACCAAGTAAATATAATAATATATATAACAAAATACATGCAAAGGAGCTGTTTTTGAGCACTTTGGAAGATATAATATTAGATGTCAAATGCCACAGATCAACGCAAATACTAGTAAATCTTGAAACATTTATAAAGAAAAAACAAATTGATTTTATTCTAACATTTGTTACTACATCAGATACTGGCGAAGTCATTTACTCATTTTCTGATGAAGGAAACGCGGATTACTTCTATAATTACTTTGCTTCATTTGTTTTTCACAGAACTAATTCCAGAATATAGTTATACAGACAATTTGAAATTGTAGATAGTTTAAAGGTGTTAGTGATGCACAAAGCCAGCGGAGATGATGACATACCATTATATCTTGAAAGAAATAGCTAATAATATTTCAAAACCACTCTCGATACCTTTTAATCGCTCCATTAATGAAGACATTTATCCCGAAAAGTGTTATAGTTACGCCATTATATACAGCGAGAGATGTTAATTCCACAGAAGATACTTAATAAACCGATTTCGTTATTTATTTGCGTTGCAAAAACTGAACGTTATTAACATTATTTTACCGCAAGTGATGGGATTACGTTTTGTTCCTTATGCTTTTTTCCTTATTCCGTTGTAAAAAAAATAGTTCGATTTATTGAACATTATTAATGTTATTTTACCGCAAGTAATGGGATTACATTTTTTCCTTATGCTCATCCTTCATCGCATCTCCATGCTCATCCTTCATCGCACCTCCATGCTCATCCTTCATCGCATTTCCATGCTCATCCTTCATTGCATCTCCATGCTCATCCTTCATCGCATTTCCATTCTCCATGCTCATCCTTCATCGCATTTCCATGCTCATCCTTCATCGCATCTCCATGCTCATCCTTCATCGCATTTCCATGCTCATCCTTCATCGCAACTCCATGCTCATCCTTCATCGCATCTCCGTGCTCATCCTTCATCGCATCTCCATGCTCATCCTTCATCGCAACTCCATGCTCATCCTTCATCGCATCTCCATGCTCATCCTTCATCGCATCTCCATGCGCATCTCCATGCTCACATGTCCATGCTCATCCTTCATCGCATTTCCATTCTCCATGCTCATCCTTCATCGCATTTCCATGCTCATCCTTCATCGCAACTCCATGCTCATCCTTCATCGCATCTCCATGCTCATCCTTTATCGCATCTCCATGCTCACATTTCCATGCTCATCCTTCATCGCATTTCCATTCTCCATGCTCATCCTTCATCGCATCTTTATGCTCATCCTTCATCGCATCTCCATGCTCATCCTTCATCGCATTTCCATGCTCATCCTTCATCGCAACTCCATGCTCATCCTTCATTGCATCTCCATGCGCATCTCCATGCTCAAATTTCCATGCTCATCCTTCGCATTTCCATCGCGTTTCCATTCTCGATGCTCATCCTTCATCGCATCCCCATGTTCATCCTTCATCGCATCTCCATGCGCATCCTTCATCGCATCCCCATGCTCATCCTTCATCGCATCTCCATGCCCATCCTTCATCGCATCTCCATGCGCATCTCCATGCTCACATTTCCATGCTCATCCTTCATCGCATTTCCATGCTCAACCTCCATGCTCACATCTCCATGCTCATCCTTCATCGCATCTCCATGCTCACATCTCCATGCTCACATCTCCATGCTCATCCTTTATCGTATCTCCACGCTCACATCTCCATGCTCATCCTTCATCGCATCTACATGCTCACATCTCCATGCTCATCCTTTATCGCATCTCCATGCTCACATCTCCATGCTCATCCACATCTCCATGCTCATCCTTGATCGCATCTCCATGCTCACATCTCCATGCTCATCCTTTATCGCATCTCCATGCTCACATCTCCATGCTCATCCTTCATCGCATATCCATGCTCACATCTCCATGCTCATCATTCATCGCATCTCCATGCTCACATCTCCATGCTCATCCTTTATCGTATCTCCATGCTCATCCTTTATCGCATCTCCATGCTCATCCTTCATCGCATCTCCATGCTCATCCTTCATCGCAACTCCATGCTCATCCTTCATCGCATCTCCATGCTCATCCTTCATCGCATCTCAATGCGCATCTCCATGCTCACATGTCCATGCTCATCCTTCATCGCATTTCCATTCTCCATGCTCATCCTTCATCGCATCTCCATGCTCATCCTTCATCGCATCTCCATGCTCACATCTCCATTCTCATCCTTTATCGCATCTCCATGCTCACATCTCCATGCTCATCCTTTATCGTATCTCCATGCTCACATCTCCATGCTCATCCTGTATCGTATCTCCATGCTCATCCTTTATCGTATCTCCATGCTCACATCTCCATGCTCATCCTTCATCGCATCTCCATGCGCACATCTCCATGCTCATCCTTCATCGCATCTACATGCTCATCCTTCATCGCATCACCATGCTCATCCTTTATCGTATCTCCCTGCTCATCCTTCTTCGCATCTCCATGCTCATCCTTTATCGTATCTCCATGCTCATCCTTCATCGCATCTCCATGCTCATCCTTCATCGCATCTCCATGCTCATCCTTCATAGCATATACATGCTCATCCTTATCGTATCTCCATGCTCATCCTTCATCGCATCTCCCTTTGAGGCTGCTGTCCCAATATAACCATATGTGGTGTATGGTGTGTTATCGGGACTAAAAACTCCATTTTCTTTCATTTCATCATATATGCATGTTCACTATACAGAATTATTCTTTATACATACATGTTCATTATACAAACATACATGTTCATTATACATACATACATGTTCATTATACATAAGTACATGTTCAACTTGCTTATACGAATAAGAATTATATGTAATATTGCTATCGTGAAAATGCAATACTGAAACATTTGTACAGTTTGTGAAATATTGTGTAAGTGATATGGTTTGTTAGTAAGAGGTAAATCGTGTCATTACATGAAGTACATATTACTATATAGGCGGAGGATCCTACATGAGTGACTCTATTATTGATGTTAATAAACTCGTTGAATAAAAAGAGGCTCTTATGTAAGATTTGATTTATCACATAATACACGTACAACGTGATAGTTTCATTTTAATGTTGTCGATTGACCTTGTATACGGCGACAATTTGTAAGTGAAATCATGACGTCGTTTTGTACATTTTGTTCTTTACATGACGTCAGCTACGTTACACTACAGATATTGCGACACATTAAAACAAATTTAACGTTACTATAAAATTCATTTGATAAAGTAAGATTTTAAATAATGATACATATTTAAGGTGTCTGAACGTATATTATGATATAACATGCAAACAATTGGAACTAAATGTTTTTCAAAAACTGTTCACAAACACAGTGATTCGGTTCTCGTTTGCGTCCGTGGCCGAGTGGTTAACGTCTCTGACTTGAAATCACTTGCCCCTCACCGCTGTAGGTTCGATCCCTCAGGGGCCTAGGAATCTTTATGTGAGGAAGCTATCCAGCTAGGCTTGCGGAACGTCGGTGGTTCTACCCAGGTGCCCGCCCGTGCACGAAAATTGTCCGGAGGGGCACCTGGGGTCTTCCTCCACCAGTGGAAGCTGGAAAGTCGCCATATGACCTTAGCTGTTGGTGCGACTATAAAATCCAATTCAATTCAATTCGTTTGCATCCTGCAATACACTACATAATAATGGCTTTATTACACTCCCAGAAGCCATGTTATGTGATAAATGCATATAATACAATACTGAGAGAGGAAATCCCTTGGATGCGACGAATATAAAATATAGAGAAAATTATCAAACTCGGCTTACTGATTCTGTTCATGAGATGTAATATAAAAATGAGAAAAATGGTCCTATAGAAATCACAGCACCCAAACGCAATGGCACTGTAGATCTGCACTGTATCACAAACAAAGAGCCAACTGACTATACAATGGAAAAGACGACACACAACAGAAAGAGTGGTGAAGACAGGATTACCGACTTGGAACGGTCAGTAGGCAATAAGGCCTACTTGTAAGCTTAAATCGGTTTTAAGTACACAACGTCGCTATTATCATATCTTCAGCGCTCAAATTAGCAAGACGGTGTAAATAAAAGTACATCCCACCAAAACGAAATCTCTAACAATAAAGTCCATATCAAAAGAAATTAGGAAAAGAACACGTATATGTTACATCTATATATATATACATGGGCCTTTGATTCAGCTGCAGGCATTGAAATTCGCGAAAGATCTTAACATTGAGACGTTTTAGGCCTCAAATGGATGGTTAGATGCTTTCCTTAAGAGGCATAATGTAGTGTTCGGATCTATGACTGGAGAACGCGGAGATGTGAGTAAAGTAACCGTGGAAGATTGGATATCTAAGCTTCCTACACTGTGTGAAGGATACAATCCCAGTGTTAAAACATAAATTAAAGTTGTCTTAGTTGCATAAGTGTTTGTTATTCCTTTACAAGATACCCCATATATATGAAATAATACAAGATACCTACAATGTAAAGCATTCAATTTAATACATGTACATG
The DNA here is from genome assembly GCA_037043455.1 of Cyrtodaria siliqua. Taxonomy (NCBI): domain Eukaryota; kingdom Metazoa; phylum Mollusca; class Bivalvia; order Adapedonta; family Hiatellidae; genus Cyrtodaria; species Cyrtodaria siliqua. The sequence continues at coordinate 31,657 of JAWPHD010004198.1, forward strand.
TATTTCTCTTAATATTTCATAAAAAATCGAACAATATCAGACCCTGTTTTAAGAGACCACCTGTATTAAGAGACCACTTTTGGTATTTCCCCTGAGCGGTCTCTTAATCCAGGTTGACTTTATATAAATCCGTCAAACCCCTTTAATTTCCGACGTTTATAGATCACATCTTCGTAGAATAACGGTTGTGATATTCCTAGTCGCAGAAATGTTTTTACGTTGGTTTTGTACTTTCCCGGCAGGTTTTCGTTGCGGCGATAGAACTTTGAAAAAGATCTACATAGCTGATGATATAGGAAACTTGATGAAGAAGTTTCCTTGTAATAACTTGATTTCGAGAATAAAAATCCTTACAATCGTTACATGCCCTTGCAAAACACCTTGTTCGCCCCACTAGCATCGACTTAAGTGGTATTCTTTTTATCTCAAAGGACCAGTATTAAGTAACACTACTGATTTGTAGTCGGGTGTAATTTGTTTTACAGCCGCCACTCTGACCTAAACGAATGCTAATGTGAACGCCATAAACTATTGTAAAGGAATGAGATACAAGTGGCAGACTAGGGTTTGTTGAGTCTGGTAATGAGAAGTAATAAAATGTGCAAACCCCTCCGCCCTGCCCCCACCACCACCACGCCCTCTTACACCGGCGTATGCGGTATTGCTGAAATAATTATTATTTATTATGAGTTCGAGAACGAGAATTATGAGAAAGAGAAAAAGTTCATGTTTATTATGTTATGAAACAGTGAAATAAAAAGTATGTTAAAGTAAAATGTTCAACCAAATCCTCTTTATTAAAATACTTTTAGGTCAACATTCCAGCAGGACTATAACACCACATGCAAATGCGAATTAATTAATTTATTACAATTACAACACATCATTTCATTCATCTATCTGTTTCCACTAAAGCGGTATTATGATGGACATATCTATTTATTTAAATGATTATGTATACACTGGGGTATAGTAACCTAATTATTTGCTTGCTTAACTATTCATGAAGATGGACAGAATTAAATAAATTCTTTATTAATATTGGCACAATATGATATACGAGGGCTGTCCGAAAAGTTCGTGGACACATTAAATTGTTAAAGTTGTAGGCATTTTAATCTAAAAAGAACTATATAGCAAAATTGTTCAATGTTGTATGGATCATCTTTTTTTTTCAAATTGTATAATCAAAAGGAAAATACAGGGGTGATTGCATGCTCTATCTGAACGCGAGGCGCAGGTATAATATACGTCCATGACGTCAATTTTTCACTCGTTTTTGCAAAATATTCTCCACAGGAGCAGAAACATTTGTTTTGACATTATACCCGCATTTTAAAACTGTGAACAAGTGTTTATCTATGTTTGATAATATTGTCATTGTTTCATTTAATTCTTTAAAATCTCCGAATCGGTTGCGTCGGAGTTGGGCCTTAACGTATGAAGGAAAGAACATTACATGACTGGTGGAAAATAACTCTCCTGTGTTTCCATTTATTATGGAAGTCTGAAGTTTTATATAATAACATGCACACTAGCGTTCGTTTAGTACAGTGTGGCGTCTGTAAACATTATATCCGTGGTACGAATCAGTAATGTTATTTTACTGGTCTTTTGGGATCAACGAGCCCATTATATGTGATTTGACGTAAATTAGCACCGTAGCCGGTGGCGTGAGAGGTCTTGCGTCTTATATTACATCTCATGAACAGTCTTAATAACCCGAGTCTGCTACTTTGTTCTCTTGGTTGTATTATAATCACACTGGCCACTTATTGATGTACTAAACTAGATTTTGCAAACTGAAACATATGCCTCACATGGGTTATTTCCCGGCATGATTTAGAAACAAACAACCTTTACTGTTATTATGTTTGTAATGGACAACTCAGACAATGAAATATGGGTATTCCGCAACGTCTGTTTTAAATGGGTAGGTTTACATTCAATGTTTAGTACTTAATACTGGTGTATAAAACTAATATACAAACAGTATATATTACATAATGAAGAAGAAGACATGTTATTGCCTTAAACGTGTACATAATATTTTATCATATAAACACATTTACAAATATAATTTAAACTTATTATTATAGAGGGCCACGCGACAATCTTGAGTTTTTAAAATCTCAAGGAGTCCACAAAACTTTCATTTGTTCAATCATAAATCTTTCATGTTCGAATAGTTTAAAGCAAATTGTTTTTACATATTAGTAACTGTTGATTATATTGCACCAGCAATCATTACGTGGTCCGAGTATTTCATACCCCATCCAACCCCTTCTCCAAGAATCGAAAACGGGGTTGGCTGGGGTATGTATGAAATAAAACTCTAATTTCAGTATAGATAGTTGGAATATTGTAAAATTAAAACATTTGTAGGTATTTTTAAACAGGTTATCACATGTTTTCAGTAAAAATGTGTTTTATTGTCAAAATATCCGTTATAAAATCCTGCTAATATAAGCTTACCCATCGCTTAATAGAACTAAGGCGGGACTACGTAATGATATCTAAACCTATGGTTGAATAAGACCAGTAAAAGGAAAATCCACATTTTATTTTGATTATATGCAAGCAATTTTAAAGTAAAAAATGATACTAGTTAAGTAAATAGAGATGCTTATTTTAATCCTTGAGAAACACTTCAAGATTGCTTGGTTCGCTTTAGCCATCACCGGTAAACGTTAACAAAATGCCTCTAGTTCGTGATCATCAACTTCCAGTCGCATTGTCAATGTCAAATACTAACATCTTTTGTTTTGTTATATTTCCCCGTTTACTTGGCACTTAGCTAATCGTTCAGTATACTACGATATTGAACGTTAACAATGAATGATATATAACGTTTACTACTACTCATTACGTGGTCCCGCTTTAATTCCATTAAGCGATGGGAAAGCCTATATTAGCCGGATTTTTAACGTATATTTCCACAATAAAACACTTTTAAAAACATTTTTTTATGAAAAAATGCGATAACCTGTTTAAAAGTACCTATTAAGTGTTTACATTATTAAACTTTTTAATCCGAAATTAAGGTTTTATTTCATACCCCAGCCAACCCCGTTTTCGCTTCTTGGAGAAGGGGTTGGATGGGGTATGACAGTTAATACTCGGACCACGTAATTACAAGGAATTTCTTTCAGTTCTAAGAAACGGAAACCTGCCTAATCAACACAAAAAGCTATTCCATGTGTGTGTTAAAGAAATTGACGAAATAATTGAAATGGTCACTCATCTACCTTCTGATTGTAACGCTAACGAATGGTTATAAAAGAGTATGAGAGTGGACAATAAAATGTTCAATATTTTGAGCAGTATATAATAGAAAAGTCATTAACTATCAAGCCCACTCTACTCCTACATTGTCTCATCATATGGCTGATTACCATCATTAGTTTGCCTAACCTTGACGGTGAACTATGTTGTATTGATTAGAGAACATAAAACCATATATCATTTACTGAGAGGTTATTTTTGTCAGCTGAGAAGTAATACTATTTATGTTTCATTTCAAGGACTTAAAAAAATACTGAAACTTCCACTGCATGCACTCATAAGTTGCAGATCATGCGCTAAATCACGTACACAATCTGCACTTGATTGTGGACAGTATGTATGCGTGCTTGCGTGCGTGCGTGCGTGCGTGTGTGTGTTACAGTCCTATCATAACTGTGTCTACTTATATCAGTAGCTCAGTGCACAACTTTATAGTGCTGTCACAACAGAATACCACGCCTTAGACACATCTCATTAGAATACCACGCCTTAGACACATCTCATTAGAATACCACGCCTTAGACACATCTCATGATATCACACCCATGCACAGTATACTGACATCTGGCCGACTTGTCCTACCCTTTATATGCAGAGCGTCAAGCAATGGCGCTACTAATACATTTTGTATAAAGTATTTTGTATGACCAGGCCGTGGATTGAACCCAATACCTCTCGCATGTACACACTCCCTACCGTCTTATCATCAGTGCTCTTCTGAATATGAATTAATGTTGATTTATATCGAAACTCTCATGTATTTTAATGTATTATTAAATATGATTGATATCGCATTTATTTAAGATAACGCGTGTTTCTGTATTGAATAGTTTCCTATACATAAATGTCGCACTTTTACTAAAATCCGGTGTATTTACAATGCGTTGCATCACGATTAAAAGAAAATACACGAACTGTATCTCAAACAGTTAGTATATCTTACCTACTGTTCCTTTGGGATCATCAAGCCAAATATGTATGACTTTTAAGTAGAATATCGCTTAAGCCGGTGCTAGGAGGCGTGAGAGATGTTGTACTAAACATTACCCCTCATGAACAGATTCAATAAAACAGATTAGTCTGCTACTTTTATCTCTTGTTTGTGTTTGTTGCTTCCAAGGGACCCACTTTTCAGTATTTATTTATATTAGTAGATGAGGATAAAAACTGTATGAGGCCCTGTTTTATTTCAGTGCTTACCAAATAATAGCGAAGAATATCTGAGTTCTATACGACTAACTGCAAAGTACTCGAATCCGATTGTTTACACATCACATACTCTGGCACAACTTCCTCTGATGCCCTTTTTTTAACAGTCGATTTGAAACAAACCCGAATTTTCTGTCAAAAGAACAGCCTGTCATGGAAATGAAAGTGACACTATACAACTGTTAGGTGTACGTAAACGAATGACCTGTAAGAAATCCCTTCCGAATATACCGCTCATGGGTTTTCCCGGTCGCATGATGTAGGAACAACCTTTACAGTGATACTGTTCGGCATGGACAACTCAGACAGCACAATAAGTGCACAACAAATCCTGTTTTAAACGTAAAGGTTAACGTTCTATGTTTGTACTTATAATACTTGGTTAATCAACAGTTATAAACGTAACCAACTTTACAAAACAGAATTCCTCCCTCCATTTTGTGATCATGAAATTCCAGCCACATCGTCAATGCAACAAAAACAAGCAAAAAACAAACAAAAAAAGGCAAAGGCATTAATTTTCTAGTGCAAGCTACTCTTACAATATCCTCATGCTATTGCTGATTATACTTATTACTGTGTCAAAGCCAGATGGTGAACTATGGTTTACTCCTTAGGGAACATTAATTACAAAATAAACCATATGTTGAGTGTTTACTCAACAGTAATTATCAGTACGGGAGCAGAGAAGTCATTTCACGTGCTTGAACCGCATAACTCAAACATAAATAATTGGTGTTGGAGGCAACGTAGTTCCCATTTTGCAAGCACACGTGTGCAGATGCGCGGATTTTATAGTACTCTTTTTAGAAACACTAGTTTAAAGCTTATACTAGATGGCAAAGAAAACAAATCATATCAGAAGTCAGTTATTATGTCGGAGATTTATAAAACAATCGTGTTGACAGGTTTTATTGAGATATCATAGTCGGAAATCGCGGTACAAATGCGAAGATCGAAAAAAACTAGTTTTTGTTTTCTTCGAAATTGCCAATGTTTCAAAACGGGTACAAAAATTGTATATTCTAAAATATTGTTGAAATTGAAAGGAGTCGAAGATCATTACCAGATCTACCTTTTTTGAAAATTTCTTATTTTTTCGTGAATATACATTTTGCGTGCCCGTTTTGAAAGTTGGTACCTGCATTTCACTCTTTCAGAGGCTATTCAAAATGGCGGCGACACAGAAAAACGCCCAGCCCAGGGCCAGTCAGTCGCACGCCACAAACCCACTTCTCCCTGGACAAATTAACATCATAATGTCACACAGTCACAGAAACTAAATATTGTGAATTGAACTGAACGGTTATAAATATCTAAGGAATGTGCTAAAAATAGCTCACACACATTCAAAGGTCAAATAATGCTGATCCGTGTATACACAGATAGATCGTATACGGCCCGATAGACCGATGGATTATTTCAATTTATTTGCACAGGAGTAGAATTAAAACAGTGTTACAATCACGATCGTATACAATTCCAAGTTTTGCATGAGTGCGTAATTTACAAACTACAAATAAATAGATCTATTACAGTAGACAATGTAGAGAATTAAAATTGAAAAGTGGAACACACCAGCAAATGCCTGAAATGGGTCATGGCATTGTCTGCACTGTAGCCTATGTAATTAAATACACTTTTAATTTCTGTATGACAAGTGTTTAACGTTGAAACATGTAAAACGGTGGTGGTTCATATATATTAACTTAATTCTGATAATTTTTTAGAACACATGAGTGATGAATAATTGATGAAAATGTCAGCCTTGAAAATCTACTATTTGTTCATGAATGCCACCTGTGACTTACATTTTGGACAGTATCATCTTCTGGAAAGCACCACTTTCAATTCCAGTTGTGTTTTAAGTAAAATGTTATGGAATGCTGACATTGTTAGCATTGAGAAAGTTATTTATATTAAAAACAAATCAAACAATATCATATATGACTTGTTTTTTTCAGGTCTGCTAAGTTAGCTAGAGGCAGTGTGCAGTATTACCACAGCCAGATTCAAGTCAAGTTCCCCAGTCTCACAGTATAACTACATCAAGAGCCTTGTATAAGCCAGTATGTAGGTAAGCGCAGCTTCAAAAAATCTATGAATTTATCAATGTATGTTCTTTGCAATATATGTGACATTGTGCACCAGTCCTGCACTTAGTCTCAGACTTTTTATACTAAAAATAAAAATGGTGTTTTACAGCACATCGACACATAAATAGGTCATATTGTGCTTAGTACATATGTAAAATTAAACAAACAAAATAAAAAGGTCCTTGTATTACATCTAAAATATTAAACTTAACCAAGACCCCGACTTAACATAATGTGCTGGCATGGCCCAGCAATAGCATGGTGGACGATAGCAATCTGGAGCTTCCGGTTCAAGTCACACATGCACCACTGAGTTTCTGTGTTTTCGCACAATACATCTTCCCTCAGCCTTGTTTGTTCCTCAGCCTCTTTTGTTTGATTGGGATTGAAACTGGGGAGTCTATCCTCCAAGCACGATAAACAACCATAGAAATTATTAATATATACATTAGTAAGAGTAATACAGGTTCTCGAATTCCTATGTGTCATTTGGGGCGGCTCTAAATAAGGTATACCGGTAATAAATGTGTTGATTTAGCAGAAAACGATTATTTTTAATTTATCGTACATGTAAAAAAAGTTCTATAATCACTATTCATTTACATATTTCAATTCTACAACTTGTTACCTATTTAAGTTGAAACAAAATATCATGTATGTCATTTTTATTTTCAGAGCCTGGAGTCCTGAGATGCTGGGAGTTAGCTGAAAATAGTTAGTGAAGTCCCAATATATATGGGAGGATTTTATTGAAACAAGTAGTCACATATAACTTTTTACAACATTAACAACAGAATCAGAAACACTTAAACGAACAAGAATAGTATATAACTGGACAGTTCATTGGAGTGGCTCAAAATAAGGGATAATATGAAAATATAAATGTGTTTCTGTTAATCTGACCGGCCGTGCCCAATTTATTTATTGGATTAAAATGTTTTCTGAATTGTATTGGATTATATAAAAGTTTGTGGAATAACAGATGGCAGGAGGTGTATATTACCGGTTCTACCCAGAAGAAAAGTGAGTGGTCTTCCTCACCAAAAAAATAACAAACAGATACATGTATATATATATAACCCCACATATGTTCAAAATGACTTGCACCATATAAACAATACGGGCTGAGAGGTGCGCATATTAAAGGGACATGCAGCAATCTTTCTTTTTTTAAACTCCAAAATGTTATCAGGTTATAACTTATAATTTAAATATATGCAAGCGGGTGTAAAGTGAAAATAAATTATTGATTAATCAATCCAGGTGCACATTTTAATGCTTGATAAAAACTTGATAAATGCTGTGTGTCCCTTTAATAAATAAAAACAATTATTGTATGATGCAATTTAATTTGTTATGTAATACCCTTTATATTTGGGATGTTTTGATGTAAATATTTGAAATAAAATGTTTTAAATCAAATAAATAATTCATTTTGATATCTGACTTGTTACATATTTTTTACTTAGTCATGAAAGATAATATTTAAGGCCTTAATATGTACCTTAAATGTTTATTGTTTACCATTGAATGGTGAGGCGGCATATGGTGTTAGTTATCTGTGCGTCTATATCCTTCCACAGTTTTTAACCAATCTTTTCGAAACTTCACATGATCTTTATCTATGATGTCTAGAGGAGCATATCGATTTTGCATCAAAATAAAATTTATTTATGAATATATTATCTTGCATAGTACAATTTTCCACGGATTGTTTTCAGTGCGTTCATTCAAGTCCCATGGACATATTGAGTTATGGAGATGTTCGGTTGCCTTTTTATATTTGTATACATTCTCATTTTCACATCTCACCGCTGCGGGTTCAATTCCCACTGGGAGCTCAACTTGTAGGTGAGAAAGTGTCGATTCTTACAGATAGCAGTAAGTACACAGTACTGGTTCTACCCAGGAAATATGGCCTAAAATGTGCTATAATGACATAAAACACAATTCAACTTTAAAAATATAAAGTAAAAAAAATGGCCTTCTTTATTTTCCTTCGATGCTATCAGTATAAGTATTACGACAGTGATTCTGTCTGATAAAAAATTCATCTTAGGTTTCAACCGACAAATGGTCTATATTTAAACTAATACAAGTAAGATGGGGCCCTCAAACCCTTTTATGTGTGGGTGATATATTCCACGGTTGATTCATGATACTAGCATGGGACAGCTACAGTACATATGACAGTGCTGAGTGCAGTTGCGGATGTACTGAATTGAATATTTAACGGCTCATCAACACAGTACAGGTTATTTAGAGCCGCCCCAGAGAGAGGGGAAGGATACATAGGAGTCTGGGAACCGTGCCCTTCTCTTATTATCGAAGAGATTCCTATGGTTCTTTAACATGCTCGGATGATAGACCTATACGCGGGACCACCCTGTTTACGTCCCCATCCGACGGACGAGGCTAAGGGAATGTGTCTTGCCCAAGAACACACCGACAAAACTCAGTGGCACCACCTCCGGTTACAAATCCGCTGCGCTACTGACTGCGCCAAGTTGCGGATGACAATTAGACACTGGACAGTCTAGTCAAAAACACAGCAACAAATATATTATCTGAATATGTTTAAGAATGTATGCTTGGAAGAGCTTTCAAAAACAGACTTTCATGATTTTAGTTGGGGTGGGATGGGGATGGGGCGCATCCTTTTAAATCTTCAGATGCCCTCCCCCTTCTTCTCTCCATCCCAACTCTCATCTTGAACAGTAGCGATTATTACGTAAACTTTCCACATATGAGAGGGTGCCCAATACTACCCGCTCCATCGAATACGCGCCTGCAGTTCTTGCGAGGTCAGTCGAGTCAAAATTACAGTTAAATCAAACAATTCGTATTTTCGTGTACTTTTGATAAAGAAATAACATGCTTTTCGTGATATGCAGCAAAATGCATGTAATGTGTGAGCTAAAACAACAATTCAAGTATCTCCTCGTACTTTATTTAACAAAAAACACACGGTTGTTGCATTTTAATCGTATTCTAAAAATGGCATCTTTTAGAGTTATCGCCCCTCGCTTCGACATTTTACAAGGCGGGTCTGCATTTATCACGCAGTAAAGCTTCTAAAAAGTCGGTACAGCCGAAAATCACGAAACCTAAAGGGGAAATGAAATTTCATGATCAAAAATTGTCACAATTTTCCAAATTATGCGTTTTAAAAAATTCAAAATGGCGGACATTTTTTTTTTTGACGTTGCCGAAAGATGACGTACTACTTTTCGTTGTCAAGCGTGGTTGCGATATTTGAAAGATGTAGGTAAATATCAAGGCTGCTCCCGTACTGTATGACAATTTGTTGAACACAGGCACTTGTTAGCATACTGACATGTACAGTGTATACACTTGGTATTTGCGAACCATGGACTAGATCAGGTACACCACGGGTACTTTAGTGTGGACAGATACGCAATCATGCTGCCACACAACTTCCCACCGTCTTCACGGTGCATTATCAAAACTAATTTTCAAGGATAAAATATACGTTGCCTGAATAAGAACGGATAAGCACCTCGTTTTTTCGGATAAAAAATGGAGCTTGACGGTTATGAGTGGCTTAAAACGGAGGCAAAAACGCTTGACAATAGGGCTATCGCCTTGAAACGGTCAGTGGAAAAAAAAGGCCGCTGGGGTTTAATCCAGGATCTAAGATGCAACAAATCTCACTCTTACCTTAGTGTCATCCCATTAAAACGGGACAGTGCAAATAAAGATATTTGCATAAAGATATTTGCATTATAGTTTTACATAGAAAAATGCGTTTTAAGTCAATTACTTAACTAACGGTTTGTTCTCTTGTTGCTCTGGCTTCTGCCAAGTCATTGAGTACTTACTTTGTGGCTTTCTAGGCTTCTGTTTTTTATATATTATAATTATATACATGATCATTTATGTGTTTTACTTATCTTGCCTATTAATGCTGCCTTGTTTGTTAGAGATTATAACATGACGGTATATCTTCATTTACACTGTTCCGTTGTTTTTTTGTGATGACAATAGGGTAACATTGAGGTTTGGTGCACCCTAGAACATGGTTTAAACCCCAGCGGCCTTTTTTGTCACTGACCGTTCCAAGGCGGTAGCCCTATTGTCAACACTTTTGTGTTTGTGATGTCTTGTCTGGCATTGTATTCATCTTTATACATAGTTGTTCTTTGTTTCTTTGTGTGTTTGTCATTGACTGTCGTCCTTGAACGCTACTTTTCCTGTTAGATTTTGATATCTACTTTTAGATACCAAATCTCTCATAGCTGTCAAACGTAAGACAGGCATATTTCTGTCTGGTATTTCACACACATTCCTTTCTTATTACAGCAGTGCATGTTATCTTAGAATGTACAAGACTAAGTGTATTTAATATGAAACTTTAATTTCTACATGGCGTTTATTTAATAAGGATGTTAGCCAAGTTTTCAATTATGAGTTAGATGCTTCCGAACCATTATCAATTCATTTAAAGTCCTAGCCAAGCAACCTTGGAAAGATATTGACAATAGATGATACTACAATAGATGATACTACAATAGATGATACTACAATAGATGATACTGCCGATTTTATCGTCTCGCATCCAAATTTGCTAGCCCTTACCAAATGAGAAGGTTTGCTACAATGTTGCTGCAAGGTTGATGATGTTGTCGCAAACACCATAGTAATGTTTGGCGAATTTGCCGCAAACTCTCCAAAAAGCTATACATTAGCCAGAAGTTCGCCAGAAACATTTATTTATTTGGAACGTTCGCCATAACATCACCATAAACTAACTTATAGTTTTTGTGTTCGCCGCAACTTTGCGACAAACTTTATCATATTCCGATATATTTTTTTATTGCACGCCGCAAACTTTTCAATTCAAATTTGCATTTCTTTATTCGCCACAACATCACCACAAAACTTAAACTTTAGACAAAATTTTATTATTTCTATGTTACTTATTACTGACATTTTTTCGTGGAACCTTATTTTTTTCAGAAAAAGAAAAATATTTATTATTGTGTTGCAAGAACATGTTTAAGTACCAAACATAATGATTTCAAATGACAGCGCTCGACATATCCATAAAAATGAGAGTAATGCAGAAATCATTACGTGGTCCGAGTATTAACTTTCATACCCCATCCAACCACTACACCAAGAAGCAAAAACGGGGTTGGCTTGCGTATGAAATAAAACTTCAATTTCGGCTTAAAAGGTTTGCATATAGTAAAATTAAAACAAACAATTGATAATTTTAAACAGGTTGTCGCATTTTTTCGAATAAAAAATGTTTTTAAACGTGTTTTATTGTCGACATATCTGTTATAAAAACCTGCTTATATAATTTTTTTCATCGCTTAATGGAATTAATGCGGGACCACGTAATGGACAGCGCTCAACAGCTCTTGATATCTCCACGAAAATAAGAGTAATACAGATATATAAGCTTTCGACTTCTCCATGAAAATGAGAGTAATGCAGGAATGACAGCCCTCGACATCTCTATACAAATGGGAGTAATGCAGAAATATCAGCTCTCGACTTCTCCATTAAAATGAGAGAAATGCAGGAATGACAGCCCTCGACATCTCCATACAAATGAAAGTAATGCAGAAATGACACTGCTCGACATCTCCATTAAAATGAGAATAATGCAGAATTACAGCGCTCGACACCTCCATTAAAATGAGAATAATGCAGAATGACAGCGCTCGACATCTCCATTAACATGAGAATAATGTAGAATGACAGCGCTCGACATCTCCATACAAATGGGAGTAATGCAGAAATGACACTGCTCGACATCTCCATAAAAATGAAAGTAATGCAGAAATGACAGTGCTCGATATCTTCATTAAAATGAGAATAATGCAGAATGACAGCGCTCGAAATCTCCATACAAATGGGAGTAATGCAGAAATATCAGTTCTCGACTTTTCCATTCAAATGAGAGTAATGCAGAAATGACAGCCCTCGACATCGCCATACAAATGGGAGTAATGCAGAAATGACACTGCTCGACATCTTCATTAAAATGAGAATAATGCAGAATGACAGCGCTCGACATCTCCATACAAATGGGAGTAATGCAGAAATATTAGCTCTCGACTTCTCCATCCAAATGAGAGTAATGCAGGAATGACTGTACTCGACACCTTCATTAAAATGGGAATAATGCAGAATGACAGCGCTTGACATTTCCATTAAAATGGGAGTAATGCAAAATGACAGCGCTCGACATCTCCATTAAAATGAGAATTATGCAGAATGACAGCGCTCGACATCTCCATACAAATGGCAGTAATGCAGAAATGACACTGCTCGACATCTCTATAAAAGTGAATGGAATGCAGAAATGACAGTGCTCGATATCTTCATTAAAATGAGAATAATGCAGAATGACAGCGCTCGACATCTCCATACAAATGGGAGTAATGCAGAAATATCAGCTCTCGACTTCTCCATTAAAATGAGAGTAATGCAGGAATGACAGCGCTCGACACCTCCATTAAAATAAAAATAATGCAGAATGACAGTGCTCGACATCTCCATTAAAATGGGAGTAATGCAAAATGACAGCGCTCGACATCTCCATTAAAATGAGAATAATGCAGAATGACAGCGCTCGTCATCTCCATACAAATGGGCGTAATGCAGAAATGACACTGCTTGACATCTCCATAAAAATGAAAGGAATGCAGAAATGACAGTGCTCGACATCTTCATTGAAATGAGAATAATGCAGAATGACAGCGATCGACATCTCCATACAAATGGGAGTAATACAGCAATATCAGCTCTCGACTTCTCCATTAAAATGAGAGTAATGCAGGAATGACAGCCCTCGACATCTCCATACAAATGGGAGTAATGCAGAAATGACACTGCAAGACATCTTCATTAAAATGAGAATAATGCAGAATGACAGCGCTCAACATCTCCATACAAATGGGAGTAATGCCGACATATCAGCTCTCGACTTCTCCATTTAAATGAGAGTAATGCAGGAATGACAGCGATCGAAACCTCCATTAAAATGAGAATAATGCAGAATGACATCGCTCGACATCTCCATTAAAATGAGAATAATGCAGAATGACAGCGCATGACATCTCCGATCAAATGGGAGTAATGCAGAAATGACACTGCTCGACATCTCCATAAAAATGAAAGTAATGCAGAAATGACAGTGCTAGACATATTCAATCAAATGAGAATAATGCAGAATGACAGCGCTCGACATCTCCATATCAATGGGAGTAATGCAGAAATATCAGCTCTCGACTTCTCCATTCAAATGAGAGTAATGCAGGAATGACAGCCCTCGACATCTCCATACAAATGGGAGTAATGCAGAAATGACAGTGCTCGACATCTTCATTAAAATGAGAATAATGCAGAATGACAGCGCTCGACATCTCCATACAAATGGAATAATGCAGAAATATCAGTTCTCGACTTCTCCATTGAAATGAGAGTAATGCAGGAATGACAGCCCTCGACATCTCAATATTAATGGGAGTAATGCAGAAATGACACTGCTCGACATCTTCATTAAAATGAGAATAATGCAGAATGACAGCGCTCGACATCTCCATACAAATAGGAGTAATGCAGAAATATCAGCTCTCGACTTCTCCATTAAAATGAGAGTAATGCAGGAATGACAGCGCTCCACACCTCCATTAAAATGAAAATAATGCAATATGACAGTGCTAGACATCTCCATTAAAATGGGAGTAATCCAAAATGACAGTGCTCGACATCTCCATTAAAATGAGAATAATGCAGAATGACAGCGCTGGACATCTCCATACAAATGGGCGTAATGCAGAAATGACACTGCTTGACATCTCCATAAAAATGAAAGTAATGCAGGAATGACAGTGCTAGACATCTTCAATCAAATGAGAATAATGCAGAATGACAGCACTCGACATCTCCATATCAATGGGAGTAATGCAGAAATATCAGCTCTCGACTTCTCCATTCAAATGAGAGTAATGCAGGAATGACAGCCCTCGACATCTCCATACAAATGGGAGTAATGCAAAAATGAGAGTGCTGAACATCTTCATTAAAATGAGAATATTGCAGAATGACAGCGCTTGAAATATCCATACAAATGGGAGTAATGCAGAAATATCAGCTCTCGACTTCTACATTAAAATGAGAGTAATGGAGGAATGACAGTGCTCGACATCTCCATAAAAATGGGAGTAATGCAGAAATGACAGTGCTCGACATCTCCATTAAAATGAGATTAATGAAGAAATGACAGCCCTCGACATCTCCATAAAAATGAAAGTAATGCAGAAATGACACTGCTCGACATCTCCATTATAATGGGATTAATGCAGAAATAACAGTGCTCGGCATCTCCATTAAAATGAGAGTAATGAAGAAATGACAGCCCTCGACATCTACATAAAAATGGGAGTAATGCAAAATGACAGCACTCGACATCTACATAAAAATGGGAATAATGCAGAATAACAGCGCTCGACATCTCCATGAAAATGGGAGTAATGCTGAAATATTAGCTCTCGACTTTTCCATTAAAATGAGAGTAATAAAGAAATGACAGCCCTCGTCATCTCCATAAAAATGAAATTAATGCAGAAATGACACTGCTTGACATCTTCATTAAAATGGGAGTAATGCAAAATGACAGCGCTCGACATCTCCATGAAAATGGGACTAATTTCTTTAAATATCTGAACTCAGGGTTCACTGAGTACAGTTTTCATTCACTTCAAAACTTGGTCTGACCTATGACCATTTTTCAAAATTGTTTATATATATCGTGAGTGCACAGTGTGTTTCTTGCTATATAGTCCACTCAGCCTGTGAACCAACATCAAACTAATTGCAACAGAAATGCTTTTCTGATTTTCTGATAGATACACATATTGCAAAAAATCACAAAAAAGTCTAGAAAAATCTAGATAGGGGAAATAAGTTTTTTTATGGCTCAAAAATGTGCGTTTGTCATAAAATCACTGCAGGTTTATGTATATGTATATCTGCAAAATTTTGTTATGAATAATACATTTCAATAACGTATTACAATATAAAAACATAGATAAATAATGAAAATTGAAAAGTTTAAATGAACGATGCATATAAATGCCTATTTTAGCACTGTTTCTTAAAACTCGCATATTGAATTACCCCACCCACTTAATTACAATGGATATGCATTTCAATGTAAAACTGTGTTATAGGCAGTTTCATGAACATTTTTGTGTAAACATTCATAATAAGATCGACGAGTAAGCACTGGGGTGAAACATTGACTAATGTATGATAATCGTCGGCATTGTCGGCAGCTATAAATACCCAAGTCTTTGGCATTAAAATGTTATTTCTTTACGTATTTGCAACAGAAACACTTTATCTGCACAGAAACTATTATTGTGAAAAGCATTAGGTAGTCGCAGTTTGACTGACGAAGCTTTAAAAACACAAATATGTATATCTGTACATATCTGACTGTGCTTGATAAAAAAAGGAAAAGTTACAATACGAGGCAGCTCGTATTGTGACGGGTCTAACCCGATCTGTATCCATACATCGCTTAATATCCGAAATAGGATGGGTTTCACTTTCTGATAGAAGGCAAATGCAAAAACTTATTTCAGTTTATAATGTTAAAAATGGAACCGTTCCGAATTACATTTCAAACATTTTCCCACAGCTAGTTGGAGATTCCAGCGCATACAATCTCAGAAATAACGATAACTACGCCACTATTGCTAGGAGAACTGAAATATACAATAAATCGTTTGTTCCTTCCTCTCTTAAACTATGGCATGACTTGCCAATAGAAATACGAAACTCTGAAAGTATCGCAATTTTTAAGAGAAGACTATTAACATCTGTATTTGTTAGTACAAAAGTTCCACCATACTACTTATGTGGACAAAGATTATTTGCCGTTTTACATGCCATAATGAGGATTTTTTGTAGCAATCTCAATAATGATTTATACCTTAACCATTTACGTGATTCACCGACTTGCGAGTGCGGCTGTGAAGTAGAAGATGCTGAACACTATTTTTTCCATTGTAACAAATTTACAGCATATCGGCTTCATCTGTTTCAGTCTACTCGCCATTTTCACCCGTTAAATGTAAGCACACTCCTTTATGGCCGTAAACAGAAAACTGACAGGGAAAATAAATCCCTCTTCGAAGCAGTTCAAACATATATACAAGAAACACATAGGTTTACATAAGTGTCTGATTCTCCGACGCATTTCGACACTCTACACGCATACCATTGCATTGTTTGTTGTTGTTGTTATTATATATCTCAAGGTCATACAGCTATATCAGTTGATGTAATGTGAAAGCGTTGATGTATTCGAACTTAAAGATTGGGAAACTCTCTCTCTCTCTCTCTTATATATGTTGTGTTTACTATTCATCAGTCTCTCTCTTAATGTATTATTTGCCATTGTAATTTATTTCACTCAGCCATACTCATTTGTAATTTCAAGATGTTAACTGGGAAGGGTTTAATCTAATGTTGGTAGAACTTGTTACCCGACCCATTTGTCATTATAATATTTCTATTGTATATATGTGGATATTATTCTGTCTGTAAAATATTGGCAATAAAATATGTTTAAATCAAAAAAACAATACCTTGAATAAGGATCCTTCTTATTTCTTGACTTACATAAACTTTATGCATTCTTTGTTAGCAAAACATGACCTTTGTGATCAAGCTTCTTTGATAATAACTTTGGAGAGAGATAAGGAAAGTATAAAGAGTTTTATTACCATCAGTTTTTCAATACCGAGTGACGATGCTCATGACAATACGTCCAAATAAACAAACACATGCTAGCGCACTCGTTTGTTTGTGCGAAATCTCACTCGGGCTAGAAATCCCGTGGTAATTAAGTTATATAATACATTTTTCTAAACTGTTAGTGTGTTTTTTTTATTTGCAATACAAAATTACAGTATTTTTGCGCCCAAACTATTGTCAGTACAAAATTATAGTCATAATACGACATATTTTAGATTATAACTGTTATCACTTACAAGTATACTGTCCGTTGTAACAAACTTGACTTGCACAGACGTTTGGCAATTCGTTGCTAGAAAAATATAACCAATATGACCCCTGCTCCTTGAAATATACTTTTGGGTCAGATTATAGCATGTTAAAGTCTCTTCAAATGGCAAATTTTACAACATTCACCGTTTCTAAACCTGTATATAACTAAAACATTTTGAGAATCCTAACTTACACATTTTGAGAATCCAAACACTATAGACACAATATAAACGGCTTTAACCAGCCAGGACAAACTCCAAAACTGCAGCGTCAAATTAAGAGTTACAACTCAAGGACAAACTCCAAAACTGCAGCGTCACATTAAGAGTTATCAACTCATAATTATTTTTACGCATATTCAATCACGAGCATTTTAGGAACCCGTGAATACCTTTAATCGGTACATATACATAAGTATATGACCTGAACACGTGGATAGTTTTAATAAACGGTTTTGTAGTGTAATTTTGCCATTATTTGGCGGGGTACTTCTTTAACATTTTAATTTTATGTTGTTAATGCAGTCGTTGATATGCATAGAGCCTTACAGTAACTTACAGCCAGACTATGCTAATACAAAGGCAAAATCAAATAGTTAACATAGTTTGTGGAAGGCTTATAACTCAACTCAATAGAATATAATAATACTTTGAAACATATGCCAAATGTATCATTTCAATTTCATTTAAGAACTAGTGCACTTTTGCATTGTGCCCTATGAATGACCTTGCTTACTATGGAGCAGGGCCAACGGGTCATTTTGCAGTATAAGTAGTGCATACATGACAAACATGTATCAACGCACATTAAAAAGTTAGCATACCAAAACAAGTAAAATTATTTCAAATTCAGAAAGGAAATCCGATAAACACGAAATTTGGCGGTAATATTTTCTGGCTTAAATATGTTTTCTACTCAAAATTATGGACTAAATTAACAGTTTACTATGAGAACATAAGTGAAGAGGTTTCAAATGTCAACATCCTCTTCCAGTGCTTTTGTAACATGAATCATTCTTGAAATTATCACTTTTAATAATAAGTGGGTGACCAGGATAGGTTTTGGTAGTGTCTTGATAGATCTCTTGCATCGATCAGAACGGTAAATTGTGTATATCTATGCATATAGCATTAATACAAACTACTTGTACTTAGGCAGTATTAGTACTTCACCTCACCTTGCAGTTTGGCATGACACAATTACAAAAGCTAAGAACCGCAGCGGTGGCGTAATGGTAGAGCATCCGCCTCGCATGCAAGAGGTCGTGGGTTCAATACCCAGCCGGGTCATACCAATGACTAGAAAAACGATACTAGTAGCTCCATTGCTTTACGCTCAGCATATCAGTATATAAAGGGTAGTGCTAGGACTGGTCGGCCTGGTGTCAGTATAATGTGACTGGGTGGGGTACCATATCATGTGTCTATACTGATCAACCCTAAAAAGGGCTAATGCTCATGCAAATCAAGTATGCTGCAACATCAATTACTATAGGATAAATGCTAAACTATATAAGGATATTTACCCATGGTGTTGTGATAGTTTTATATAGGAACAGTTATATATATTTAAAGAATTGTCTAAAAACCTTTGAGCTCTATTATGACTATTATTATGGTATTTTTAATAATTGCGCGCAGTTACAGCGTAAGTTGGTATGACCATTACGAATGAGGTTAACAATAACGCTAACAATGGATTAATAAATCATTGCCGACAGCTACAATATAGTGGTCAATATATTATCGCCCTCCACTCACACACCCCAACCCCACCCCAACATCCGGCGCTTCACCATACATCTTTCACTCTTCCAAAAATAATTATCAAGGAATGATGCTAGCAATGGGATATTAATAGCTGCCGACAATGCCGACGGCTACCATATAGAGGCCAAATATATTAACCCAACACTTCGTCATCAATCTTAATTTGAGAGGGCTGGCGTGGCGCAGTCGGTAGCGCGGCGGATTTGTAACCGGAGGCTCCGGGTTCAATCCTCCGTGGTGCCACTGAGTTACGTCGGTGTGTTCTTGGGCAAGACACTTTCCCTTAGCCTCGTCCGTCGGATTGGGACGTAAACCGGGCGGTCCCGGGTATCGGTATTTCCTCCGAGCACGTTAAAGAACCATAGGAATCTATTCGATAATAAGAGTAGGGCAGGTTCCCGGATTCCTATGTATCCTTCCCCTCTCTCTGGGGCGGCTCTAAATAACCTATACTGTGTTGATGAGCCGTTAAATATCATTCATTCAATTCAGTCTTAATTTGAGCATTTGTCTTAAACTGTAACAAGAAATGCATATAACATAGCATTAACTTTGATATGTAATTTCTCTATTGTGATTAGAGTGGGTGGGGTAATTCAATATGCACTTTTCAACAAACAGCGTTAAAATATACCTGTATTTTGTAATTGATCAAAGATGTAATTGTTATGATTAATTAGGGTCTTAATCTGTTAATAG
Source organism: Cyrtodaria siliqua (assembly GCA_037043455.1). NCBI lineage: Eukaryota > Metazoa > Mollusca > Bivalvia > Adapedonta > Hiatellidae > Cyrtodaria > Cyrtodaria siliqua. The sequence continues at coordinate 51,773 of JAWPHD010004198.1, forward strand.
TGTAATACATCATTAAAATGTCTTATTCCAAATAAAATGCAGCAGCTACAAATAACTCTAAATCCGGTGGTGTTTTATGAAAAGCGTAAATAGCGGAGCTATAAAAAAACTTATTTCCCCTATCTAGATTTTTCTAGACTTTTTTGTGATTTTTCGCAATATATGTCACTATCAGAAAATCAGTAAATCATTTCTGTTGCAATTTGTTTGATGTTGAATGGTAAAATTTTACAGGCTGAGTGGACTAATATTATGCTGAAGTCATGGCCAGTTTATTCGAATAAATATAAACTATTTCTATTATTGTGTTTTCCTTTATAACCAATCTGCAATAATGACTAATGAGTCATTTCAGTCGAGTATTTTGTTTAAAATAAGCATATGTTCATGTGTTGTTATGTTGTATACTTTATAAACACGTTTCTGTCAGAGCAATAAACAAACCCGCTTATTTTCGTACAAATGAAGGTTTTATCATTGATTTCACGTAATTAAACTATAGATGGAGCAATTGGCTAAATGACATTGCACAATTTTGATGATAACTTCGATTTTTTATGCAAATTCGATGTGGTGGGAATCTAAACATTCGAGTTATGCTGCCAATCAGTGTACGAGATGTTGCGAATGCTTCCGGGGAGCAATATCTCAAAAGCTGACGATCATCACTGTTAGATTACTTATCGAACTGGGCTATACTGACCTGATTAACCCTGGGTTACTGTAAGATATGTTCTCTTATGCAACCGTTTTTGTTAGAGATCCTTTTTATTTTAGTTATAGATCGCCACCACACTTCGTTTATCTGGTTTAAACATTTAGTGACCTTGTTGCCGCAGACTGTTCTATGCGGTAACCTTTGTCATTATATATTGTTGGGTCAAACTAATGGTTTGATCAAAACAACAAAACACGTTTCTGTGTGTTGTTAATACATTATTCATGAACTACGTACTCTACCGGAGGTAGATAATGACATTGTTTATAATTAATAAACAGCCATAATTGTGTTCAAAAGCAACAGAAAAGCACGTAGGCTTAACACAAACACCAGAAAAGTACGTTTGTTATCTTAAGATAAACAACCACTACAAAATCTTTTTTTTTCTGAAAGTAAGACTTTTTGTACTACAGACATGTTACATATTGAGTTCTGCTCAACCCGGGGCTGGAGGGCGTGAACGGTATAAACATTTCACCACTACAGTTCATGAACAGTCTCAATCGAACCGAGATTGCTATATTTTTTATATTTGTCGTATTCGGCTATTTCCAAATTGCTCCTTTCATACCGTTTTTAGAAAAGTTAGCTTTAACAATGTGATATATTCACTGCATTTACTGATATATAAATTATATTGGCACCGCAATGACGATATCCTTTTAGTCTGATATGAAACTTGGCTCATAGAGAACTCCATATAAATCACGGTTATGTTTATAATAAAAACAAACAAACAGGAAATGATATAACATCTTGTTGGCTTGCCTCTAAGGAGTCTAGCTGATATATTGTGTAGTTTATTGTGTAATCGATGGCTTGTTTTCTATGTTGTTACAGTTGAAATAATATATCGACTTGGTGCATTTCCAGGTAATTCGTTTATGTTTAAACCGCTGATTTCTTTGGGGAAAAATGCGCTAATTTATATCAGTCAAGAATATACCTCCATTTCCTTTTAACCACAGTTGTAGCACCGCTAAATGTGAAAATTCCGCTAAATGTAAAAACTTCCGCTAAATGTTAAACATCTTCCGCTAAATGTAAAAAAACTCCATCTAAATGTAAAAACTTCCGCTAAATGTAAAAAATGACTAAACGCTAAATGTTATAAATTTTAACATATAGCGTTTAGTGGAATCCGTTAACCGCTAAATGTTAAAAGTCACTAAAGTTGTCTGAAATATGGGATGGCATGAACAGTGCTGTTTTAATCGACTCAGTTGTTTGAAATAATTACGTATTTATAAAAGAAACAATATTAAAATACGTTCCATTGTCGGAAGCAGTTTTCTTGCATCCATACGCCTGTGCATATATCAGTTCCCACAGGCAACTCTTTAACTTTGGGAATATGTTGTATCTTTAGCTTATGTGCTCAAATGATTAAACTCGAATCATAAATGTGAGTCCATGATTTTATAACTTACTGTACATTTGTATCCACTATTTTTTTGATGATGTTTTTTTGCATCCACTGTAAGGATCTTTTTCCAATAAAGCCTACATATGACACTACTAAGCCTCTTTGCTTAAACATGATAGGGATTACTTGTTATGCACTACAACCGAATGGTGAGGGTCAAATAGTGTTGGCCGTGTCCGTCTGTCAGTCCGAGTGCATCTATCTCCTACAGTTTTCAACCGATTATTTCAAAATTTTATAGGATACCTACCTATGATGTGCATATCGACTGCCAAATTCGATCATGTATGATCAGAGTTAATGCCCTTTTTCGTTAAACTCTACGTTATAAGACCTTGTGCGTCGATCTTCTTCTACAGTTTTCAAGTGATTGTTTCGAAACATAATGCTTACCTATGACATCAAGATTTGCATATCGATTCGGTACCAAATTCGATCATGTATTATCAGAGGTATGGCCCCTTTTTCAACAAATTTTATGTTATAATATCTTGTGCGTCTATGGCCTGTTTTCAACTGATTGTTTCGAAGATACTTACCTATGCTGTTAATATGTACATATATCACGTCGGCGCCAAATATAACTTTAAGTTTATATAATCCGAGGTACGGCCCTTTTTTCGTAAAGGTTTATGGTATATTTCTATTTCCTCCTACAGTTTTCCACTGATTGTTTTGAAACTTGACAGAATATCACATATGATGTCAAAATGTGCATATCGTTCGGCGCCAAATCGACCTTTTATCATGGCCCCTTTTTTGTCTAATGATATACTATAATATCATTTGCGTCTCATCCTACATATTTCAACTGATTGTTCCGAAACTTTACAGGATGCTTACCTATGATATCAAGATGGGCATATCGACTCGGCTCCAAAATCAACATTGTATTACTGGAGTTACGGCCATTTTTAGGTTTCCTATTGATTGTTTTTATTGTGTGTAGGGGAGTGGGGGTGGGGTGGCGGGGGGGTTGAGGGGGTGGTGAGGGGGCGGAATGGGGATTTATGGGTATATCCGTTTCTCAGGAATACAGTTTTAGTTTTATCTAGTTTGTTCAATATTGAATATAACTTCGCAAGCGACCTTTTCTAACGATATATACACTTTACCAGTGAATTCTGCAGTTGTAGCACCGCTAAATGTGAAAATTCCGCTAAATGTAAAAACTCCGCTAAATGTTAAAAATCTTCCGCTAAATGTAACAGAAAACAGCAGCAGTAACAGCAGCATCAGTTTGTCGTTATGACTTACTTTGATAACAACGTCATCGAGTCGATTAAAACAGCATTGTTCATACCCTTACATACTTCAGGCAACTTTAGTAACTTTTAACATTTAGCGGTTAACGGATTCCTTTAAACGCTATATGTTAAAATTTATAACATTTAACGGTTAGTATTTTTTTTGCATTTAGCGGAGGTTTTTACATTTAGAGGAATGTTTTTTACATTTAGCGGAAGATTTTTAACATTTAGCGGAAGTTTTTACATTTAGCGGAATTTTCATATTTAGCGGTGCTACACAGAGTGGCTGTAATAGTTTGTCTAACGGCTAATATTAAGACAATAGCGCTTCGAAACTATTTTATAAATGCGTTTAAAAACGTAATCGATTATCGAAATCTTACGGATAAATAATAAATAACAGACAAAACGTGTTGGGAAACATGTTTCTATTAAACCCAAAACACGAGTCATGAGCTCGATTCCCGACAATGGAACTTGTCCTCCTTATATCACTATCGCCTACGTCATTCGCACCACTCATAGTAATGAAACACACACTACAGAAGGGCATTAAAGGGACACATGGCAATCTTGAGTTTTATTCAAACATTTAAATTTGCTCCTCAATTTACGTATCCTGCGTCATTTTGACTTTAAAACTGCTTGCATATAATTAAATAAAAAATTGAAATTTCAACTTTCCTTTCCTATTTTACCAAATTTTTAAATATATTACTGGTGCAATATTATAAAAAGTAAGTAATATGCAAAAAATAATTTGCTTTGAACTATTCTAACAATTAATATTAATGATTGAACTAATGCAAATTAACAGGAAAACTAACGGGACGCCGTGAGTTTTTAAAAAATCAAGATTGCCGTGTGTCCCTTTAAGGGAATAGGCTCCAAGTATAGGATTGTCACAAATAAAGACACTGTATGCAATGAATTTACATAAACTGCATACACTGCCAGTGAGATTGAACCTAGGACTTTTTAATTCCTCACAAAAAACATACTAATCCGCGGCATTGTACAGAGATGCTATCAACCAAAGAGAGCGCGCTAGCCTTACATCAAAAACTTCAAAAAGTGAGAACGGGCAGAATGAGTGTAGCACCGCTATATGTGAAAATTCCGCTAAATGTAAAAACTTCCGCTAAATGTTAAAAATATTCCGCTAAATGTAAAAGAAGTTCCTCTAAATGTAAAAACTTCTGCTAAATGTAAAAAATTACTAAACGCTAAATGTTATAAATTTTAGCATTTAGTGGAATCCGTTAACCGCTAAATGTTAAAAGTCACTAAAGTTGTCTGAACTATGTGATGGCATGGACAGTGCTGCTTTAGACGACTCAGATGTTTGAAATAATTACATATTTATAAAAGAAACATTATCAAAATATGTTTCATTGTCGGAAGCAGTTTTTTTGCATCTATACGCCTGTGCATATATCAGTTCCCACAGGCAACACTTTAATTTTGGGAACATGTTGTATCTTTAGCTTATTTTCTCAAATGATGGAACTCGAATCATAAATGTGAGTCCATGATTTTATAACTTACTGTACATTTGTATCCACTGTTTTTTTGCATCCACTGTAAGGAACGTTTTCCAAAAAAAAGCCTACATAGACACTACTTAGCCTCTTTGCTTAAACATGATAGGGATTACTTGTTATGCACTACCACCGAATGGTGAGGGGCATATAGTGCTGGCCATGTCCGTCTGTCAGCCCGAGTGCATCTATCTCCTACACTTTTCAACCGATTGTTTCGAAATTTTACAGGATACTTGCCTATGATGTGCATATCGACTGCCAAATTCGATCATGTATGATCAGAGTTAATGCCCTTTTTCGTTAAACTCTACGTTATAAGATATTGTGCGTCTATCTTCTACAGTTTTCAAGTGATTGTTTCGAAACATAATTCTTACCTATGATATCAAGATGTGCATATCGATTCGGTGCCAAATTCGATCATGTAGTATCAGAGGTATGGCTCCTTGTTCAACAATTTTTACGTTATAGTATCGTGTGCGTCTATGGCCTGTTTTCAACTGATTGTTTCGAAGATACTTACCTATGCTGTTAAGATATGCATATATCGAGTCAGCGCGAAATATAACTTTAACTTTGTATAATCCGAGGTACGGCCCTTTTTTCGTAAAGGTTTATGGTATATTTCTATTTCCTCCTACAGTTTTCCACTGATTGTTTTGAAACTTTACAGAATATTACTTATGATGGCAAAATGTTGCATATCGTTCGGCGCCAAAATCGACCTTTTATCATGGCCCTTTTTTGTCTAATGTTATACTATAATATCATTTGCGTATCATCCTACATATTTCAACTGATTGTTCCGAAACTTTACAGGATGCTTACCTATGACATCAAGATGGGCATATCGATTCGGCTCCAAAATCAACAATGTATTTCTGGAGTTACGGCCATTTCTTCGTTAGAATTTTGTTTCCTATTGATTGTTTTCATTGTGTGTAGGGGAGGGGGTGGGGGATGGGGGTGTGTGGGGGATTTATGGGTGTATCCGTTTCTCAGGAATACAGTTCTAGTGTTTCTAGTTGTTCAATATTTAACTTCAACTTCGCAAGCGACCTTTTCGAACGGTATATACATTTTACCAGTGAATTCTACAGTTGTAGCATCGCTAAATGGTGATTTTTAACATTTAGCGGAAGTTTTTACATTTAGCGGAATGTTCACATTGTATTTCTGGAGTAACGGCCATTTCTTCGTTAGAATTTTGTTTCCTATTGATTGTTTTCATTGTGTGTAGGGGAGTGGGTGGGGGATGGGGGGTTTGGGGGATTTATGGGTGTATCCGTTTCTCAGGAATACAGTTCTAGTGTATCTAGTTGTTCAATATTTAACTTCAACTTCGCAAGCGACATTTTCGAACGGTATATACATTTTACCAGTGAATTCTACAGTTGTAGCACCGCTAAATGGTGATTTTTAACATTTAGCGGAAGTTTTTACATTTAGCGGAATTTTCACATTTAGCGGTGCTACAATGAGTATTAAATTATTATTCTTCAAAGCAGTTAAATAAATGAAATACTTGATGGAGAATTATTTTAGAGATTGGACGCCATTTCCATAGTGATTCACATCTCCACGCAGAGTTATCGTTCCTTGCACTCACATATATCTCTGCTTACTACTAAATTACAAGATTTTGGTAAAACCTGTTAAAATGGTATATGTTTGCCTGAAACTTAATTATTTCTTGTGTAAATATAATTTTCAGAATATCTGCAAATTAGATGTTGCAAGATTTGAAATAATGCATGAATACAATTTAGTTTTAATCGGGACTATTTTACTACAAAAATAATACGTACTTAAAACAGTTCATCGAAATAAAAACTGAAATTATTTAATATGTTTTCTCTTTGCAGATCTATTATAAACATCGTCATAACGTTTTGAATAATCACGTGACCTAACCGTTCGCCCTACTTCCTTTGACCTTGACAGAGTCAAATGAGGAACGAGTGTACTCTGGGTAGAGATTGAGGGATTCAGTACAGAAAAATCTATGTCCCATTTTATTCCCCGCTTCCGGTTAGGTATAATTTATAATTGGGTGTATCATCCCTTAAACCCAATTCATCAAACCATACCGTCTACACCAGGGCCCAATTGTTCAAAGATTGGTTAGCTTAATCCTTGGTAAGTGTAAACTTCAAAGTACATTTTCTCATGAAAATGTGTTGTGTACTACCAAAAGTTTTAATTTGCATTCCTTCTTAACATTATGCTTCATTTCTGGTTGAAATATTCATTTATCGGAAATTTAGAGAGATTTAAAAGTTTGACATAACGCTCGGTTAAGTTAACCGTTCTTTGAATAACTGGGCCCCGGCCTGCAATTCACCAACCGTTCTTCAGACTGTTTTTAGACTTCAGCTCAAGTACTCAAAATGTTTCCATGATCTTCAAAGATAAACAATCGTATAAAGTTGCGTTTTATTAGAATTTATTATAATAATTATAGTTATAATAGCACCTTGTTATGAACGTTTATACTTTAAACGATTGTAAATATTTGTGATTGAAATGTGCGTACGTGGGCTTCAGTCTAATAATATTTTCAAGAATGGTTGTTTAATTTACGGCCTGATGCCAGTCAATAAAACTGTAATGAACTCCATTTGCACGGATCTCCCTTTGATACACAAACAAGGTACATAACATGTTAAATGAATGAGTGTTTGCAAGTCAGTCTGAAATATTAACGTCAAAATGTACATATTTTCTACTTTAGAATCACAATTACACTTTACTGCATTACTATAGTAGATACTGCTCTCAAAACCAATGTAATTACACTATTCGCTTACTCTCAAAACCAATGTAATTACAATATTCACTCTACTCTCAAAACCAATGTAATTACAATATTCGCTCGTTGGAATTTAAATTGTATCATGATGACACACAACAACATACCTTGACGTTTCTTTAGCATTTGGTTTTGAAGTTTGTTGTATTTATAGACCTGCAAATACTATTATGTCTCGTATTCGTCCATTCATTTCATTATTAATGTATCATATACATGGTCATGCGGAGATGATTTCCTTATTTACAATCTCCCGTGTTAATTGGTAAGACAATCGGGGGATGTCCATAGTTACAATCTTCCATTTTAACCGTTATGACAATAGGAAGATATCCATATTTAAAATCTTCCATTTTAATCGGTATGACAATATGGGGTTATCCTTATTTACAATCTTCAATTTTAATCGTTATGACGCTAGGAGGATGTTTATATTAAACAATCCTCCATTTTAATCGGTATGACATTAGGAGGATATCCTTATTTACAATCTCCCATTTTAATCCTTATGACAATATGAGGATATCCATATTTACAAGCTCCCATTTTAATCGGTATGGCAATAGGAGGATATCCTTATTTACAATCTCCCATTTTAATCGGTATGACAATAGGAGGATATCCTTATTTACAATCTCCCATTTTAATCGGCATGACAATAGGGGGATATCCTTATTTACAATCTCCCATTTTAATCGGTATGACAATAGGAGGATATCCTTATTTACAATCTCCCATTTAAATCGGTAAGACAATAGGGGATATCTTATTTACAATCTGAAAATGTAATCGGCATGACAATAGGGGGAAATCCTTATTTACAATCTCCCATTTTAATGGGTACGACAATAGGGAGATTTCCTTATTTACAATCTCCCATTTTAATCGGTATGACAATAGGGGGATATCCTTATTTACAATCTCCCATTTTAATGGATACGACAATAGGGAGATTTCCTTATTTACAATCTCCCATTTTAATCGGTATGACAATAGGGGGATATCCTTATTTACAATCTCCCATTTTAATGGGTACGACAATAGGGAGATTTCCTTATTTACAATCTCCCATTTTAATGGGTACGACAATAGGGAGATTTCCTTATTTACAATCTCTCATTTTAATCGGTATTACAATAGGGAGATTTCCTTATTTACAATCTCCCATTTTAATCGGCATGGCAATATGGGGATATCCTTATTTACAATCTCCCATTTTAACCGGTATGACATTAGGAGGATATCCTTATTTACAATCTCCCATTTTAATCGGTAAGACAATAGGGGATATCTTATTTACAATCTCAAAATGTAATCGGTATGACAATAGGGGGAAATCCTTATTTACAATCTCCCATTTTAATGGGTACGACAATAGGGAGATTTCCTTAATTACAATCTCCCATTTTAATCGGTATGACAATAGGGGGATATCCTTATTTACAATCTCCCATTTTAATGGATACGACAATAGGGAGATTTCCTTATTTACAATCTCCCATTTTAATCGGTATGACAATAGTGGGATATCCTTATTTACAATCTCCCATTTTAATGGGTACGACAATAGGGAGATTTCCTTATTTACAATCTCCCATTTTAATGGGTACGACAATAGGGAGATTTCCTTATTTACAATCTCTCATTTTAATCGGTATGACAATAGGGAGATTTCCTTATTTACAATCTCCCATTTTAATCGGCATGACAATAGGGGGATATCCTTATTTACAATCTCCCATTTTAATCGGTATGACATTAGGAGGATATCCTTATTTACAATCTCCCATTTTAATCCTTATGACAATATGAGGATATCCATATTTACAAGCTCCCATTTTTATCGGCATGACAATAGGGGGATATCCTTATTTACAATCTCCCTTTTTAATTGGCATGACAATAGGAGGATATCCTTATTTACAATCTCCCATTTTAATCCTTATGACAATATGAGGATATCCATATTTACAAGCTCCCATTTTAATCGGTATGGCAATAGGAGGATATCCTTATTTACAATCTCCCATTTTAATCGTCATGACAATAGGGGGATATCCTTATTTACAATCTCCCATTTTAATCGGTATGACAATAGGAGGATATCCTTATTTACAATCTCCCATTTTAATCGGTACGACAATAGGGGATATCCTTATTTACAATCTCAAAATTTAATCGGCATGACAATAGGGGGAAATGCTTATTTACAATCTCCCATTTAAATGGGTACGACAATAGGGAGATTTCCTTATTTACAATCTCCCATTTTAATCGGTATGACAATAGGGGGATATCCTTATTTACAATCTCCCATTTTAATTGATACGGCAATAGGGAGATTTCCTTTTTTACAATCTCCCATTTTAATCGGTATGACAATAGGGGGATATCCTTATTTACAATCTCCAATTTTAATGGGTACGACAATAGGGAGATTTCCATATTTACAATCTCCCATTTTAATGGGTACGACAATAGGGAGATTTCCCTATTTACAATCTCTCATTTTAATCGGTATGACAATAGGGAGATTTCCTTATTTACAATCTCCCATTTTAATCGGCATGACAATAGGGGGATATCCTTATTTACAATCTCCCATTTTAATCGGTATGACAATAGGAGGATATCCTTATTTACAATCTCCCATTTTAATAGGTATGACAATAGGGGGATATCCTTATTTACAATCTCAGAATGTAATCGGAATGACAATAGGGGGATATCCTTATTTACAATCTCCCATTTTAATGGGTACGACAATAGGGAGATTTCCTTATTTACTATTCTCAGCAGGCAGTTGACCGTTCCATGGCGGTACCCCGGTTGTCAACATGTTTATGTTTATGGTGTCGCCAAATTTGATTCTAGATGTGTGCCATATTTCCTGCTCGAAGTGTCTTAAATCTTGTCTTGTGGTACTCTTAATGGTTTGTTCTATTCACATTACGTGGTCCCACCTTTATTCCGTTAAGCAACTGGAAAGCTTATATTAGCAGGATTTTATAACGGATTTTTCAACAATAAAACACTTTTAAAAACATTTTTACTAAAAAAATACGATAAAACTGTTTAAAATTACCTATTAATGTTATGCAAACTTCTTAAGCCAATTTTTTTTATTTCATACCCCTAGCCAATCCCGTTTCCGCTTCTTGGAGAAGGGGTTGGATGGGATATGCAAGGTAATACTCGGACTACGTAATGCGTTGCTCTGTCTTCTGCCAAGTCATTGAGTACTGGTTTTGTGACTTACTAGGCTTTTTTATATTAATATATACTTGATCATCTATATGTGTTATGCTTACTCGTATATTGCCTACACTAAACCAAATTGCTAAGTACCAACCCAAGAATATGTCAATAATATTCTCATTGTTTTGTGTATTTTGAGCTTGATTAGAGATACAGTTAAATTGCAAAATAACGAGTGTAAATCGTCTGCTCTGATTGCATGAACATATTTTAAAACTTTTAAGTCAATGTGTTTTCTTAGAAATAAGTTATAACACTTATACAACTGGGTATATAGGATTTTATTAAGTACTTCGAATTAGTGAAGCTTTCGATGTTCCTAATTCTAAAATATGCCAGTTAAAATCATTCTGACATCATGTTTTACTAGCATTACCTCTGGGTGCAAATGCGTTTGCAATTATTTTTTTCGAAATATCTAATGTTAACGCTGAATTACAGTTACTTGAATTTCAAACAATATTCAATTTAAAGGGAGGTTATTTAAGATTATCCATATTTTATTTTTTTATAGACGGAAAATCTGCGATAAATGGGTCAATTTTTTATGTTTTTTTCTATTATTTCATACCAATTTTAAGAATTTTATATCTTTAAGCGATCTTTGACTCATGTTATGTGTTTTATCAGTACATTTCACGTTTTCATATAAATGGAGGGTAACTCTCAAAAGATGTAACAATTTAAACAAAACATAAATGTTTTACAAACTATGGGTCAAAACATATGTCTATTCTAATATGTATTTAAAATAAGAAAATTAGTTAAGATACAAAAGTGGATACTTAGAAATTTTGTTCAGTATATCATTGCTTTGTTTGTTAGAGAATATAACCTAGCGGGGATATCTTCTTTACGCTGTCCCGTTTTATTGGGATGACAATAGGGTAAGTGTGAGGTTTGATGCACCCTAGAACCCGGTATAAACCCCAGCGGCTTTTTTGTTGCCACTGAGCGTTCCAAGCCGGAAGCCATATTGTCAACCATTTTATGTTTGTAATGTCAAATCTTGCCTTTTATTTATCTTTGTAATTAGTGTGTGTTTCTATGCGTGTTTTTGGTGGACTGTGCTACATTTCCTGTTCGACCTTTATATCTACTTTTTGTATCTTCTTGATTTGGAGTGTTGTTATTAGCAATAAAATAATCTGCAGCAACGGACAGATAATAACGTCACGTCACGTGACTCACTGATGACTTTGTTACGAATGTTGGTCTGTATGTTTTACGTCTAGCCTACATGTATATATGCCGGACGATCTTGTAGTGGTGGTGACAACGACGTGTTCCTGTGTGGAATCAATACTGTATACTACCGTCATCCGTAAGAATCGACGCTTTCTCACTTACTAGTCGAACAAGAAGATTTCAAAAGCAGCGTCTTTACCATCCCGAATGCAATTCTTGAAACGTGTTAAAAAACCCAACGTAATGCCATTTACAAAAGGTGTTCAACAGTAGTATAGTTACTGTGGATACCAGGACAGTTTGCCCTAGCAACGGGTAAACAAGCATTTATCAAGTTGTCTCCAGCGTCCTTAATGCAAGAGACGATAGCATACTTGCTACCAGACGCTCCTACAACTATATTAACTGCTTAATTGCCCCGCTCGGGGAAACTATCCTGATACCCCCAGTATCAATACTACTCATCAATCTAGTTTATCAATTCAACAGACATAATATTTTGCTACCAATTAAAGCAAAACGAACCAAGACTTCTTATGAGAAAAAAACACTGAAACAGCTGTATTAAGAAAGTAGTTCTCCCATAATATGTTAAAGTCAGTACAGCAATCAAATAACAACCTGGCGGTTTTATTAATACAGCCAAACAGATATGTTTCTTAAATAGGACTATCTAGTAATATCTTAAAACAGCTTATTAAATAAAATTATCTAGTACTATCTCGAAACAGCTTAACAAATAGTATTATCTAGTACTACCTTAAAACAGCTTAACAAATATTATTATCTATTGATATATCGAAACAGCTTATTAAATAGAATTATCTAGTAAAACAGCTTATCAAATAGTATTATCTAGTACTATCTTGAAACAGCTTAACAAATAGTTATATCTAGTGATATATCGAAACAGCTTATTAAATAGATTTATCTAGTACTATCTTGAAACAGCTTAACAAATAGTATTGTCTAGTACAATCTTGAAACAGCTTATCAAATAGTATTGTCTAGTACTATCGCGAAACAGCTTAACAAATAGTTATATCTAGTGATATATCGAAACAGCTTATTAAATAGAATTATCTAGTAAAACAGCTTATCAAATAGTATTATCTAGTGATATATCGAAACAGCTTATTAAATAGAATTATCTAGTACTATCTTGAAACAGCTTAACAAATAGTATTGTCTAGTACAATCTTGAAACAGCTTAACAAATAGTTATATCTAGTGATATATCGAAACAGCTTATTGAAGAGAATTATTTAGTAAAACAGCTTATCAAATAGTATTATCTAGTGATATATCGAAACAGCTTATTAAATAGAATTATCTAGTACTATCTTGAAACAGCTTATCAAATAGTATTGTCTAGTACAATCTTGAAACAGCTAAACAAATAGTTATATCTAGTGATATATCGAAAGAGCTTATTAAATAGAATTATCTAGTACTATCTTGAAACAGCTTAACAAATAGTATTATCTTGTACAATCTTGAAACAGCTTATCAAATAGTATTATCTAGTACTATCATGAAACAGCTTAACAAATAGTATTATCTAGTATTATCTTGAAACAGCTTATCAAATAGTATTATCTAGTGATATCTTAAAACAGCTTATCAAATAGTATTATCTTGTACTATCTTGAAACAGTTTAACAAATAGTATTATCTAGTACTATCTCGAAACAGCTTAACAAATAGTATTGTCTAGTACAATCTTGAAACAGCTTATCAAATAGTATTATCTTGTACTATCTTGAAACAGCTTATCAAATAGTATTATCTAGAACTATCTTGAAACAGCTTATCAAATAGTATTATCTAGTACTATCTCGAAACAGCTTATCAAATAGTATTATCTAGTACAATCTTGAAACAGCTTATCAAATAGTATTATCTAGAACTATCTTGAAACAGCTTATCAAATAGTATTATCTAGTACTATATTGAAACAGCTTAGCAAATAGTATTGTCTAGTACTATCTTGAAACAGCTTATCAAATAGTATTATCTAGTACAATCTTGAAACAGCTTATCAAATAGTATTATCTAGAACTATCTTGAAACAGCTTATCAAATAGTATTATCTAGTACTATCTTGAAACAGCTTAGCAAATAGTATTGTCTAGTACTATCTTGAAACAGCTTATCAAATAGTATTATCAAGAACTATATTGAAACAGCTTTGAAATAGTATTATCTAGTACTATCTTGAAACAGCTTAACAAATAGTATTGTCTAGTACTATCTTGAAACAGCTTATCAAATAGTATTATTTAGTACAATCTTGAAACAGCTTATCAAATAGTATTATCTAGTACAATCTTGAAACAGCTTATCAAATAGTATTATCTAGTACTATCTTGAAACAGCTTATCAAGTAGTATTATCTTGTACTATCTTGAAACAGGTTAACAAATAGTATTGTCTAGTACAATCTTGAAACAGCTAATCAAATAGTATTATCTAGAACTATCTTGAAACATCTTATCAAATAGTATTGTCTAGTACTATCTTGAAACAGCTTACCAAATAGTATTATCTAGTACTATCTTGAAACAGCTTATCAAATAGTATTGTCTAGTACTATCTCGAAACAGCTTAACAAATAGTATTGTCTAGTACAATCTTGAAACAGCTTATCAAATAGTATTATCTAGAACTATCTTGAAACAGCTTATCAAATAGTATTGTCTAGTACTATCTTGAAACAGCTTACCAAATAGTATTATCTAGTACTATCTTGAAACAGCTTATCAAATAGTATTGTCTAGTACTATCTTGAAACAGCTTAACAAATAGTATTGTCTAGAACTATCTTGAAACAGCTTATCAAATAGAATTGTCTAGTACTATCTTGAAACAGCTTATCAAAGAGTATTATCTAGTACAATCTTGAAACAGCTTATCAAATAGTATTGTCTAGTACTATCTTGAAACAGCTTAACAAATAGTAGTGTCTAGTACAATCTTGATACAGCTTATCAAATAGTATTATCTAATACTATCTTGAAACAGCTTATCAAATAGTATTGTCTAGTACAATCTTGAAACAGCTTAACAAATAGTATTGTCTAGTACAATCTTAAAACAGCTTATCAAATAGTATTGTCTAGTACAATCTTGAAACAGCTTATCAAATAGTACTATATACTACTATCTTGAAACAGCTTATCAAATAGTATTGTCTAGTACTATCTTGAAACAGCTTATCAAATAGTATTGTCTAGTACTATCTTGAAACAGCTTACCAAATAGTATTGTCTAGTACTATCTTGAAACAGCTTACCAAGTAGTATTGTCTAGTACTATCTTGAAACAAATTATCAAAAAGTATTGTCTAGTACTATCTTGAAACAGCTTACCAAATAGTATTGTCTAGTACTATCTTGAAACAAATTATCAAAAAGTATTGTCTAGTACTATCTTGAAACAGCTTAACAAATAGTATTGTCTAGTACAATCTTGAAACAGCTTATCAAATAGTATTATCTAGTACTATCTTGAAACAGCTTAACAAATAGTATTGTCTAGTACAATCTTGAAACAGCTTATCAAATAGTATTATCTAGTACTATCTTAAAACAGCTTATCAAATAGTATTATCTAGTACTATCTTGAAACAGCTTATCAAATAGTATTGTCTAGTGCTATCTTAAAACAGCTTATCAAATAGTATTGTCTAGAACTATCTTAAAACAGCTTATCAAATAGTATTATCTAGTACTATCTTGAAACAGCTTATCAAATAGTATTATCTAGTGTTATCTTAAAATAGCTTAACAAATAGTATTATCTAGTGCTATCATCAAACAGCTTATGATATAGTATTATCTAGTACTTTCTTGAAACAGCTTATCAATAGTATTATCTAGTGATATCTTGCAACAGCTTATCAAATAGTATTGTCTAGTACTATCTTAAAACAGCTTATCAAATAGTATTATCTAGTGCTATCTTAAAACAGCTTATCAAATAGTATTATCTAGTACTATCTTGAAACAGCTTATCAAAAAGTATTATCTAGTAATATCTTAAAACAGCTTATCAAATAGTATTATCTAGTGCTATCTTAAAACAGCTTATCAAATAGTATTATCTAGTGATATCTTAAAACAGCTTATCATATAGTATTATCTAGTGCTATCTTGAAACAGCTTATCAAATAGTATTATCTAGTGCTATCTTGAAACAGCTTATCAAATAGTATTATCTAGTACTATCATCAAACAGCTTATCATATAGTATTATCTAGTGCTATCATCAAACAGCTTATCAAATAGTATTATCTAGTACTATCTTAAAACAGCTTATCATATAGTATTATCTAGTGCTATCTTAAAACAGCTTATCAAATAGTATTATCTAGTGCAATCTTGAAACAGCTTATCAAATAGTATTTTCTAGTACTATCTTAAAACAGCTTATCAAATAGTATTATCTAGTGCTATCTTAAAACAGCTTATCAAATAGTATTGTCTAGTATTATCTTAAAACAGCTTATCAAATAGTATTATCTAGTACTATCTTAAAACAGATTATCAAATAGTATTGTCTAGTATTATCTTAAAACAGCTTATCATATAGTATTATCTAGTGCTATCTTAAAACAGATTATCAAATAGTATTATCTTGTGTTATCTTAAAATAGCTTATCAAATAGTATTATCTATTTCTATCTTAAAACAGCTTATCATTAGTATTATCTAGTACTATCTTAAAACAGCTTATCATATAGTACTATTTAGCAATATCTTAAAACAGCTTATCAAATAGTATTATCTAGTGCTATCTTGAAACAGCTTATCATATAGTATTATCTTGTGCTATCATCAAACAGCTTATGAAATAGTATTATCTAGTACTATCTTAAAACAGCTTATCATATAGTATTATCTAGTGCTATCTTAAAACACCTTATCAAATAGTATTATCTAGTGCAATCTTGAAACAGCTTATCAAATAGTATTATCTAGTACTATCTTAAAACAGCTTATCATATAGTATTATCTAGTGCTATCTTAAAACAGCTTATCAAATAGTATTATCTAGTGCAATCTTGAAACAGCTTATGATATAGTATTATCTAGTGCTATCTTAAAACAGCTTATCAAATAGTATTATCTAGTACTATCTTAAAACAGCTTATCATATAGTATTATCTAGTGCTATCTTAAAACAGCTTATCAAATAGTATTGTCTAGTGCTGCCTTGAAACAGCTTATCATATAGTATTATCTAGTGCTATCATCAAACAGCTTATCAAATAATATTATCTAGTGCTATCATCAAACAGCTTATCAAATAATAGTATCTAGTACTATCTTAAAACAGCTTATCATATAGTATTATCTAGTGCTATCTTAAAACAGCTTATCAAATAGTACTGTCTAGTGCTGCCTTGAAACAGCTTATCATATAGTATTATCTAGTGCTATCATCAAACAGCTTATCAAATAATATTATCTAGTGCTATCAT
This sequence comes from Cyrtodaria siliqua, assembly GCA_037043455.1. NCBI lineage: Eukaryota > Metazoa > Mollusca > Bivalvia > Adapedonta > Hiatellidae > Cyrtodaria > Cyrtodaria siliqua. The sequence continues at coordinate 69,457 of JAWPHD010004198.1, forward strand.
CAAACAGCTTATCAAATAATAGTATCTAGTATTATCTTAAAACAGCTTATCATATAGTATTATCTAGTGCTATCTTAAAACAGCTTATCAAATAGTATTATCTAGTACTATCTTAAAACAGCTTATCATATAGTATTATCTATGCTATTTTAAAACAGTTTATCATATTGTATTATCTAGTGCTATCTTAAAACAGCTTATCAAATAGTATTATCTAGTACTATCTTAAAACAGCTTATCAAATAGTATTGTCTAGTACTATCTTAAAACAGCTTATCATATAGTATTATCTAGTACTATCTTAAAACAGCTTATCATATAGTATTATCTAGTGCTATCTTAAAACAGCTTATCAAATAATATTGTCTAGTGCTGCCTTGAAACAGCTTATCATATAGTATTATCTAGTACTATCATCAAACAGCTTATCTTATCTAGTGCTATCATCAAACAGCTTATCAAATAATATTATCTAGTGCTATCATCAAACAGCTTATCAAATAATATTATCTAGTGCTATCATCAAACAGCTTATCAAATAATATGGTCTAGTACTATCTTAAAACAGCTTATCATATAGTATTATCTAGTGCTATCTTAAAACAGCTTATCAAATAGTATTATCTAGTACTATCTTAAAACAGCTTATCATATAGTATTATCTATGCTATCTTAAAACAGCTTATCATATTGTATTATCTAGTGCTATCTTAAAACAGCTTATCAAATAGTATTATCTAGTACTATCTTAAAACAGCTTATCATAAAGTATTATCTAGTGCTATCTTAAAACAGCTTATCATATAGAAATATCTAGTGCTATCTTAAAACAGCTTATCAAATAGTATTGTCTAGTACTATCTTGAAACATCTTACCAAATAGTATTATCTAGTACTATCTTGAAACAGCTTATCAAATAGTATTGTCTAGTACTATCTTAAAACAGCTTATCAAATAGTATTGTCTAGTACTATCTTGAAACAGCTTACCAAATAGTATTGTCTAGTACTATCTTAAAACAGCTTATCAAATAGTATTGTCTACTACTATCTTGAAACAGCTTACCAAATAGTATTATCTAGTAATATCTTGAAATAGCTTATCAAATAATATTGTCTAGTACTCTCTAAAAACAGCTTATCAAATAGTATTGTCTAGTACTATCTTGAAACAGCTTACCAAATAGTATTATTTAGTAATATCTTGAAACAGCTAATCAAATAGTATTGTCTAGTACTGTCTTGAAACAGCTTACCAAATAGTATTATCTAGTAATATCTTGAAACAGCTTATCAAATAGTATTGTCTAGTACTATCTTAAAACAGCTTATCAAATAGTATTGTCTAGTACTATCTTGAAACAGCTTACCAAATAGTATTATCTAGTAATATCTTGAAACAGCTTATCAAATAGTATTGTCTAGTACTATCTTGAAACAGCTTATCAAATAGTATTATCGTATTATCTAGTACTATCTTAAAACAGCTTATCAAATAGTATTGTCTAATACTATCTTGAAACAGCTTATCAAATCGTATTATCTAGTACTATCTTGAAACAGCTTATCAAATAGTATTGTCTAGTACTATCTTAAAACAGCTTATCAAATAGTATTTTCTAGTACTATCTTGAAACAGCTTATCAAATAGTATTATCGTATTATCAAGTACTATCTTAAAACAGCTTATCAAATAGTATTGTCTAGTACTATCTTGAAACAGCTTATCAAATCGTATTATCTAGTACTATCTTGAAACAGCTTATCAAATAGTATTGTCTAGTACTATCTTGAAACAGCTTATCAAATCGTATTATCTAGTACTATCTTGAAACAGCTTATCAAATAGTATTATCTAGTACTATCTTGAAATAGCTTACCAAATAGTATTGTCTAGTACTATCTTAAAACAGCTTATCAAATAGTATTATCTAGTGCTATCTTAAAACAGCTTACCAAATAGTATTGTCTAGTACTATCTTAAAACAGCTTATCAAATAGTATTATCTAGTGCTATCTTGAAACAGCTTACCAAGTAGTATTATCGTATTATCTAGTACTATCTTGAAACAGCTTACCAAATAGTATTGTCTAGCACTATCTTGAAACCGCTTACCAAATAGTATTGTCTAGTACTATCTTGAAACAGCTTATCAAATAGTATTGTCTAGTACTATCTTGAAACAGCTTACCAAATAGTATTGTCTAGTACTATCTTGAAACAGCTTACCAAATAGTATTGTCTAGTACTATCTTGAAACCGCTTACCAAATAGTATTTTCTAGTGCTATCGTAAAACAGCTTATCAAATAGTATTATCTAGTACTATCTTGAAACAGCTTACCAAATAGTATTGTCTAGTACTATCTTGAAACAGCTTATCAAATAGTATTATCTAGTACTATCTTGAAACAGCTTACCAAATAGTATTGTCTAGTACTATCTTGAAACAGCTTATCAAATAGTATTGTCTAGTACTATCTTGAAACAGCTTACCAAATAGTATTGTCTAGTACTATCTTGAAACAGCTTACCAAATAGTATTGTCTAGTACTATCTTGAAACAGCTTACCAAATAGTATTGTCTAGTACTATCTTGAAACAGCTTATCAAATAGTATTGTCTAGTACTATCTTGAAACAGCTTATCAAATAGTATTGTCTAGTACTATCGTAAAACAGCTTATCAAATAGTATTATCTAGTACTATCTTGAAACAGCTTACCAAATAGTATTGTCTAGTACTATCGTAAAACAGCTTATCAAATAGTATTATCTTGTACTATCTTAAAACAGCTTATCAAATAGTATTGTCTAGTACTATCTTGAAACATTTTACCAAATAGTATTGTCTAGTGCTATCGTAAAACAGCTTATGAAATAGTATTATCTAGTACTATCTTGAAACAGCTTACCAAATAGTATTGTCTAGTACTATCTTGAAACAGCTTATCAAATAGTATTATCTAGTACTATCTTGAAACAGCTTACCAAATAGTATTGTCTAGTACTATCTTGAAACAGCTTATCAAATAGTATTGTCTAGTACTATCTTGAAACAGCTTATCAAATAGTATTGTCTAGTACTATCTTGAAAAAGCTTACCAAATAGTATTGTCTAGTACTATCTTGAAACAGCTTATCAAATAGTATTGTCTAGTACTATCTTGAAACAGCTTACCAAGTAGTATTATCGTATTATCTACTACTATCTTGAAACAGATTATCAAATAGTATTATCTAGTGCTATCTTAAAACAGCTTATCAAATAGTATTTTCTAGTACTATCTACTACTATCTTAAAACAGCTGATCAAATAGTATTATCTAGTGCTATCTTTAAACAGCTTATCAAATAGTATTATCTAGTACTATCTTGAAACAGCTTACCAAATAGTATTGTCTAGTACTATCTTGAAACAGCTTACCAAATAGTATTATCTAGTAATATCTTGAAACAGCTTATCAAATAGTATTGTCTAGTAATATCTTGAAACAGCTTACCAAGTAGTATTATCGTATTATCTAGTACTATCTTGAAACAGAATATCAAATAGTATTGTCTAGTACTATTTTGAAACAGCTTACCAAGTAGTATTATCGTATTATCTAGTACTATCTTGAAACAAATTACCAAATAGTATTGTCTAGTACTATCTTGAAACAGCTTACCAAGTAGTATTATCGTATTATCTAGTACTATCTTGAAACAGCTTACCAAATAGTATTGTCTAGTACTATCTTGAAACAGCTTATCAAATAGTATTGTCTAGTACTATCTTGAAACAGCTTATCAAATAGTATTGTCTAGTACTATCTTGAAACAGCTTACCAAGTAGTATTATCGTATTATCTACTACTATCTTGAAACAGATTATCAAATAGTATTATCTAGTGCTATCTTAAAACAGCTTATCAAATAGTATTTTCTAGTACTATCTACTACTATCTTAAAACAGCTGATCAAATAGTATTATCTAGTGCTATCTTTAAACAGCTTATCAAATAGTATTATCTAGTACTATCTTGAAACAGCTTACCAAATAGTATTGTCTAGTACTATCTTGAAACAGCTTACCAAATAGTATTATCTAGTAATATCTTGAAACAGCTTATCAAATAGTATTGTCTAGTAATATCTTGAAACAGCTTACCAAGTAGTATTATCGTATTATCTAGTACTATCTTGAAACAGAATATCAAATAGTATTGTCTAGTACTATTTTGAAACAGCTTACCAAGTAGTATTATCGTATTATCTAGTATTATCTTGAAACAGATTATCAAATAGTATTGTCTAGTACTATCTTAAAACAGCTTATCAAATAGTATTATCTAGTGCTATCTTAAAACAGCTGTTTGTTAAAACTCCTAGTAATATCCTAAAACTGCTTAGCATGTTTAGTAACGTTTATCAAATAGGACTATCTGGTAATAATGCGAGCAGCAGCTTTTGCTTATAAAATACAGCAATTAGATATGTTTATGAAATAATGCAATCTGGTTAGTGTATGAAAATAACAACCTGGCAGGTTTATGAAAATAACAATCTGGTTAGTTTATTAATACATCAATCTGATTAGTTCATGAAATAAGACTATTTGATGAAATACAGCAATTAGTTAAGTTTATGAAATAAGAATATCTCATATCTTTATGAAATAGGACTATTTGATAATACTGTCTGGTATAAGTTATGTTAAGATAAGTTATGTTATGAAAAGTTATGTTAAGATATGTTATGTTATGAAAAAATTATGTTAAGATAAGTTATGTTATTATTAGTTTATGAAATACAGCAATCAAATATATTTATCAAATTAACAACCGAGCAGGTTTATAAAAATAACAATATAGCAGGTTTATTCAAATAACAATCTAGCAGGAAACAACCTAGCAGGTTAATTAAATAATATCCTAACAGGTTTTTAAAATAATAACCTAGCAGGTTTATTACATAACAACCTAGCAGGTTTATTAAGCAACAACCTAGCAGGTAACAAGCTAACATGTTTATTAAATAACAATAATACATGTATATAATAAATGACAATCTAGCAGGAAACAACCTAGCAGGTTTTTAAAATAATAACCTAGCAGGTTTTTAAAATAATAACCTAGCAGGTTTATTAAATAACATCCTAACAGGTAACAACCTACAGTTTTATTAAATAACAACCCAGCAGGTTTATCAAATAACAATCTAGCAGATTTATTAAATAACAACCTAGCAGGTTTATTAAATAATAATCTAGAAGGTTTATCAAATAACAATCTAGTAGGTTTATTAAATAACATCCTAACAGGTAACAACCTAGCATGTTTATTAAATAACAACTTAGCAGGTTTATTAAATAACAATCTAGCAGGTTTATTAAATAACAACCTAACAGGTAACAAGATACAGGTTTATTAAATAACAACCTAACAGTAACAACCTAGCAGGTTTATCAAATAACAATATAGCAGGTTCAGCAATTAGATATGTTTATCAAATAATACAATCTGGTTAGTTTATGAAATAAGACTATTTGATTAGTTTATAAATACAGCAATTTGATTAGTTTATGAAATAAGACTTTTTGATTAGTTTATAAATACAGCAATCAAATTCATGACATAATAATCTAGCTGGCAGGTTTATCAAATACAGCAAGCTGGTTACGTTTATGAAAAAAATACAATCCAATCAGTTTATGAAATGCAGCAATTTGGTTATGTTTATGATATATAGAAATCAGATATGTTTATGAAATAAAACTGAATAAGTTTATCAAATACGACTCTTTTCTATCACACATGTCAATATGGTAAACACATATATGTTCGCCCCTTTATCTAGAGGATAACACAGTTTGTGGGAATATGGTAAACACAAATATGTTCGCCCCTTTATCTAGAGGATAACACAGTTTGTGAGAATATGGTAAACACATATATGTTCGCCCCTTTATCTAGAGGATAACACAGTTTGTGGGAATATGGTTAACTAAAATATGTTCGCCCCTTTATCTAGAGGATAACACAGTTTGTGGGAATATGGTAAACACAAATATGTTCGCCCCTTTATCTAGAGGATAACACAGTTTGTGGGAATATGGTAAACACAAATATGTTCGCCCCTTTATCTAGAGGATAACACAGTTTGTGGGAATATGGTAAACACATATATGTTCGCCCCTTTATCTAGAGGATAACACAGTTTGTGGGAATATGGTAAACAGAAATATATTCGCCCCTTTATCTAGAGGATAACACAGTTTGTGGGAATATGCTAAACACAGATATGTTCGCCCCTTTATCTAAAGGATAACACAGTTTGTGGGATTGTTCTTTGATGCTCAGAACACAAATAGTATGATATTCTATATGCATGCCACTGAAAATGAATACATTTTAATTAGAGTATTTGTGTATATGAAAGTTTGACCCTTTCCCAAGACTCACAAGGTGACTCTGGAGTAAAATATATGCTGTAGCCTAATACCCAAATCATAACATTTAATTTGAAATAGAAAATTATTTGGCATATGACCGCTGCCCACACACCCACCACAAATATGTCTCAGTATATGCTTTGTAGGTTTCATAGCTGCTTTATCATGTAGGATCTCTGTGGCGGCTCTAAATAACCTATACTGTGCTGATGAGCCGTTACACAACATTCAATTCAATTCATGTAGGACATTCATACGCTAAATTCGGTTGAAGAACAGGCGGAGGGACGGAGTGACTGACGAAAAACAGAAAAGCATTAACAATATAGCGCTTTTTTAATGCGTGGGGAAAATCATTAAGGTGTTTCATTTTTAACGACAATACTTCAAAAACTTGCAAGTGCCACACTATGAATCGGACACATGAAACAGATAAATATTGAATAGAGTGGCGTCTAGATGTCAATTTTGTTTTGGTCTGCTTGTACACAAGACATAAACTGTTCAGTTAAAAGGCCCTATAAAGGTGAAAAATAAATAGGAAGAAATGAATTAAGCAACGTTATACATACTTATTAATGACAAAAATAAAAAAAAATAACGAAGACATATATGCATTGGCAGAAACCATATTGGACTTAAGATTAACTAAAATACAAGATATACAACAATAGTTCCGTATTCTATCATATTTGCATATGGTGTACCGGAGTATTTTTTCTCTGACTATATCGACCATTGTTTGCAATAGTTCAGAAAGCCGTCATTTTTTAAAAAAAAATTATCTTGCATACTAATTGTATGAAAATAAGGGTTATACATATACAACTCTGCAACTTTACAACACCACTGTATCTATGACAATACACTCCCTAGTCAGCGGACGTATTTACCACTTCGTTCCAACTGCGTTAGAATATTACATAGTAATTTATAACCGATGCAAAGGAGAGTACAATGACAAGTGTATTGATTTTACTCAAAAGACAATTGCTAGGGGAAAATTACACACACACACCATTTATTTTTCTCTATGTTTAATCATGTCTGTCATATAGAACGTCAGCTCTATAAATCTAATAGTTTGATACTGTAGCTCCTTTTCTCGATTTGCATCTCTCATTTAAAAATGGAGAAATAATAATTAAAGCTTCTGGCGAAGGTGATGATTTCAAAATACTTTGCAGCAGACTTCATTTGCATAATTTTTTTCTCTGCAATGTTCTGCTGATGTTTTTCAAAATAAATAATGGACTGAAATTATGAAACAGAACAATGGTGCGCCATTTGTAAAAAAAATAATTATTTAGCTCACAAACTTTTCTTTTTTTTTTTCACTATTTAACATGGACTGCACCGTATTTAAATAAATTAACACGATTTAAATTAAATGACATTATTTAAATAAATCGACACTATTTAAATAAATGCTATCGGTTTAAAGTATATCCTTAAGATTTAGATTATATCCTGACGATTTAAATATATCCATACGACTTAACTAAATGGTTTTGATTTAAATAATTGTTTGTGAATTCTAAATAAGTGGACCTTCGTTTTACTAAATGTGCAAAAATTTAATTAAATTCACTATATTTAAATAAATCGACACAATTTAAATAAAATAACACTATTTAAATTAATCCTGTCGAAATTAAAATCTGTCATTTCTGCATTACTCTCATTTTCATGGAGATGTCGAGCACTGTCGTTTCTGCATTACTCCTATCTTTATGGAGATGTCGAGCGCTACATTCTTGCATCACTTCAATTTCAATGGAGATGTCGAGCGCCGTCATTCCTACATTACTCCAATTTTAATGGAGAAGTCGAGCACTGTCATTTCTGCATTTCTCTCATTTTCATGGAGATATTGAGCGCTATCATTCCGCATTACTCCCATTTTAATGGAGATGTCGAGCACTGTCATTTCTGCATTACTCTCATTTTCATGGAGATATTGAGCGTTATCATTCTGCATTACTCTCATTAGCTTGGAGATATTGAGCACTATCATTCCGCATTACTCCCATTTGCATGGAGATATTGACCGCTATCATTCCGCATTACTCCCATTTGCATGGAGATGTCGAATGCTGTCATTCCAGCATTACTCCCATTTTCATAGAGATAGTGAGCGCTATCATTCCGCATTACTCCCATTTTAATGGAGATGTCGAGTAGATGGAAATAATAAAATTCTGTATAAACTCTTCAGTTTTGCGATGATGATTTGGCTAACAGAGTCTACAGATACAGCAGATCCGAATGGAAAAGTTTGTCGTGATGTTCTGTGTATAAACAAACAGCAAATATGTATTCAAAAGGTTGTGGTGATGTTATGACTTGCAATACAAAAGAATAAAAAGATTGGTAAAATTTGTCGCGAACAAAAAAACATACAAGTAAGTTTGTAGTGATGTTATGGTGAACGTTCCAAATAAATAGATATTTCTGGCGAATGTATAGCTTTTTGGCAACTTTGCGGCAAATTCGCTAAAGATTACCGTAATGTTTGCGGCAACATCACCGCTAGTGGCGAACATTGGCGAACAATTAAGAATTGTTATGGTGAACAAATTTGCAACCAAACCTCATTTGGTAAGGAGGTTGCTTTTGGACCAGGAAATATTTATCTGGCCATTGGGAATGGTGCAAAATGGCATGGAACAGGCACTTTTTGTCGCGACAAACCATGGGACGATACCTTTTTTTTCGTTTGCTTGCCATGGGACGTACATTTTTTTTATATAACATTTTTATTTGCTCCGGGCTCAACCCCACGATAAATATTGCCTGGTCCCTTACCCTAGAATCTAGTTTAAAAACGCCTTTTTGCCGCTGACCGTTTAAAGGTGGTACTCCTGTTGTCGACACTTGTACGTTTGTGGCATTAAGAATATACCCCTTAATAGTTGCTCAGAGAACCTCCCCTTCTACGTGTCAAACTACATGAAACAAAGTTAGCCTATTTTTTGTTTGTCATTAATGGGGTGATTTATTTATAATGCGCTGGCGTAGAAAATTAGTAACTTGTTATAAATTAGTTCAAATATCAGGAATACTCTTTAGTAAAATCATTAGGTGAAGAACATTTAATTTTAATTGCTTCCTACAAGCCTTCTCTTGGGGGATTAGTTGTTGACGTCGTGTTCTATTGCATGCATTATTAAGGAAGTCGGCAGGAAAATTATTATTCCGAAGATTTATAATCACGTATCTTAAATAAGTGAACGGAGCTGATTCGAAGTAAAGCATTCAAATCGCCTGCAAAAACAATAGGATCAATGCACGACACATTTGATTATTATGTTTGCATCTCACAAACTTGTCTCATCAGGCTTTATCTGGAAGAATTCTAAAAACAGCTTGCTTCAATTCATGATAAAAATGGAATATCAATGAACACCTTGCTGTTTGTCTTAAATTTGCCTTCACCAGGTATTTTGAAGGAAATCAGGCTTAAACACTTAAATTTACCCGGGTGCTTAGCCTAGGATATTACATATTACTATGCAGAACGAATTTCCTTGTAAATATAGGGTCATTGTTAGGCTCGCTAATTTGTTTTGACTCTTTAGAATACAATAAGAAAACATCACTTTTATTTGTCACTTTTAAGTCGGACCCATAGATCCCATTAAAAGTCTGCTATACCCTTGTTGAGATAAACTATTACTTATAGTGTGTTTTGATTTATCTAATATGACGTCATTTACGTGTTAAATTTAAATGATCCACGCTGACCTATATATATTTCGGACAAACAGGTCGATCCTTAAAAAATTGATTCCGTAAATAAAATACCATGCAGGAAATCGCAATATTATTTGTACCGATACGTATATCACTTAGGTCGAACATTATCCCCGTAACGTGCCTCTATTTCATTATTCATGACGTCGATAAATGAATAAGTTCATGACGTTAACGCTCTAAACGTCGTCAAATTTGATGGATTTTTTAAGAAAAAATACTTCGTTTGTCACAATGTTGGTGTTTTATTAACTTTACAATGGCAAATCAACACTATTTACTATTATGTCAGACTTTTACCACAATGGAAAGCCCAAAAAAGCGGTAAGAAAGAAACAGTCGACGGATGGCGCACCGAATCGGCAATCTGCGCCATTTTGTTTTTGTGTATTGATGGTATGAGGCACACATGGTGAAATTATCAAATGTTCACGTCGCGTGACGTAGACATGGGCATAGACCAATGACACCCGAGAATTTTCTTTGCAGTATGGAAAATTGTTGATGTTACAACTCGACTAATGGCAATAATGCAGGAAAATCTTAAATAAAAAGCTAGACACATTTTAGAGTTAAAGTGTTTGGAAAAAGTACCTACAACGTATCATTGTACTCAACATAATGATGTTCATCAGGAATATTAGTTCAGTCAGACACTATTTATTTTTCACTATGGTTAGGATTCTTGACAGGGGACATGGGCTCGCATTCCCTGCCTGGAAATTATATTCACCCAAGCCGTTAGGCGAGGGGGAATATACTTTCCAGGCAGGGAATGTGAGCCCATGTTCCCTGTCAAGAATCCTAATAACGAATCTGTCACTTCAAAGTTGTTACCATTTATTTAAGATAAAAAAAAAAGCCAAAAACACGTTTTCATTTTTATTGCGCCAATTTCCCCGTAACGTGCCTCTAACTAGACGTAATTTATTTTCGTGACGTCATCGCTCTAACGTTGTTATATTTCGCGGATTTTTTCATAAAATAAACGGATTTTATCACTATGTTAATGTTTTATTATCTGTAAAATTGCAAACAAATTTATATACTTTATATATATTATATCAGAACTTTACACAGAAAAGCAATAGAAAGGAAAACGTCGGCGGTTTCTAAAACGAATCGGCAACGTTATCGTCGCCATTTTGTTTTTGTGTATTGCAGGTATGGGGTACCTAGGGGGAACTTGTCCTATGTTCACGTCTCGAGACGTAGACATGGGCTCAGGTCTACGACCCATTGACCAATAAAATCCCGAGCATTTTCTTTGCAGTATGGCAAGTAGGGCCTATTGGTATTATAACTCGACTAATGACAATAATGCAGGAAAATCTTAAATAAAGAGCTCGACACATTTAAGAGTTAAATTGTTTGGAAAAAGTGCCTACAACATATCATTGGACTTAACATAATGACGTTCATCAGGAAGAAAACATTTCAAAAGATCCTGACAGTGGTATGTTTTCAATGTTTTCATTTTGGAACCTAAAAGCCTCATTCATTTACATCAAATGGTCAGTACGTGATCCCGCCTTAATTCCATTAAGCGATTGGAAAGCTTATATTAGCAGGATTTTATAACGGATATGTCGACATTAAGTGGATTTTATGCCAATCATAAAATAATTAATGGTGGGCTAAAATATGCATCAGTATATTTAGTACTTTGATTTGGTAAACATGTATCGGTACCTTTAGTGCTTTGATTCAGTAAGAGGAAGCACTATCGAAACCGACCAATCAACGGTATCCTGTCGGTCGGTGTTAACCAATCAGGACTAAGCATCACAGCGTGCCTTTCCTCCATGAAAACGACAGCAGAAACAGAAATTGTTTGTGTTTATACTCCGTTTTCCATATTTTCAACTTGAAAAATACGTTTAAATTTATCACGATACCATTACCTGACGTGTGCTTCCTCTATTAACACCTACGAATCAAGGTTTTATACCTCGAAAGGTACGCACTTTTGCATGACTTTCTTCTTTTCTACAACAAAGAAAGCATGGTCGACAAGCTAAACAATGGAAGTCCGTGTTATAACGTCATCGGTTTTCGTGCTTCAAACTTATTCGTTCCACTCATGGCTTTCAAAGTGGCAATCCTTGGACACTCTTTCATTACACACTTTGAACGATTTGTAAGAGATCACAGCTCATGCTATTCTCTTTGTTTGAATTTGACGCCAGAAGACGTGTAACTTCAGTATTCGGGACAGCCGGGAGGTACTGTATGTTTAATAAGACTGAGAAAACTGTCCCGTGTTGTTGACTTTGAACCAGGAATAGTGATTATTCAAATCGGAAGTAATGACTTGTGCAATCCAGCTGTGACACCCGATTGTGCTAAATGAACACAATGTTCTTTATGTGACAGTTATGCAAATTTTGCATAGGATTCCACCAACATGCCCTACAAAATACCCTATCGACTGTGTATGGTTTAACGCTCGTGTAGCCATTACAAATTTACTCCTGAGCGAGAAATTAAAGCGGATGGACAAACGTGCCTGTTTATTCCGACACAAGGGTTTCTGGGAAAAGTCATGTCAACAACAGGTTTTTGCACCAGACAGGGTACATTTGTCTCTCTCGGGTCAGAAGAAATACTTCAAAAACATTCGAGCAGCAGTCGTGTCCGCCCTGAAGCGATTAGCTACCAGTACACCCGAGGGTCACTAAACAATCACTGCAAGGTACTAAGTACTAATTCCAGTTTGTATATATTGCCAGCACTGCTTGGACTATATATAACCACGACAGCTTGGGGACCATTCAGAATCAATATGACTGTTTGGTGAAATGTAATCATTGCTAGGACGGTTTGTACTATATTGCCAACATCCCCACGTCTGTCCGATGACAACTGCACACTGCCATGATCGCCTGTTTGCTTGCTATATCACCATGACTGTTTGGTGAATTTTTAAAAAAACAACAAAAAAAAACATGCCTGTTTGGCTGCTTTATCACTGTGACTGTTTGGTGTAAATTAAGAACTGCCATGACTGTTTGGCTTATATACATCACCATGACTGTTTGGTGACAGTTACATTTATCCATGCCTGTTTACCTGCTACATCACCACGAATGTTTGGTGATTTTTAAGCATTGTTTTGACTGTTCGGCATTTATACATCACCCCGACTGTTTGGTGACACGATTAGCCTTGCCTGTTAATCACCATGTCCGTTTGGTGACAATACATATTTTTCCATGATGTTTGGCTTGTACACTATCATGATCCATTATAGCCATACAAATCTATTGTATCTATAGCTATAAATTATCAATATAGATGGCATTTCTATTTCTCTTATTTATTACATGTACATAGGAGTTTATAGACTTCTTTTGTTTTCTTCAGAAAACTACTTCCAAATTACTCTCGTAGGAGGTACCATTGTTCTTTTACTCCATGGTTATATATGCTCAAATCTTGTCGATTTTGTTTTCAGATGTCTACGTGTCCACGCAGAATGGGGAAAAAACCGCCGACGGGCAAAAACCAATGCACCGACGGATGTTCCTCTAGGTGGCGTTACCAAGCCACATCCTCAGGAACGCGGTCGTCACGTTTTATTGATACCCATATTTGGCAGATTTATTAATTGTTTAACTATATAGTATGTACATTGTTGTAGTTTTCACTTATATGTACATCGTTATGTAATTTGTTGTTCTTTATAGAACTTAATTTCTGGCATTTTAATAAATGCCCAATTACAACACTACTTCTAGTCATGTTGTCTTTATCTGCCAAACAAGCTTCACACTTGCAGCCTTGTTTATATTCCCCCAGTTTTTGCCGAAAACCATAAAACACGTTTATAAACATTTTTTATTGAACAAATGCGATAACCTGATTAAAATGACCAATTCAATGTTTTAATTTTACAACATGCAAGCTTTATAAGCCGAAATTAAGGTTTTATTTAATACCCCAGGCAACCTCGTTTTTGCTTTATAGAGAATGGGTTGGATGGGGTATGAAAGTTAACATTCGGACCACGTAATGGTGATCACGTGTAGTTTTGTCAATCGATGATTTACTTGCTATTCATACTCACAACGGAAACAGACAAAATAGTTATTTGCTTAGATCATCTTTATAACTCTGCGTCCATAATTAAAAGCTAAACTTATTAATAACCATGCAATATGCCCTTCAAACTCATATTGTCAATAAACAGGACATCAGACATCTGCTTAAAACATACTCTACGGGTATTTATTTCATCGACTTCCTATATAGCCCTTTGCTACAAATGGTACAGGTATAAGGCCACGAGGGCTGGCGTGGCGCAGTCGGTAGCGCGGCGGATTTGTAACCGGAGGCCCCGGGTTCAATCCACCGTGGTGCCACTGAGTTCCGTCGGTGTGTTCTTGGGCAAGACTCTTTCCCTCAGCCTCGTCCGTCGGATGGGGACATAAACCGGGCGGTCCCGTGTATCGGTCTATCCTCCGAGCACGTAAAAGAACCATAGGAATCTATTCGATAATAAGAGTAGGGCAGCTTCCCGGATTCCTATGTATCCTTCCCCTCTCTCCGGGGCGGCTCTAAATAACCTATACTGTGTTGATGAGCCGTTAAACAACATTCAATTCCTAGTGGTATAGAAATCAAACGTTTATGTGCTACAAGGATCTAACGATTCAGCCTTTGACTTTATGTCGACCTTTCGACTAAATTGTCTGCCTACTGATATTAGAAGCTACGGTTCTCAATATTTCAATCAGTCTTATAACTGAAACGCAATTAAGTACGCTGACTAATGAAACATGATGTTTTATATCTGTGCAAGTATGTTTTGTTTTAGAAATACTGTAAAACTCCCAATACGTCATTAATTAACACAATTTAAGAAGATTTATCTTCTTAAATTGTGTTAATTAATGACGTATTGGGATTTTTCTACTTTTCTTGATTTTTACACTGACTTCATCATTATTTTGCTTTGTGATATGATGTGTGTGATTTCATTGTTTGAATTAAATTAAATGAATATTTAACGAAATTCAACCTGACGTGCATCTAATGCTGAGTTTGGTGATCACGGAATTGGAGATTCCGATCTGATTTTTATGAAATTAATTCTATTCCGAAATATTTAAAGCATTCTGAAACTCCTAAGGGTATACCAAGCCTTCAGAAATCGTATGTTCATCTGTAACACAATTGTTTCAAACCTAATACAGATTAGAACTCTTCAAACGGCTACGACTCTAAGGATTGCAAATAGTACGCTCTTGCTAGTAATGCTATCATTGGAATTTTTAATTCTATAGATAGTGTTTGGAATCGGACCGGAATATTACTGTCGATAATCGGAAAACCAAAACCGATTATCGATTGTATAATCGGACTTTTTTATTCATGAACAGACGAAATATTATATATATAACAATACTATTTGCTTCTGTATGTACAATTGAATTGAATGTTGTTTATCGGCTCATCAACACAGTATAGGTTATTTAGAGCCGCCCCATAGAGAGGGGAAGGATCCAGGAACCGTGCCCTACTCTTATTATCGAATAAATTCCTATGGTTCTTTAACTTGCTGCTCGGAGGATAGACCGATCCACGGGACCGCCCAGTTTACTTCCCCCCCCCCCCCCCCCAAAAAAAAGACGGAAAGTGTCTTGCCCAAAAACACACCGACGAAACTTAGCGGCACCACGCACGGAGGATTGAACCCAGGTCCTCCGGTTACAAATCCGCCGCGCTACCGACTGCGCCACGCCAGCCCTTTCTGTATGTACCCTTTTGCTTTCAGCCATCCTCTGTAGCATGCTAGGCTGCTTATTTCTGGAGTAGACTAAGCAGAGTGTGTGAGTATAGGTACCGTAGCTACACGTTGAGAGGAATTGCAAGGTAACCGTATAAGTCATGATAAAATTGGTACAATGAGTAAGACTACCAGAAAGAAATTATCTGAGTCGGACAAAAATCGATTGTATAAAAATTACAATCGACTGTATTCGATTTTAGGTCAGTTCGATTAGTTTTCGATAGTTAGAGACAATCGGCACATCACTAATTATAGATAAATTCATTTGGTATTTTTCTTCGAAATTACACAATTATAGATTGATTGTGATGCTTATCGTGTTCAGATCGCCCAATCCATTGACGATTTTAATATCAAGTGGCGTCGTAGAGATCCCGAAAAGCGGACTCCCTCTCGATTTAAAGAAAGCAAATACTGGAATGCTGTTGCGCTTTACTTCCTCCAAGATACATATTCGTAATAGGTTTACCACCACTAATTACATGTAAGCCTCCGAGGTGTATCGAATGTAGTCCCTATAATAAAAAGTAATCCCTCCTTTTTTGATGAAAACGGGCATTATAAGTAGGGGAAAACTGCCCATTCCTATTCGATTTTGTGGTTAATAAGCGTATTATTAAGTTTTACTGGATCGCTGATGAACATTTTCGAAATTTCGACTCATTGCTTACACTTTGTGAGCAATGAAAACAGTCGATCAATGAAAACAGCTGTACTCTTGACCTGTTTAGTAAACACCTTTTCTGGTGATTTTTCAAGTGGAAAAATAGTTTTCTATATGAACATTACACTGCTGCATTATCCATACTTGAATTGACTTTGCAGCAAATCATATGTGACACTTTAACATTGGTGTCTATGGGGAAAATAATTAGTGGTATAATACCTAATATAAAAGCAGGAATCCGATAATTCCATATCAAATATGTTTCTGTCCTAGCTGATAAAGCAGCTAATAATGTCAATATTATTTGATTCTTGCATTAGGTCGATGTTTTTTTAGACACTCTGTAGGCACCTAATCGTACTCGTCAGCTCAAGTTAATCCACTGATGATGTCTGACATATACTAAAGAAAAAAAGAAACGCAACTCGGAAATTTCCGTTATATAATTACATACTGTACAGTTACTGCCACGTAATATTTCAGAAAATCCCATGATATTTCGTGAAAAGGGGTTGCAGCTAGTTAGAGAAAGGACAAAAATGTACCTTTGTAGAGTTTTAATCACAGTACACTTTGTAACCCGAAATTCTTAAATGTTGAAATTCCGCTTTGAACATTTTAATTATTTTAGTATTGTATTTAATGTAAGGAGATTGCAATTTTTTAAATTCTTCTCACCTGCTAGAGCCAAACGAGCAGCATATTATACATACAATATATAGCGGAAGTTCTAAAATTGCGTTGCTTTTTCCTTTAGCATATAATTCAGGGCACCGATGTCACTATTGAAGTAGAAGAAAATCAAAACTGGTATCCTGGATTCCTAAATGACATAATATATAAATATCACATTCATGAGAGGGTGATAGTAAGAATGTTCACCCTGAGGATATGATTATCGCCCGAGGCGAAGCCGAGGCTGATAATCAATATCCGAAGGGTGAACATTCTTACTATCACCCTCTCATGAAGGTGATATTTATTTTATTTTATCGAAATCCCCGTGGGCAAAAACAAGATTCATTTTCAGTACCGATTTCACTTTGCCAGATTCCTTTTTTGAAAAAACAACATTTTTTTTCTAATAGTTGCTATGAATGTTATATCGTTGGATCGGAAATAACGTGGTAGTTTATTGAAAACGGTCTAGTACTTTTGAAGTTATGATGAGTTAAAAATAGCAATTTCACCATACTGAGCCGATGACGTCACCGAAACAGCGCGCATCAAAGCTGCGCATGTGATAATTTTTTTACTATCACCCTGCGATTTACTATCACCCTGTACTATCATCCTCGCGTGAGGTAGTAAGAAATTACACATTGTCGTCTATGGGGATTTAGCATGGGCGTCTTATGTGAGGTATAATAATCAGTATTATAATACTCCCTTTATGGCAAGTTCTAGCGCCTGCACCACTACAAACATCGTAACTAACTGCCGTAAAATGTAAGCAGAATTCCTTTATTTACACCGTCCCGTTCATTACGTGGTCCCGCCTTAATTCCATTACGCGATGGGAAAGCTTAAATTAGCAGGATTGTATAATGGATATTTCGAAATGCGATAACCTGTTTAAATTACCTAAGTTAAAAGTTTAAAGTGTACAATATACAAACGTTATAAGCCGAATTAAGGTTTTATTTCATACCCCAGCCAACCCCGTTTTCGCTTCTTGAAGACGTGGTTGGATGGGGTATGAAAGTTAATACTCGGACGACGTAATGTTCATTGGGATGACAAGAGTGTAAGTAAGACTTGCATATCGTAAATATATGTCAACACCGTGACCTTAAAGTTAGTAAAATTCCTCTATAAACACGACCACTTACGACAGAAAGTACCGAGGGAATGCATCCAATTAATATGTAAATAGAAAAAAGGAAAAATTGCATTGCTTCACAAGCTGCATGTCAGGAGCGAAGATAATAAATTTAAAACTAATATTCATCAGAAAACTAATTATTATTTTTTTCAAAACAATATCCTTAAAGGGAGTACATGATGATTTTTCTAGAAATATCTTAAATTATAACAATGTTCCAATTCATGATAAAACACTTATATCCATCAAAATATGATGTTGGAACCATATTGTTAAGGTTTAAACTTCGAATACACCATATAGCTAGGACGGAATCGGGCATAAAATGCTGAAATTAACACTGGCGCGTAACCTAGGATAGCACGTATTGCTGTACAGAATGAATTTCCTTGTAACTAGGGTGTCATTTTTAGGATCATTCATTATGTTTAGGCGCTTTAAAATAAAAAATATCATTATTTGTCAATTTTAAGTCGGACCCCTAGACCCCTTTGAAAAGCCTGATGTATTCGCTTTAAAAGGACAGACGTCAGTCATTCGTTTGATTTATTTGAATAGTTCAAAGCATAGTCTCTGTTTATATATTATTAATAACAAATTAATAATACAAATAACGCCGAAAAAACAACTCCAAATGAAGTTACCTTTTATTTAACAAATTTGACTATAGAGGTGCTGCTTTTAATGATTTAAGGTTGACGTAATTCCATTTAACACAAAACAACTTGAGTTTAATTCTGATATATATACTATGTGGTAGTTCATTACATGGTCCCGCCTTAATTCCATTAAGTGGTGGAAAAGCTTATGTTAGAAAGATTTTATAATGGATATTTCGACAATAAAACAAGTTTAAAAATATTTTTTACTGAAAAAATGTGTTAAATGCTTTACAATATACAAACTGTTTAAGCCGAAATTAAGGTTATATTGCATACCCCAGCCAAGCCCATTTTCGCTTCTTGGAGAAGGGGTTGGATGGGGTATGAAAGTTAATACTCGGACCACGTAATGTCAAGCTGACCAATTTCATGGAACAGTTCATTATTATAGCAAAAACGTGCCCATCCAAATACGAATAGAAATGATTACCTAAACATATCAATCGCACATACAGAGCGTTAGTGACAAACACGAATAAATATGCATACATACGCAGAAAATATTTCGTTCATATATTTGACTTCTGTTGTATAAACGTGCAATATCTTACGACTGGGAGCTCGCCTTGTCAAGTGAAAAAGCAATTAATAATAAACAAGAAAACTCATTTTCTACGTTGTCATGACAATGTTACGTGACATCTAAAATTTCAAGTTATGCTTATACGGTACAGAAAATATCATAAATAATCAAAGAATGCAATTATATTCGTCAGTATTACATAGAACACATGCTTACAAACCATTACAATGCATCAAACAAATAAAAAGCAATAATAATACTACACTATTTCAATGCATCAAACAAATAAAAAGCAATAATAATAATACACTATTTCAATGCATCAAACAAATAAAAAGCAATAATAATACTACACTATTTCAATGCATCAAACAAATAAAAAGCAATAATAATACTACACTATTTCAATGCATCAAACAAATAAAAAGCAATAATAATACTACACTATTTCAATGCATTAAAAAAATCAAAAGCAACAATAATAATACACTATTTCAAAGGCACGTGTGCTGAAAACGTATAATACTAACAAAGCAAACGTTTATAATATAAACTGATTCATATATTTCATCAAATACGACAGCTGAAAGAATAATAACGTCGCTGTACATGTTTTTCGTATAACCTGAATATTCAAAGTGGCCACAATGCTTAACAGTAAAACACAGTCGTGAACGTTAAAAGAGCCTCAAGTGGTCACCAGTATTTACTGTATAACACATTAGTAACCGTAACAATACCCTTACGTGGTCACCATTATGTACTGTATAACACATTAGTGACAGTTACAATACACCGAAGTGGTCGCCATACTATACTGTATAACACATTAGTGACAGTTACAATACACCGAAGTGGTCGCCATACTATACTGTATAATACATTAGTGAATGTTTAAATAGCACGAAGTGGTCACCCAGCTTGCAGTATAACGTAAGTGATCGTTACAATACCAAAAGGGGAAATCATGCTAAAATGTATCAATGTAATACATTAGTGACAGTTACAATATCCCGATGTGGTCACCATACTGTACTGAATAATACGTTAGTGACAGATACAATACCCCGATGTGGTCACCATACTGTACCGTATAATATGTTAGTGACAGTTACAATACCCCTGATGTGGTCACCATGCGGTACTGAATAATACGTTAGTGACAGATACAATACCCCGATGTGGTCACCATGCTATACTGTATACTACGTTAGTGGCAGTTACAATACCCCGATGTGGTCATCATACTATACTGTATACTACGTTAGTGACAGTTACAATACCCCGATGTGGTCATCATACTATACTGTATACTACGTTAGTGACAGTTACAATACCCCGATGTGGTCATCATACTATACTGTATACTACGTTAGTGACAGTTACAATACCCCGATGTGGTCATCAAACTATACTGTATACTACGTTAGTGACAGTTACAATACCACGATGTGGTCATCATACTATACTGTATACTACGTTAGTGACAGTTACAATACCACGATGTGGTCATCATACTATACTGTATACTACGTTAGTGACAGTTACAATAACCCGATGTGGTCATCATACTATACTGTATACTACGTTAGTGACAGTTACAATAACCCGATGTGGTCATCATACTATACTGTATACTACGTTAGTGACAGTTACAATACCCCGATGTGGTCATCATACTATACTGTATACTACGTTAGTGACAGTTACAATAACCCGATGTGGTCATCATACTATACTGTACAATACGTTAGTGACAGTTACAATACCACGATGTGGTCATCATACTATACTGTATACTACGTTAGTGACAGTTACAATACCCCGATGTGGTCACCATACTGTACTGTATACTACGTTAGTGACAGTTACAATACCACGATGTGGTCATCATACTATACTGTATACTACGTTAGTGACAGTCACAATACCCCCGATGTGGTCATCATACTATACTGTATACTACGTTAGTGACAGTTACAATACCACGATGTGGTCATCATACTATACTGTATACTACGTTAGTGACAGTTACAATACCCCGATGTGGTCACCATACTGTACTGTATACTACGTTAGTGACAGTTACAATACCACGATGTGGTCATCATACTATACTGTATACTACGTTAGTGACAGTTACAATACCCCCGATGTGGTCATCATACTATACTGTATACTACGTTATTGACAGTTACAATACCACGATGTGGTCATCATACTATATTATTATACCTCACTCAAAATTCTCTATGTAATTTCCCCATTCCCGATCAGTCAACAATTGGTAATGTTTCATGGCAAAAACAATTTCAAGTTCTTTATTGTTGTTAATAAAAAATAATTGCTGATTAAATGAATTTTGATGTTAGGTATAATAAAATAAATATCACATCCCATGGAGGGTGATAGAACATATTGTCAACCCTCGATGTGGTAATGTCCACCTCGGCTAAAGCCTCGGTGGACATTACCAATCTCGGGTTGACAATATGTTCTATCACCCTCCATGGGATGTGATATTTATATACTGTATACTACGTTAGTGACAGTTACAATACCCCGATGTGGTCATCATACTATACTGTATACTACGTTAGTGACAGTCACAATGCCCTGATGTGGTCATCATACTTTACTGTATACTACGTTAGTGACAGTTACAATACCACGATGTGGTCATCATACTATACTGTATACTACGTTAGTGACAGTTACAATACCCCGATGTGGTCATCATACTATACTGTATACTACGTTAGTGACAGTTACAATACCCCGATGTGGTCATCATACTATACTGTATACTACGTTAGTGACAGTTACAATACCACGATGTGGTCATCATACTATACTGTATACTACGTTAGTGACAGTTACAATACCCCGATGTGGTCATCATACTATACTGTATACTACGTTAGTGACAGTTACAATACCCCGATGTGGTCATCATACTTTACTGTATACTACGTTAGTGACAGTTACAATACCCCCGATGTGGTCATCATACTTTACAATATATTACGTTAGTGACAGTTACAATACCCCCGATGTGGTCACCATACTGTACTGAATAATACGTTAGTGACAGTTACAATACCCCTGATGTGGTCACCATACTATACTGTATACTACGTTAGTGACAGTTACAATACCCCGATGTGGTCATCATACTATACTGTATACTACGTTAGTGACAGTTACAATACCACGATGTGGTCATCATACTTTACAGTATATTACGTTAGTGACAGTTACAATACCACCGATGTGGTCACCATACTGTACTGAATAATACGTTAGTGACAGTTACAATACCCCTGATGTGGTCACCATACTATACTGTATACTACGTTAGTGACAGATACAATACCCCGATGTGGTCACCATACTATACAGTATATTACGTTAGTGACAGTTACAATACCCCGATGTGGTCATCATACTTTACAGTATATTACGTTAGTGACAGTTACAATAACCCCAATGTGGTCACCATACTGTACTGAATAATACGTTAGTGACAGTTACAATATCCCGATGTGGTCACCATACTGTACCGTAGAATACATTGGTGGCCGGTACAATACCCCGATGTGGTCACCATGCTATACCGATTAACACATTATTGACAGTTGCAATACCCCGATGTGGTCACCATACTGTACTGTATAATACGTTAGTCACAGTTACAATACCCCGATGTGGTCACCATACGGTACTGCATAATAAGTTAGTGACAGTTACAATACCCAGATGTGGTCACCATACTGTACTGTATAATACGTTAGTGAAAGTTACAATACCACGATGTGGTCACCATACTGTACTGTATAATACGTTAGTGAAAGTTACAATACCACGATGTGGTCACCATGCGGTACTGCATAATAAGTTAGTGACAGTTACAATACCCGATGTGGTCATACGGTACTGTATAACACATTAGTGACAGTTACAATACCCCGATGTGGTCACCATACTGTACTGTATAATACGTTAGTGAAAGTTACAATACCACGATGTGGTCACCATACTGTACTGTATAATACGTTATTGAAAGTTACAATACCACGATGTGGTCACCATGCGGTACTGCATAATAAGTTAGTGACAGTTACAATACCCGATGTGGTCATACGGTACCGTATAACACATTAGTGACAGTTACAATACCCCGATGTGGTCACCATGCTATACCGTATAACACATTAGTGACAGTTACAATACCCCGATGTGGTCACCATGCTTTACCGTATAACTCATTAGTGACAGTTAAAATACCCCGATGTGGTCACCATGCTATACCGTATAACACATTAGTGACAGTTACAATACCCCGATGTGGTCACCATACTGTACTGTATAACACTTTAATGACAGTTACAATACACCGATGTGGTCACCATGCTATACCGTATAACACATTAGTGACAGTTACAATACTCCGATGTGGTCACCATACTGTACCGTATAAAACGTTAGTGAGAGTTACAATACCCCGATGTGGTCACCATGCTATACCGTATAACACATTAGTGACAGCTACAATACCCCGATGTGGTCACCATGCTATACCGTATAACACATTAGTGACAGTTACAATACCCCGATGTGGTCACCATGCTATACCGTATAACATATTAGTGACAGTTAAAATACCCCGATGTGGTCACCATGCTATACCGTATAACACATTAGTGACAGTTACAATACCCCGATGTGGTCACCATACTGTACTGTATAACACTTTAATGACAGTTACAATACCCCGATGTGGTCACCATGCTATACCGTATAACATATTAGTGACAGTTAAAATACCCCGATGTGGTCACCATGCTATACCGTATAACACATTAGTGACAGTTACAATACCCCGATGTGGTCACCATACTGTACTGTATAACACTTTAATGACAGTTACAATACCCCGATGTGATCATCATACTATACTGTATAATACGTTAGTGACAGCTACAATACTCCGATGTGGTCACCATGCTATACTGTATAATACGTAAGTGACAGTCACAATTCCCGATGTGGTCACCATACTGTATTGTATAATACGTTAGTGACAGTTACAATACCCCGATGTGGTCACCATACTGTACTATATAACACATTAATGACAGTTACAATACCCCGATGTGGTCACCATGCTATACTGTATAATACGTTAGCGACAGCTACAATACTCCGATGTGATCACCATGCTATACAGTATAATATGTTAGTGACAGTTACAATTCCCGATGTGGTCAACATACGGTACTGTATAATAAGTTAGTGACAGTTACAATACCCCGATGTGGTCACCATACTGTACTATATAATACATTAATGACAGTTACAATACACAGATGTGGTCACCATGCTATACTGTATAATACATTAGTGACAGTTACAATTCCCGATGTGGTCACCATACGGTACTGTATAATACGTTAGTGACAGTTATAACACCCCGATGTGGTCACCATACGGTACTGTACAATACGTTAGTGACAGTTACAATACACCGATGTGGTCACCATGCTATACTGTATAATACGTTAGTGACAGTTACAATTCCCGATGTGGTCACCATACGGTACTGTATAATACGTTAGTGACAGTTACAATTCCCGATGTGGTCACCATACGGTACTGTATAATACGTTAGTGACAGTTACAATACACCGATGTGGTCACCATGCTATACTGTATAATACGTTAGTGACAGTTACAATTCCCGATGTGGTCACCATACGGTACTGTACAATACGTTAGTGACAGTTACAATTCCCGATGTGGTCACCATACGGTACTGTACAATACGTTAGTGACAGTTACAATACCACGATGTGGTCATCATACTGTACTGTATACCACATTAGTGACATTTACAATACCCCCGATGTGGTCATCATACTATACTGTATACTACGTTAGTGACAGTTACAATACCCCGATGTGGTCATCATACTATACTGAATAATACGTTAGTGACAGTTACAATACCACGATGTGGTCATCATGCTATACTGTATACTACGTTAGTGGCAGTTACAATACCCCGATGTGGTCATCATGCTATACTGTATACTACGTTAGTGACACTTACAATACCCCGATGTGGTCATCATACTATACTGTATACTACGTTAGTGGCAGTTACAATACCCCGATGTGGTCATCATGCTATACTGTATACTACGTTAGTGACAGTTACAATACCCCCGATGTGGTCACCATGCTATACTGTATACTACGTTAGTGACAGTTACAATACCCCGATGTGGTCATCATACTATACTGTATACTACGTTAGTGACAGTTACAATACCCCGATGTGGTCATCATACTATACTGTATACTACGTTAGTGACAGTTACAATACCCCGATGTGGTCATCATGCTATACTGTATACTACGTTAGTGGCAGTTACAATATCCCGATGTGGTCACCATACTGTACTGTATAACACTTTAATGACAGTTACAATACCCCGATGTGGTCATCATACTATACTGTATAATACGTTAGTGACAGCTACAATACTCCGATGTGGTCACCATGCTATACTGTATAATACGTAAGTGACAGTCACAATTCCCGATGTGGTCACCATACTGTATTGTATAATACGTTAGTGACAGTTACAATACCCCGATGTGGTCACCATACTGTACTATATAACACATTAAAGACAGTTACAATACCCCGATGTGGTCACCATGCTATACTGTATAATACGTTAGCGACAGCTACAATACTCCGATGTGATCACCATGCTATACAGTATAATACGTTAGTGACAGTTACAATTCCCGATGTGGTCAACATACGGTACTGTATAATAAGTTAGTGACAGTTACAATACCCCGATGTGGTCACCATACTGTACTATATAATACATTAATTACAGTTACAATACACAGATGTGGTCACCATGCTATACTGTATAATACGTTAGTGACTGTTACAATTCCCGATGTGGTCACCATACGGTACTGTATAATACGTTAGTGACATTTACAATACCCCCGATGTGGTCATCATACTATACTGTATACTACGTTAGTGACAGTTACAATACCCCGATGTGGTCATCATACTATACTGAATAATACGTTAGTGACAGTTACAATACCACGATGTGGTCATCATGCTATACTGTATACTACGTTAGTGGCAGTTACAATACCCCGATGTGGTCATCATGCTATACTGTATACTACGTTAGTGACAGTTACAATACCCCGATGTGGTCATCATACTATACTGTATACTACGTTAGTGGCAGTTACAATACCCCGATGTGGTCATCATGCTATACTGTATACTACGTTAGTGACAGTTACAATACCCCCGATGTGGTCACCATGCTATACTGTATACTACGTTAGTGACAGTTACAATACCCCGATGTGGTCATCATACTATACTGTATACTACGTTAGTGACAGTTACAATACCCCGATGTGGTCATCATACTATACTGTATACTACGTTAGTGACAGTTACAATACCCCGATGTGGTCATCATGCTATACTGTATACTACGTTAGTGGCAGTTACAATAACCCGATGTGGTCATCATGCTATACTGTATACTACGTTAGTGACAGTTACAATACCCCGATGTGGTCATCATACTATACTGTTTACTACGTTAGTGACAGTTACAATACCCCGATGTGGTCATCATACTATACTGTATACTACGTTAGTTACAGTTACAATACCCCGATGTGGTCATCATACTATACTGTATACTACGTTAGTGACAGTTACAATACCACGATGTGGTCACCATACTATACTGTATACTACGTTAGTGACAGTTACAATACCCCGATGTGGTCATCATACTATACTGTCTACTACGTTAGTGACAGTTACAATACCCCGATGTGGTCACCATACTATACTGTATACTACGTTAGTGACAGTTACAATACCCCGATGTGGTCATCATACTATACTGTATACTACGTTAGTGACAGTTACAATAACCCGATGTGGTCACCATACTATACTGTATACTACGTTAGTGGCAGTTACAATACCACGATGTGGTCACCATACTATACTGTATACTACGTTAGTGACAGTTACAATACCCCGATGTGGCATCATGCTATACTGTATACTACGTTAGTGACAGTTACAATACCCCGATGTGGTCATCATGCTATACTGTATACTACGTTAGTGACAGTTACAATACCACGATGTGGTCACCATACTATACTGTATACTACGTTAGTGACAGTTACAATACCCCGATGTGGTCACCATACTATACTGTATACTACGTTAGTGACAGTTACAATACACCGATGTGGTCATCATACTATACTGGTTACTACGTTAGTGACAGTTACAATAACCCGATGTGGTCACCATACTATACTTTATACTACGTTAGTGGCAGTTACAATACCACGATGTGGTCACCATACTATACTCTATACTACGTTAGTGACAGTTACAATACCCCGATGTGGTCATCATACTATACTGTATACTACGTTAGTGACAGTTACAATACCCCGATGTGGTCATCATGCTATACTGTATACTACGTTAGCGACAGTTACAATACCCTGATGTGGTCATCATACTATACTGTATACTACGTTAGCGACAGTTACAATACCCCGATGTGGTCATCATACTATAATGTATAATACGTTAGTGACAGTTACAATACCCCGATGTGGTCATCATACTATACTGTATACTACGTTAGTGACAGTTACAATACCCCGATGTGGTCATCATACTATACTGTATACTACGTTAGTGACAGTTACAATACCCCGATGTGGTCATCATGCTATACTATATTCTACTACAGTGTCAGTTACAATAACCCGATGTGGTCATCATGCTATACTGTATACTACGTTAGTGACAGTTACAATACCCCGATGTGGTCATCATACTATACTGTATACTACGTTAGTGACAGTTACAATATCCCGATGTGGTCATCATACTATACTGTATACTACGTTAGTGACAGTTACAATACCCCGATGTGGTCATCATACTTTACTGTATACTACGTTAGTGACAGTTACAATACCCCGATGTGGTCATCATACTTTACTGTACAATACGTTAGTGACAGTTACAATTCCCGATGTGGTCATCATACTATACTGTACAATACGTTAGCGACAGTTACAATTCCTGATGTGGTCATCATACTATACTGTACAATACGTTAGCGACAGTTACAATACCACGATGTGGTCATCATACTTTACTGTACAATACGTTAGCGACAGTTACAATTCCCGATGTGGTCATCATACTATACTGTACAATACGTTAGCGACAGTTACAATACCACGATGTGGTCATCATACTTTACTGTACAATACGTTAGTGACAGTTACAATTCCCGATGTGGTCATCATACTATACTGTACAATACGTTAGCGACAGTTACAATACCACGATGTGGTCATCATACTTTACTGTACAATACGTTAGCGACAGTTACAATTCCCGATGTGGTCATCATACTATACTGTACAATACGTTAGCGACAGTTACAATACCACGATGTGGTCATCATACTTTACTGTACAATACGTTAGTGACAGTTACAATTCCCGATGTGGTCATCATACTATACTGTACAATACGTTAGCGACAGTTACAATACCACGATGTGGTCGTCATACTTTACTGTACAATACGTTAGCGACAGTTACAATTCCCGATGTGGTCATCATACTATACTGTACAATACGTTAGCGACAGTTACAATTCCCGATGTGGTCATCATACTATACTGTACAATACGTTAGCGACAGTTACAATTCCCGATGTGGTCATCATACTATACTGTACAATACGTTAGCGACAGTTACAATTCCCGATGTGGTCATCATACTATACTGTACAATACGTTAGTGACAGTTACAATACCACGATGTGGTCATCATACTATACTGTACAATACTTTAGCGACAGTTACAATTCCCGATGTGGTCATCATACTATACTGTACAATACGTTAGTGACAGTTACAATACCACGATGTGGTCATCATACTATACTGTACAATACGTTAGCGACAGTTACAATTCCCGATGTGGTCATCATACTATACTGTACAATACGTTAGCGACAGTTACAATTCCCGATGTGGTCATCATACTATACTGTACAATACGTTAGCGACAGTTACAATACCACGATGTGGTCATCATACTTTACTGTACAATACGTTAGCGACAGTTACAATTCCCGATGTGGTCATCATACTATACTGTACAATACGTTAGTGACAGTTACAATACCACGATGTGGTCACCATACTATACTGTATACTACGTTAGTGACAGTTACAATACCCCGATGTGGTCATCATACTATACTGTATACTACGTTAGTGACAGTTACAATACCCCGATGTGGTCACCATACTATACTGTATACTACGTTAGTGACAGTTACAATACCCCGATGTGGTCATCATACTATACTGTATACTACGTTAGTGACAGTTACAATAACCCGATGTGGTCACCATACTATACTGTATACTACGTTAGTGGCAGTTACAATACCACGATGTGGTCACCATACTATACTGTATACTACGTTAGTGACAGTTACAATACCCCGATGTGGCATCATGCTATACTGTATACTACGTTAGTGACAGTTACAATACCCCGATGTGGTCATCATGCTATACAATATACTACGTTAGTGACAGTTACAATACCACGATGTGGTCACCATACTATACTGTATACTACGTTAGTGACAGTTACAATACCCCGATGTGGTCACCATACTATACTGTATACTACGTTAGTGACAGTTACAATACACCGATGTGGTCATCATACTATACTGGTTACTACGTTAGTGACAGTTACAATAACCCGATGTGGTCACCATACTATACTGTATACTACGTTAGTGGCAGTTACAATACCACGATGTGGTCACCATACTATACTCTATACTACGTTAGTGACAGTTACAATACCCCGATGTGGTCATCATACTATACTGTATACTACGTTAGTGACAGTTACAATACCCCGATGTGGTCATCATGCTATACTGTATACTACGTTAGCGACAGTTACAATACCCCGATGTGGTCATCATACTATACTGTATACTACGTTAGCGACAGTTACAATACCCCGATGTGGTCATCATACTATAATGTATACTACGTTAGTGACAGTTACAATACCCCGATGTGGTCATCATACTATACTGTATACTACGTTAGTGACAGTTACAATACCCCGATGTGGTCATCATACTATACTGTATACTACGTTAGTGACAGTTACAATACCCCGATGTGGTCATCATGCTATACTGTATACTACGTTAGTGTCAGTTACAATAACCCGATGTGGTCATCATGCTATACTGTATACTACGTTAGTGACAGTTACAATACCCCGATGTGGTCATCATACTATACTGTATACTACGTTAGTGACAGTTACAATATCCCGATGTGGGTCATCATACTATACTGTATACTACGTTAGTGACAGTTACAATACCCCGATGTGGTCATCATACTTTACTGTATACTACGTTAGTGACAGTTACAATACCCCGATGTGGTCATCATACTTTACTGTACAATACGTTAGTGACAGTTACAATTCCCGATGTGGTCATCATACTATACTGTACAATACGTTAGCGACAGTTACAATTCCCGATGTGGTCATCATACTATACTGTACAATACGTTAGCGACAGTTACAATACCACGATGTGGTCATCATACTTTACTGTACAATACGTTAGCGACAGTTACAATTCCCGATGTGGTCATCATACTATACTGTACAATACGTTAGCGACAGTTACAATACCACGATGTGGTCATCATACTTTACTGTACAATACGTTAGTGACAGTTACAATTCCGATATGGTCATCATACTATACTGTACAATACGTTAGCGACAGTTACAATACCACGATGTGGTCATCATACTTTACTGTACAATACGTTAGCGACAGTTACAATTCCCGATGTGGTCATCATACTATACTGTACAATACGTTAGCGACAGTTACAATACCACGATGTGGTCATCATACTTTACTGTACAATACGTTAGTGACAGTTACAATTCCCGATGTGGTCATCATACTATACTGTACAATACGTTAGCGACAGTTACAATACCACGATGTGGTCGTCATACTTTACTGTACAATACGTTAGCGACAGTTACAATTCCCGATGTGGTCATCATACTATACTGTACAATACGTTAGCGACAGTTACAATTCCCGATGTGGTCATCATACTATACTGTACAATACGTTAGTGACAGTTACAATACCACGATGTGGTCATCATACTATACTGTACAATACGTTAGCGACAGTTACAATTCCCGATGTGGTCATCATACTATACTGTACAATACGTTAGCGACAGTTACAATTCCCGATGTGGTCATCATACTATACTGTACAATACGTTAGCGACAGTTACAATACCACGATGTGGTCATCATACTTTACTGTACAATACGTTAGCGACAGTTACAATTCCCGATGTGGTCATCATACTATACTGTACAATACGTTAGTGACAGTTACAATACCACGATGTGGTCACCATACTATACTGTACAATACGTTAGCGACAGTTACAATTCCCGATGTGGTCATCATACTGTACTGTATACTACGTTAGTGACAGTTACAATACCACGATGTGGTCACCATACTATACTGTATACTACGTTAGTGGCAGTTACAATACCCCGTTGTGGTCATCATACTTTACAGTATATTACGTTAGTGACAGTTACAATAACCCGATTTGGTCATCATACTATACTGTATACTACGTTAGTGACAGTTACAATACCACGATGTGGTCATCATACTATACTGTATACTACGTTAGTGACAGTTACAATACCACGATGTGGTCATCATACTATACTGTATACTACGTTAGTGACAGTTACAATACCCCCGATGTGGTCATCATACTATACTGTATAAAAAAATACGTTAGCGACAGTTACAATACCCCGATGTGGTCATCATACTATACTGTATACTACGTTATTGACAGTTACAATACCACGATGTGGTCATCATACTATACTGTATACTACGTTAGAGACAGTTACAATACCCCCGATGTGGTCACCATGCTATACTGTATACTACGTTAGTGACAGTTACAATACCACGATGTGGTCATCATACTATACTGTATACTACGTTAGTGACAGTTACAATACCCCGATGTGGTCATCATACTATACTGTATAATACGTTAGCGACAGTTACAATACCCCGATGTGGTCATCATACTATACTGTATACTACGTTAGTGACAGTTACAATACCACGATGTGGTCACCATACTGTACTGTATACTACGTTAGTGACAGTGTCATAATGCTCACTGTATAATGTAGTTGTAATTATATGAATTACAGTACCTGTATTTATCTTAAAACACACAAGTGTTTTGTGTCTATTGGGTGTGTGTCGCTATATATTTTCCAACAAAAATAGTTTACAAAATCAATCGGATGAAACAGAAAAAAAGATTAATTCCTTTCATAAAAGGCGAATGTATCTATTACATAATTTTCAAAAATATGAAATATACATACTATTTATTCTTCTGGTATATGAATACAAAAATCACAGAGAAAACCACAAAATAAGTACTCGGTGATTTGGCAGAAGCCAGAGAAATTATAACATAACATTTATAATTACGAAGAACATGTGAAAGTAATAAGAGAGAGATAGGGAAAGACGGAAATAAATCAGTGTGATACGCTGTAATAATCAATTCCGTGTGTGCGTTTTATACTAAGATCATATGCATGTCTTAAACGCTGGTTTAATTGATTCACCTTGGCATATATGAAGACCCACCTACTTAGTAAGTATTATTATGACATGTTCTGTGGAGTGTGGTAATATTCCATTTCAAAACAGGCACTCCCTTACCAAAAACATCGGCTTCTGGCGACTATTTGCTGCAACTCTGCGGCAAACATTGCTACACAACTGCGGCAGTCAAGTTTGGCGGCGAAGTTGCGGTACACTTTTACCATGCAAATGAGGTCTGCGGCAAAGTTGCAGCAAACAAATACGCAAATGAGGTTCTGGTGATGTTCTGGCGATGTTCACCGCAACTTTTCCGCAGACCTCATTTGCATGGTAAAAGTGTGCGGCAACTTTGTGCAAACTTCATTTGCGTAACACTTTTAGCTGGCGATATTTTGGTGATGTTTGCTGCAACTTTGTCGCAGACCTCATTTACATAGTAAATATGTGCGGCAACTTTGCAGCAAACTTCATTTGCATACAATGTTTCTCTGCAATGTTCTGGCGATGATGGTGGTGATGTTTGCTGCAAAGTTGCGGCAATGTTCGCTAACACATGGAGGTAAGCTTTATCAAAATAAATAATGGACTGGAATTATGAAATAGAACAATGGTGCGGCATTTAAAAAAAAAAATTTAGCTAATAAACATTTATTTTTTTCACTATTTATCATGGACTGCCCCATATTTAAATAAATCGACACGATTTAAATAAATCGACATTATTTAAACAAATGCTCTCGATTTAAAGTATATCCTTATGATTTAACTAAATGGTTTTGAATTAAATAATTGTTTGTGATGTAAATAAATATACCTTCGTTATACCAAATGTGCAACCATTTAATTAAATTCACTATATTTAAATAAATCGACACGATTTAAATAAATCGACACGATTCAACACAATATTGCCATAATCATAAATAGTGGGATAAAAATAGTCAGCTATAGCAATAACAGTAACCCAAATATGGTTTTACATAGAACCCAGCTGGATTATGAATAACGTTTTATTTTTATGAAAGATAAGCAGATAATAATGGTTATATACTCAGTATATTTAAAAATGCATCATTTTTTATAAGTGTTGCGTTTTCAAATGTACTGAATGTATACATGGTATATGGCAAAAACATGACTGTACAACACATTTTGCTTTTAATTAAATTCTGCCGTGCACCAATTTCCGAAACTATAGGCGTCCTTATATCATTATATACAAAAACAAATTGTTGCTTGTGTGTGACAAATGTTTTTAATACTTTATGTTTTATAAATGACAAAGATACATGTAGAATTTTTATTTTATTCTCACGTATTTATATACAACCGGCTTTCTACGGGTCGGCATAAAAAAATGCAGAATTATTTTATACACTGTAGCATACACATTACACAATCGTTAAATTAACAAACAAAAAACAGGATGGGCACAAAAGTTTTGCAGCAGGGTGGCCACAAACTCATGTAAATTATCACCCTCACTTCAATACAGTTCGTTTTAAATAGAACTAAGTGTTATAGACTATTACTTATATTGTGTATATTGTTATTTTGCTACGCCCATCTCGATGTTTAAATTAACGAACTCGATGAAACCATACTCTATCTATTACTTATATGTTTCAATCTAAGGGAAGTAATCTATTTTTGACCAATTAGACAGTCCCTTGTCCTATACACATTTATATGTCCATTATCCGATATACATGGTACGGTATACTTAAGGCTGTACCCCTTCCCCATGTATACAATCAAATTTTTTGCCACATAATATCTTGGAGGCACAATCAAACTCCACCTACTGAGCCAAGCATGACACCTGCACACAAGTGGATGCAAAACTAAATCAGGAAGTGCACCATCTACTGGATACAGTCAACCAAAATATGCATTTAACGCTACAATTCCATACTACTTTCCTGTAGTGTATTCCAGTTTGAACGAACATTATGCGTTACCTCCCCTTTCTTTATTCTTAAGGATGGCGGGATGTATATATAGTACCGGTACTACCCAGGAAAAAGTGGGTGGTCTGGTTCCATCACTAAAATATCGACCGTTATATACAGCCCAATAGTGCTGCAAATGACATAAAATACCATTCAATCGACCGACCAACCGACCGACCAGTCAACCAAACATTCAACCAAAACACATCCACCCAAACCCACCCACCCACCAACCTACCAACCAACCAACCAACCAACCTACCAACCAATCCTTTTTTCAGGATTTAAACGTATCTAAAGTGACGTATATAATGAGAAATGTAAACTTTTGAACCGTTGAACTATATCCTTCCCATTATATTATAAAAGTTTTACAGAAATACAAAATATTTAATTAGCACAAACTTGTAAGTGAGAAAGTGTCGATCCTTAGAGATGGCGGGAGGTATATAGAACCGGTTCTAACCAGGAAGAAGTGGATGGTCTATCTCCATCACTAAAAATCGACCGTCATATATAGCCTAAATGTCTTGAAAATGACAACAACAAAAAATTGAACCAACCATCAATTAGCAAATACGGCCGAATATAACAATTTACAACGTCTTTGACCCGAACCCTGACAAACTGCTGTTAGTAAATTAGTAAATAGTTTTCAATTACTACAACCTTCCTTGAACACTGGCCAAGTACTCAATATTTAGTTAGTGTACTGAGGCCAAATTCAGGATGCGGTCACACCCACAATCACAAAACATATTTTTAATATCGGTTCGTCTGATTAACTGGTTAAAACGAGGATTTGTTAAAAAGGGGGAAAACATTTAACTTCAGTATTTATCTCTTAAATATCAAAAGAAGAAAATATCAGTTTAAATTATGATACACAAAATAATGTCCATAATTCTGACAATTGACACTTTTTTAAATTTGTCTAATTTCTGACAACTTGTCAGAAAATTATTTAACAATGTACCAATTATCTTGAACATTTAAGGGTTAAATGATTCTATCTTCAATATATGTCATTCGTACCATATCAGAAGATATCTACATGTATATTGTTCTCAGTATACTCGACACGCATGCTAGTTTCAGATCATACCTAAAAGCAAAGATAATCGTAAAATATACGAGTATAGCTGTCATTGCAGTTTAAGTTAAGTTGATAATGTAACAAAGTATTCGTCATCAACTTACATTATGTGGTCCGAGTATTAACTTTCAAAACCCATCGAATCCCTTCGCCAAGAAGCGAAAACGGGATTGACTAGGGTATCAAATAAAACCTTAATTTCGACTTAAAAATTTTGCATATTGTAAAATTAAAACATTTAATAGAAAATTTTAAACAGATTATCGCATTTTTTTTAATAAAACATGTTTTTAAAGGTGTTTTATTGCCGAATATCTGTATAAAATCCTGCTAATAAAAGCTTTTCAATCGCTTAATGGAATTAAGGCGGAACCACGTAATGACAAAATCATCAATATTAATATTGTAAATTCTGAAACGATCAACAACATTCCAACATTGAATAAAACACACAAGGGCTTGCGAACGCAATCATTACAATATTTAGTATTGCTGTACTTTTGGTGGTATCATCACACGTTCAAACTTAATATTTTTATTTTTTTTTATAAAAAGTATGGCTTTATTATAGGTCCTCCAAAAAGGCAAGCCAGGATTTGGATCCAGATTTATATAAATACATTCATATTAAATATCTTCTTCTGAAAGCAGTTTGCTGGACATTTCAGTTGAATGAATGCTTTATTTATGCTTTACAATAGTATTTAAATAGGAAATCTACTAAATTCACTTTTTCAATTATAGTTGCTTGTTGTTCGATGTACATGCGCATGTGTATATTATATGTTGTTATTCAAAACTTTATTTAGAATTTCTATCCGAGTGGCAAAATCAGTCAATGTTTTAAAGTTTTAGATATATCTCAATTAAAACACAAAGAAGGTTGTATCGCAAAACTGAAGTTAGTCTAGCTTTTTTTATTTTTCTGCTGTCCCAGTAACACTATGAGAAAAAAACGATTAAAAGGTATTGAGGCTGTTAATTGTATTTCTCAAAATATTTTCAAAACTAAGGTTTTATATTTACCACAAACAATTCCAGTTTCATTTATACACTATTTGTGTGTTATTATTGTCAAAATTGCTCATATAAATATTGAAAACCCTTTAACTAAAACAACACGTAGTTTGTGCCTCTCTTAAACATTCATACTAAAGTCTATAATAGTCAGAAGTACTTTTTCTACGCCTCTGTGTAAGTTACACTGCAATGTTTGTTTGAGTTAAAAGAAATATAAAAAGATCGGACAGGGAAAGTAGCATTCAAGGAGGACAGTCAACCACAAAACAAAGAAACAAACACGCAAACAGACAAACAAGAAGGCAAAAGCAACAATAAATGCAAATGACATCACAAACACAAAAGGGTTGACAATAGGGCTACCGCCTTGGAACGGTCAGTGGCAAACAGAACAGAAAGTCGAACAGAAAATGCAGCATGTAAGGACCACAATCAACCAAAAACACACATAGAAACAAACAACAATTACAAAGATGTATAAAAGACAAGATATGATATCACAAACATAATCTGGCTACCACCATGGAGTGGTCAGTTGCCAAAAATCCGCTGGGGCTTTAGAGTATTTAGCATGTGAGAATAATAACCAAAGAAGGTTTATAAACAATAAACAGTATATTATGTTCGTTATACATGTAGTTATTGAACAGATAAACGGATGTATCTATTGTTTAGGGAGCTTGTTTCAGCCAAAGGGTGTTTGGACTTTTCAAACAAAATTTAACTAGTACCTTAATAAGTTGTATTCGTTAAAACAGACATTTTTAGTGGTAAATAAAAATACCAGTCTTTTTAAATCGGTTGGAAAATAAAAACTTCACATGCGAAAGTTTATGAAGGGGCAAAACTCTGCTGCAATGAAAATAATTTAAAAACATATTGTTTTATAATTATTAGCAAAAAAATGGTTTAAAACATAAATTAAGTGAAAGTTTTATAGCAAAATATTAAGGCTAACTGAGATTGTTTGAGTTTTCTTAATTTTCTGGTGTCCCAGCAAAAAGGGGTTTACATGACTGGGGGAAGGCCCATCTAAAACTCATTTTAAAAACTAAGATATTGGTATTTAAAACTCAACATTACAGTTACAGTGATATATAAGTTATGTACGTTATTATTAAAATTGCTAATGTTATTTTTGAAAAACATTTGGCTGAAACAGGCGCCCCGAACAATAGTTATAGTTTTGCGGCCGAGTAGCGTTTACACGACGAGTAACGCCCACATACATACAACCTCATTAACATTAAACGGGTAACCATTGGTGTGTTCGGTGCTGTTTAAACCTTCTTTCCGAAAGGACAGGCCTAATGTCGCCCTCTACCATTCGATTAGCAGTAGCATATTAAACATACAATATATAGCGGACTTTCAGGTCTCACTTAACAGTTATTTCCCTTGCCAGTCACGGTAGGAACTTTATGGAGCTTAAAAAAGATCTGTGTCATTCAGTTCTTGTTTATTTCTTAAAATGTGCAAATATTTTCTCCTTTCTTTGTTGCAGGTGACAAGAATGGGACAAGTTCATGATTTCATACAGGTTAGGATATGCCTGAATGTTTCTGAGCCCAGATCTGAGAATCTAATACTGGGTAGTGATACATTTGAAAATGTCAGTGAAATGGACAAATTCAAGAGGGTCTCTTCAAACTATTGATATAAAAAAAATGCAAATTGGTCAACCCGTGTTTTTTGCTGGATATTTCGCGCAACAGACATAAAGTTTCACAAAGAAAATATTTTTAAGAAAATTCATTAAGTTCTACAGTGGTCCAGAAGGGTCCTGCTACATATGCAGAGCTATGTAAAATAACTGTGTTGTGAGACGTAAATTCAGTATATATTTAGCGCGTGTTAGACAGCTACTTTGTATTTCACGGCAAAAATAAACGGAAATGTGTGCTCCTATTAATGAATGGACCATTGCCTATTCTGATCAATTACCTCTGGTTTGTAATAGTGTTTTACGACATCTGATAACTAAAAACAGGAAATGATTAATATAGGTAATTACTACCACAAACGTAAATGTAACTGTTTACGAGGGGTTTACTTTTAGCTTATTACATACTTTACTATAAATAGTAACACATTTTAGTTGAAAAACAATGATTATCAGTCCTGTTTTTAAATCCATAATCGGCACACTGGATTATGGATTATAGAAAATCGGCACAGTAGCAACAGACTGTCCGCACGCGAAGACGTCAACGTCATCAAGCAATACAAAGACGTCATATTGGCGCGCTATGGCTGAGGACGTTGAAATATCAACTGCATTTTCAATTTTCACGCCCAGTAAATAAACGTTTGAAGCTTTGAAATATATCATTAAAGCGAAAGACAAGTGAGAAAAGTAACTTAACGTAAGTTATTAAGTTAATGTAATGTATTTATTTGCCAAATAAGTGTGTGCATCTTATGCTGCTTGTATGTTAATATACACTGTTTTGTAAACATGTCATAACATAACATAACATGACGTAATTTGTCATAAAGATGCACTGTGTGTTCTTATTTTCCTTCTCCATTTATAGTAAGGTATGTAATAAAAAGGCAAATATACGGCCGTGGTGTGCCTTTTGTCGATAATGGCACACCTAGTGCATGGCCCTCGGGCTAAAGCCCCCTGGCCATTACGGCACTAGGTGTGCCATTATCGACAAAAGGATAATGGCACACCGAGTGCATGGCCCTCGGGCCATTACGGCACTAGGTGTGCCATTATCGACAAAAGGCACACCACGGCGTATATTAACCTCTAACTACTACCTTTCGCAACACGAACATTATGTCTTGTTCTGATTTGGTTTAAACATATTTTATTGCCAATGTTTTACATATAGAGTAATAACAACATTTATCACATAACTTACGGCGTGGGAGTGCAATAAAACCATCATATTAAACTAATGAAATAAACATGCAAATGAAGGACGAATCTTTTCCGTCTCGTCGATTTCCATAACCGGTTAAATGCCGGAATACGGAAGTCGGCGATGTAGTTCCATTATTCGACGTCGTACAAAGAAGACCGAATCAACATACGACGTCACCATATCATACAGGGGCCTTAATGTATTGTAAAAGCAAAATGATAAATTATAGTAAACGCATTTAAATATATATTGTAAACAGTACTAAATAATTGCTAACGATTACCGATTTATAAACAGTGTTTGCCTGTCTTATGAATAGCTCTAATGACGAGCACCGCGAAGAAAAATCTCGGGATTTCATTGGTCAATGCGCCGTAGAAATGAGCCAATATCTATTTCTCGTGACATGAACATTTGACGATTTCCCCATGGGTGCCTCCTACCTTCAATACACAATAGCAAAATGACGGAGATTACGCTGTCGATTCATTGTGGAAATCGACGATTGTTTCTTTCGTACCGCTTTTTTTTCGCTTTCAATTGTGGGTAAAAGTCTGAAATAATAGTAAGTAGTGTTGTTTGCCATTTTAAGGATAAAAAACACCAACTTTGTGACAGACAGTATAGAAGCAATGTTGTTTTTTTAGCACCGCTGTCTACTTTCTTAACTACACATGACAACCGCAAAAATAGTTCCCCGCATCGAGCCCCAATGAGAATATTTTCCGTGGCCGCCATTTTGTTTTGAAAAAAGTCACGGAAATTGGATATTTAAAACATTTCAAACGTAATTCGATGGCATCATTGCATTTGATCCAATTTTTATTATTAAAATGAATGTAAGACTGTAATAAAAAATACATAAGTGCTGTTCATTGCGTTAATAATAAGCTTCAAACTCCCCAAAAATCACAGTTTATTTTGCTGATCGTAATATCAAGGTCATTTTTACGCGTTATTTACGGTACAACAACTAACCTGTTGTTCTATATTTATTACACATGTTATGAGAGCCTCTTAAAATGTATGCTAGCCGATTCATTAAAATAACGTGAAAGTACTAGAAACTGTCGTTTGGTGTATGTTTCCTAGCACATCCGACAATTTTATTGAATCGAGGGATATTTTTAAACGGGTCCTATTGGTCAATTGTAAACAGATTATTTTGAGGGGTCGTCTCCAATTGCTAATCTTGCTATTTTCTTCTAAGGGACGTAACTCGTGTTGACTGTCTAGATTAAAAGGGGCACGCGGCAATTCAAGATTTAAAATTAGCAGACTGATGGTGATAATAGGAGAATGGTCTTTAAAAAAAAGTGTTTACATAGAAAAATTACCCACCTAAAAAAATGGAAGTTGATCAACCTTTTCATATTTTTATTTTTCAGCTGATCTTATTATTTATATGGGCAAAGAGCAATGTGTTATCTATGAATTTTCATGAGGTCTTATTGACCGTCTTTATATTTAAAGGGATATGCGGCAATTCAAGGTTTAAAATTAGTATACTGAGGTTGATAATAAGAGAATGGTCACACATTGTTTTACCCACACGTTTTAAAAAAAGTGCACATAGAGAAATTACGCTATTAAAAAAAAATTGTAAGTCCATCAACCACTTTATATTTCAGCTGACCATCATTATTTATATGGGCAAAGAGCAATATGAATCTTTAAATTTTCATGAGGTGTGTGCTATACTTCTGAAGTTATTGCATGTGTATGTCCAGTAATATTGTTCGGGGTGCTTCTTTCAGCCAAAGTTTGTTCATCAATAACAGGAGTAATTTTAACAACACATATATAGATTATATATCAATGGAACCGTCATTTTAGTGATAAACACATACTAAATCTAGTTCTGAAAATCGGTTAATAATATTTTAAAGCCAAAATGTATTTTTGATGCGGAAACTGTGTTGCTGGGATGGCATACAATTAAGAAATCTCAAATAATTTCAGCTAGCCTCAATAGTTTGCTATACAACTTTCAGGATGTTTAATTTACATTTGTATAGCACATTAAAGCCATTTTTGGATAAAAAATTCTGTAAAAATTTTTATTTTCGATGCAGCAGAATTTGGAATTGCAAATGCCGTATTGAAGATATTTTTTGCACTATTTTTTTCTCTCAAGGATTTAGCACTAAAAACGTCTGTTTCACTGATATACAACTTATCAAGTTTTAAAGTTGATTTTTTTCTGAATAGTCAAGCTTTGGCTAGATCTAGAAGGGTGTTGCACGATTGTGTCGCCTGCCGTGTCATCATCAATTACAATCTAACTACATGAATTATGGAGCTTTTTTTAATTGTTGAAGTTTATGAAACGGTGCATAAACATGCATTGCATACTTGATAAGGAGGAATTGTATAAAGTTTCATGACCATAGGCCAATATTTTGCCAAGTCATGATCTAGGTTAGGTTGCAGGTTAAAGTTTTATGAAAAGGACCATTACCCTGCCAAAATGAAAGGTAGAGTTACTGGACATGTCAATGGCACTGAATAATTGATAAAAAAAGAACTGTATACAGTTTTATGACCATAGATCAATATTTTGCCAAGTTATGACCCACATTAGGTTGCAGGTTAATGTTTTTTGAAAAGGGGCTTAACTCTGCCAAAATGAAAGTTGGAGTCGAAGATGTGTGTGAAGTTTCATGAACATAGATCAAATACCTTTAAACTTATGTTCAGTTATAAATTTGGTTAGGTTGCAGGTTAAAGTTTTATAAAAAGGGGCATAACTCTGCCAAAATGAAGTCGGAGTTATTGGACATGTTTAACCACACTTTTTAAGATAAGATGAATAATTATGTGATGTTTCATGAACATAGGTTAAAGGTTTATGTTATGGGTTGGTTAGATTGCAGGTTAGTTTTCTGAAAAGGGGCATAACTCTGTCAAAATGAAAGTCGGAGTTGTCGAATATGGCTAACAAAATTTATTTAGGTAAGATGAAGATGTGTATGAAGTTTTATGAACATCGGTCAAATACTTTTCAAGATATGGCCAAGGTTAGGT
Organism: Cyrtodaria siliqua; assembly: GCA_037043455.1. Lineage (NCBI taxonomy): Eukaryota > Metazoa > Mollusca > Bivalvia > Adapedonta > Hiatellidae > Cyrtodaria > Cyrtodaria siliqua. Next base: position 112,981 of record JAWPHD010004198.1, read on the forward strand.
TAAAGGTTAAAGTGTGACGGACAACGACGGACAAAGTGATCCCTAAGTTAGTGTCTGCCATGCTACCTTCATTCATTCCGCACATTTTGATAATTGATGAAGAATTTCCTATTACTTAGGGCATATATTTAGGTAAGCCAATGTTGCAGAAATGAAGAATAATGTATATCTGACCCATCGCTCGGCAAAATTTACGCACAGAATAGTCAATAAGAAACATCAATACTGGTGCGAATGCCAGATTGCTTTTACTGCACACATCTATCATGAAAAGTGGATAATTTTGTTAAAAGGCATGACAGAGTTATGGTGCTTGCAACACAGATGATAAATACGTATGCCAAGTTTCAACTTTTCTGTCAATATGTTTTTGGAGGGACACTCCTAATAAAATGTATGAAAGTTACATGCATGGTGGGGACAATTCTAATAAAATCTATGGCATAGTTATTATGCTTGACAGAAATGGTTGTGTAATAAATGATCACTGAATTTATCATGTGTGCCAAGTTTCACAGTTCTCTGTCATTAAAAGAAAAACATATAAGGTGAAATAAAGATCGCAGGAGTATCCATGGATGCTGGTGGCCATCTTGGAAATGTTTGTTTTTTAGACCGAGTATGCACCAAATCATGTTACACTCCAACTGGAGCAAATCTCAAGTTTCATGAAGACTGGTCAAATTTTTTATTTTCGATCACAAAATCAATAGGGTTTCATTTGTTATAACTGACTAAACAAATTATATAAAACAATATCTTTATTATTCGAAAATACACATCACATAATTTGTACAATCGAAATCCGTCCTTCAACCAGATCTGTGACACCATGGACTGGCCCTGCAAATATGAACACACATATCATAAAAATGTGCAAACTGTACTTTTGGCACATGACAATGTAAATAGAATAAATCTGAAATTTACGAAACATATTCCATAAAAAAGGAAAGGAAATTCATAATTGATGTTTAAGTAGAATAGGCGTAATTTTACAATTCATGTATAAATATTTAAGGCCTTTAACTGTATAAAATATATATAAATGAGACGCAATGCTTATCGTAATTTTGAAATGCCAAAATACGGTATCATTGAATATGGTACCACTGGGTAGAGGCATTTGTAATCTATTTAAACCCGAAAACCGTTTTTAATTTGTAATTTAAAAAACTAAACGGAACACTTGTGCTGCCTGCCTTGTGCTTATTTCAGCATATAAAATTTGAAGACGGGGTGCAATCCGTCAAGAATTATGGAGATTTGTTTTTAAGTGTAAGTTTATGAAAATGGGCATAAATCTGCATTGGATAATTGATAAGGAAGAACTATAAATTTTCATGACCATAGGTTAATATTTTTCCAAGTTAGGCTGCAGGTTAAAGTTTTATGAAAAGGGGCATAACTCTGCCAAAATTAAAGTCAGAGTTACTGGACATATGTAACAACAAATCTTTGGTTAAGATGAATTTCATGAGCATAAGTCAAACACTTTTCAAGTTATGGCCAGGTTAAAAGCTTTATGAAAAGGGGGAAAAACTCTGCTGAAATGAGTCAGAGTTATTGGTCATGGGTAACAATATTCTGTCTGGTAAGATGAATGTGTGTGTGAAGTTCCATGAACATTGGGTCAAATACTTTTCAAGTTATGGCTAAGGTTAGGTTGCATTTTAGTGTGACTGATGATGGACGATAGACAAAGTGATCCCTAAGTGTCTGCCATGCTATGCACGTGACACACTGATAGAGAAACAATATCGCAAAATACCCAAGGTGTAAGAATCTATTATCATAGCCTTAAACGGACACCAAGCAATCTTGTTTTTTGAAAATCTCTCAGCATGCTGTTAGTTTTACACAAAATGTACACAACTTGTAATTGTTTACTCATTAATAGTAATTATAAGAATAGTTTAAAGCAAGTTCTTTTTGCATTTTATTAACTGTTGATTATATTGCACCAGCTAAATATTTAAACCTACAGTAGAATACGATGAACCCAAGACCTCAAATTTCTATTTAATTATAAGCAAGCATGTTTGAAGTCAAAATAATACTGGATAAATAAATCGAGCCATTATTATCAATGTTTGATAAATGATTCAAGTTTGCTGTTTGACCCTTTAAAGCATCATCCGGCCTTGAATTCACCAACCATTCTTGAGAATATTCTTAGACTTAAGCCCAAGTATGAACATTTCAATCACACATATTTCTGTAAGTCTAAAGTATAAACGTTCATAACAAGCTGCTATGTATAAATATGATAAAAACTAATAACTATGAACTTCATACGATTTCTTGTCTTTGAAGGTCATGGGAATATTTGTGAACGAAATTTGAATACTTGGTCTGAAGCCTAAGAATATTCTCAAGAATGGTTGGTGAATTCCAGGCCTATGTATTATATTATATATTATATATATTATATATTCTTGTCACCCACATTTCTCCCATCTCCTCCAATGTTTAAGTGTTTCAAGGTGTGCAAGTGTCAGTTTTATAGTGGGTAACCCATGTTATGTTCAAGAAACATGCTTCTGATGTTTAGTATAGTAAGAAATAATTATAAAAATAAAAAATTTAAAAAATCCTATCTACCTACCCAAATTTTTTGGGAAGCAAGACCAGAAACAGACGTTCTTTTTTTTGGCCTTAGACATGGTGTCAGAGGCAAATGTGAACTAGGCAAATAATACTCAGGAATACATTTTCAGCAAGTCATATTTTCTTCCTGAAAAAACAACATACTTTTTCTTACAATCCTCGTCTTTCTCGATATGAAGGTACCAGTAGGTGTACAGTGGCGATACTGATAATTGCCAGGAAAGTTACAATTCTCCGTCTCCAAAGAACCAAGACACATGATTGTTAAGATTCGGTGCCAGATCATCAGACTGCATTGTGACTCTGAAATACATGGAACATTTTAGGTCTCATGACAGGACATACTCCTCTCTCATCTAGTCATTTTATGAAACATGGCAATCTTTATTTATTTTTTAACACATGGAATCTGGTCATCTTTAGTGTTGGGAATCGGCTGATAATTCATGATCGATCATCAGAATATTTAACCGACCGATGATCGATCATTAATCAATTAAACATGGCTCCTAAAAAAGACAAGTCTTCCGACTATAATGAAGAAAAGTATGTTCTGGTAATAAAGGAACTGAATTAAACTGACCAACATCAACATATATATATCATATATATATGTTAAACAAGAGGTCAATGACCTAGAAGCTCCACTGATGGAGGACAAGACATGTAAGAGATATATACCTGTCAACACAGCTTACACGCAACATTTTATGTGAAATGAGACACATTTTAATGGCTATCATAATTTGGGTTCCATGGGAGCCCAAGGGTTACAGGAACCAAAATTACTTCTGCAGCCCTTAAGATAATGCTATAAGGAAGCTCATGGCCAAATTTGGCTGTGTTATGATAAGAAATGTAGAAGACAAAGACTTGTAAACACAGTTTACACGCAAACCTTGATGTGGGACGCCAACGCCGGGGTGAGTACATAAGCTCTCTTATTCTTCGAAATGTCGAGCTAAAAATGTATTACCAGTTAAATGTTGAGCACGCCAGTTCACCAGTTGGAAGAGTACACTCAGCAGAATGTTGGTGGACTGGGGATCGAGAAGCTGGTGGTAATGTCTATGTCATCATACGATTACATGATAACCTGAAAAATGAAGAGGCTAAGTTATAATCAATATAATATAGAACATAGAAGTCCATTGAATAAAGTAGGAATGACCCTGTGAGTGTTGTATTTAAATGAGTTGACCGTTTTCCACATTTATCTCCACACAAGGGAATATTAATAAAATCATCTCCGTTTGTCCACCGGCCGGCTGTCTGTCCATCCATTATCAAATCTCCTCCTAGGAAATGTATCGACACAGTCAAACAATCTTTATTATATTATTGACAGTTCTGAAAAACTTGCAAATAAGGGTGAAATAATTATTAAAATTGGATGATAAACAAAGAAGATATGATTATTTTAAGGTTCTGTTGAAACAGATATGGAAGCCGTCATTTTGAGAGCTATGACATCAGTACTAAATGACCATATGTGGAATATAATAAATTATGAAAATTTATTTGATTTATAGAAAAAGAAAATAGCAACTGTATGAAAACTATGACCAGTAAAGGATTTTGAATTCATTTGCAGTGATTTTCTTTGCTTTAACTGATGTGTATATATGTTAATTTGGAACTGTGACATCGTCGTTCTCAAAATGGCGGCTCCCATATCCGTTTTAGAATTAACAACCTTCAAATGGTCCTATCTTTTTTGGTTATCATCCGCTTTTGATAATTCTTTCACTTTTTCCCAAGTTTTTCAGAACTCTCAATAATGGAGCGTTTTGGCTGTGTCGCTACATTCCCTTTAACCACTGAGCAGAATTCAACCAAACTTAGTGGATGACTTTCCCACATGATAACAGCCAACAAAAGCAACATTATTTTTGTTTCCGCACACAGGAGCCCTCAGTGGGGGTGTGGGTGGGGTCAAAAGATCAAAAACACTAAAAAGTTAATTACACCGTTATTTTTCTTAGTTTTACACATACCTTAGTATAATATATCGGCTATGTCAGAAAGACAAACAAATATTTCGATTTTTATTTTATAAATACTATTTCAAACTCTGACATCTGCATATATATGCATGTACATATTTTTTCTTTATATCTTTTGAACTAATAATACATTGATGCCAATTAATAATTAATTATATGTTGACATTAACTATAATTTCATAGCGCGTCTAACTGTTATCATTAAGCTTAGAAACACGGTTTAAAAATCTGAGCATAAACAGGTATTACAACGTGTTGGTCAAGCCAATTGAAGGAGTACAGGAGTACACCGAGCAGAATGTTGGTGGACTGGATCGAGTGGTAATGTCTGCGTCATCATACATGGTAACCTAAAAATAAAAACGCTAAGGTATAATCAACATAATATTCTATTTAGATATAGAACATAATTTTAATTCCATTGAATAAAGGACATGAAATAGAAGAGACTGTGAGCACTTGGTGACACTTTGTTCATGCATTAATGTGGTTTGAATGCCAAATATGGTATTTCTTATCAAAGAGGAAAGAAAAAAACACAACCCTTATAGCAGGATAAGTAAGTGAATCATTTATTAACGTGACATGTGTATACAATTATACAATATACATGCAAGTACAAACAAGCATATATAAAACAATATTTCAGGATATCATACACCCGACCCACTGGGCCTATAAGTCACCACTACAAAATATTTATCAAACTATCAAGTTCCAGTTCAAACAAATTATAAGCATGGTCTAACAATTTTCTGGTGATTATCAATATCTTTGTAAACCATCCTGACAGCATATGTTTCTTGTTCATTTTACATTTATAAATATGCGTATGCACAAATATAAATATATTTATATAGTACATAACTCTTCCATTTAAACAGAATATCTCGTCTTTTACGGTAGGCATTAACCAAACACTTAGCAACTTTCCTTGTACATGATTTTAAGAGGTAACACGGTTTCTCATTATTCGTAAGACACGTAAACGAATTGTCTGTAAGTTGTTCATGAAATATTTGGTTTCTTATAACGGTATACGTAGGGGAAATCAATAGAAAATGTAATTCGTCTTCAGTTTCATTTAATTGGCATAATTTACAGAGACTTTGCTCAACACCTTCTCCTACATAGCGTCCTGTTTCTATTCTCAGAGGCAATATACCGCATCGAAACTGTGCCAATAATGCTCTTTCATTTTTTCTGAGATTTAATCTGAGATAAGTCTCACATTCAAATGTATTCTTGAATTTAATATAGGTTCTTGACTTAGATACTTTCTTCACGTCCGTTTCCCAGATATTCGAGTAGAAATTAACAATACTGCTTCGGGCAATATCAAGATTAACAATAGCACAATTATCATACGAATCTAACAGATTAAGTTTAGACATAATGGATTTTAAGTCACAACATCAATTTGATATTGTATTACTGTTAGCATAGTCTATATTAAACACTCGCTTGGTTAACCTGTCATCGTCAAATTGTAAAAGTCTGTTCCAGTATCTGATCATATTGAGCCATCTACGATAAATACTGGGGAGCCATCCTGTGTCTCCAATTATGGCTAGCGTCGGTGTAAATCTGTGTACGCCCATGAAGTACCTCGTAGCCCGATGTTGCACATTGTCTATTGTACAGTTTTTCGAAAGAATTAAACCCTATGTCTTTTAAGTTATGAATTTTGGAAATAATTTTTCCTAAAGCTCGACCGCCGCCTTTTGCCAACGCTTCGGCGTTATACGTATAGTTACATTTATCGTGAAAAAACTACTCCTAAGTATTTACACTTGTCCGCAGTTTGCAGAACGTTATTTCCAACTTTAAAAACAAAGTTACTTTGATTGACTTTTCCTTTTCTAAAGTGCATGCACTTGATTTTTCAGTATTAATGAGCACTCACCAGCGTTTGCACCAGTTTTGCCGTGTATCTAGCATCCGTTGTAAGTTGTCCTCGGTTTTTGCGATAAGGGCTATGTCATCGGCGTAAAGTAATATGGATATCTGGTTGTAACCTACATTGACCCCAAGGTCAAGGTCATTAACTTCGGCCACAAGGTCATTGGCGAAGATATAAACAATGGTGGGAGAGACGTTATCCCCTTGTTTTACTCCGGCCGTACAATCAAACCATTCAGTCAACTTGTTGTTTACCCTAACATTCCCCTTGTTTTACTCCGGCCGTACAATCGAACCATTCAGTCAACTTGTTGTTTACCGTAACATAATGTAGTTTTATGTCAATAATTGTCAACCTCAAAGTTGTGACAAACTGTGACACGAAGCCAGGCACAATATTCAAACTTCTTATTGTTTCAATGTGTGTATAACACATATAAATGAATTTATTGCAAATGTTTTCACAGTTCACAATACACATGGGAGTATTTTGTTTTGAGGATCTTGAGATCAAGTAAAATTTAACTTGGGGATTTTTTTTTTGAAAGGTCCAACGGGCTCCTTGTCTTCAAAATGAGGCCCGGAATGGATTTCGAGGAGCCCCGGGCGTCGGGCTATCCTACTTTTCGAGCACTGGCCGGTCCGTGTACATGGTGTATTTAAATGAATTTAGACTGTTTTCCATATTTTATATAAAAAAAATATATATAAATAATAAATATCACACACAAGTGTTTAAATTTTATAAAATGCATTTAAGACAAGTTTTATTAATAATGCTTAAATAATCAGAACAGTAAATACTAGTACAATGCTCCTATAACTTTCCTGTCAATTGGTTCTCACTCTCTGAAACAAATCAGCAATGCTGTCTGAAGAGCGAGGAGTAATTAAATTTAATATGGCTTTATATAGCTGTGTTGCTTTTGACTTACAAATGCCAGAGTACCAGTGGTAAATGTTTCAATGCTGATATAACTCCTAATTTATTTTTTTCAATACTGATTTCCCAAAAACACTGGTAACAATTGCTTATTTGGAGCACTGTAAATAATTATGTCCCCTTTTGCGGAATCCATTGAAAGTACATCAACAAAAGAAAAGAATTAAAACACCTGAATTTTTTTGCCTGTTACTTGCAGTTTAGTAAGTTTACACCTTTATCTAGATTGTGCTATACTTGAATACTAAATATTAACTTGATACATGTATGTATTGAGACATACTCAGCTTATGTCATACTCAATGGCATGCGTGTATTGACTAATGAAGCATGTATTTATAATTCAAGGGTAGCACTGCCTAGAAAAGTATGTAAACATATTATACTGAAAGTATTATGCAAAAATATTCAAGATTATTTGAGATCTAATTTTTGTCTATCAAATGCAATCTGAATGGGATTACACAAAAGGGAACATTATACCCTTAATAGTAATATAAAATACAGCAGCCAATGTGTTCCCCTTGCAGACTCCAGGACAGTTTGGACATAGACTTTAGAAATTACATATATGTGCACAACTTTAATTAGCCAACTAATGCAATCTAGGTCTATCCCAAGATAAAGTCCAGTAATTCCACCCAAACTATCTCTGGTATTCATGCCAGGGTTGGTGCATAACAAACTATAATAAAAGCTAACTGAATAGCCACTGCTTAATTATACGTACTAATACCTACAGTTCATGATGTCAAGTATTCCCTGCAGGCATGTATAATAATAAGTACCTACTTCTGGTATAAATAAAAACTTAAAAGTGGCTAAAAAAAGACCAGAAAAGCAAACTGTGTGTGTAACTGCTACTAAAGTGTCACTTAGCACTCTTAACCTTTAACCCGCTACATATATATTATTCAGAGCTACAGATACGCTTTTTGATTAAAATGGGTATTTACCCATCAGTATTTGTTTAATTGGGTATTTCATGATTTCATTTGGGTAAAATAAAACAATAAAAGTTTGCGACGTTGATTTGGGTGGCACTCCACTATTAGTGTATACAGAAAATATAATAAAATCAACATCTTTTACAATAGGCTTTATGTATACAAGGTGACTGGGTGTCCCTTCAACAACCATATATTGCTCAATTTGCACTGGTTGATTTATCATTTGACAACTTCGATTACTTTACCCATGCTTCTTATTTTAATTGGGTATTTTGGCATTTTTAATTGGGTATTTAAGCAAATACCCTGCTTATCTGTAGCTCTGTATAATGGACTGTTATTTCTTGGAATTAAGACCATTCCATTTATGTAGTAGCTCTGGTGGCGCTGTTATTATAACTATAACTTCAAAGCCACTTGCTTTAGCCTGTAGACAACTATGCATATAGCATCTAACAGGAATCACCACCAACTAGCCTGAAATTAGACCCAAAAAAAGCCATTTATTTTAAGCACGTCATTTTCAACGCATGTGAGGTTATATACGATGGTCGATTTTTTGTGGTGGAGGCAGACCACCCACTGTTCCTGAGTAGAACCAGTACTGTACACCTCCCGCCATTCGTAAGAATCAACACTTTCTCACTTACTAGTCCAGTTCCCAGTGGGATTCAAACCCGCAGCGGTGAGAGGCGAAGGTTTACAATGCAACTTCATTAACCATTCGGCCACAGAGACGCTCTTTATAAAAAAATAAAAAAATGGCCTCCATATATCACTGTCAATAACATGCAATATCTGCCTTTGCTTCAAATAATGTTCAATTTCTGAAATGATAAGAAACATGGAAATTCCACAAAAAAAAAAGACGTTAGTTATTATTAAAAACAATCCGCCAAATATGACGATTTTTAGAGCGTTGACGTAACATTAACGACGTCACGCGTTAATAATGAAAAAGAAAAAAGTATGAAAGGAGAAATTTGGAAACACGTTAAATACACAAACTATTGCAATCTCGGTTTGATTGAGAATGTAGACATGTTACTGGAAAATTGACTAAATAAAAATAAAAAATAAACATTGTTTAAAGTGGTCAGTTTTTAGTTCTACTGGCCGGTAGGGCTTATCCCATGGTCTTTTGTCCGTCGTCCGTTAACTTTTTGATGTCAACACTCTAGCAACTTCGTTTTTCATCCGATCTTTACCAAACTTATTAATATCAATGAAAGCTCAGAAGAGTTTGAAAACCAGCCAGATCTGACAAGTAACATCGAATTAACGAAAATTGCTATATTGTGTCTTGTCAACACTGTAACGCCCCCATTTTCCATTCGATCGTTAGCAAACTTTACCAGAATATTAATATCAATGAAAGCTCAGACGAGCTTTAAAACAAGCCAGATCAAATTAATAACACCGGAGTTATTGCCCTTGAATTAACGAACATTTCTATATTTACGTTTTTTATCTGATCTTTACCAAAATGTACCAGATTGCTATGATATGGCCCTCATTTTGCCGTATTTCAACAAAACTTTGGAGGTATCATCAGTACCAAGCCTAGTTGTGCATATCTTCACCTTGTTCCAGTTGAATTGAATGATTTTTGGCGGAGTTATGGCCCTTTAAAGGTTTTAATACACATAATTTATATGGACTAGTTCTGCTGAATACCTGTCTAGATTTCAGTGAAACTTGGAAAGGATGATCAGTATCAAGCCTAGTTGTGGCTGAATGATTTCTGGCGTAGTTATGATCCTTTAAAGGTTTTAAGTAGGATAAGTGTGAGGTTTGGTGCACCCTAGAATCTGGGTTTAACCCCCAGTGGCCTTTTTGCCACTGACCGTTCCAAGGCGGTAGCACTAGTGTCAACCCTTTTTGTGTTTGAAACATCATAAGCCTTTATTATTACTATTGCCATTCTTGTCTGTCTTTTTGCGTGTTTTTGGGTTTACTGTATTCTGAGAAAGCTGCATTTCCTGTTCGACTTTTATTCTTACTTTAATACACAAACTTTGTCCACACTAGTTCTCCTAGGACGGATTTCAGAGAAACGTTGCAGGGATGATCAGAACCAAGCCTAGTTGTGCATATCATCACAGTGTTCTGGTTGGTTTGAAAGAGTTTTGGCGGAGTTATGGCCCTTTAAATGTTTTTCTACACAAATTTTGTCCGGACTAGTTCTGCTGAATCCCTTGCCGAATTTCAACGAAAGTGGACAAGAATGATCAACCTAGTTGCGCATGTCATTGCCATTTTCCGGTTTAATTATTTTTGACTGAGTAATTGCCCTTTTTACACATACTTTATCCGGACTAGCTTTCCAGAACCTCTGGCTGGATTTCAGTGAAACTTGGCAGGAATGATCATTAACACGCCTAGTCGCACTTTTCGTTGTTGTGTTCTGCTTGAATGATATTTGGTGGAGTTATGGCTCTTTAAAACGTTATAATACACAAACTGTGTCCAGACTAGTTCTCTTCAACCACCATTCAGCTTTTAACAAAACTTGGCATGCGTATAATATTGTCTTGTTCCAGTTGAATAAGTTTTGGTGGAGTTATGGCCCTTTAAATATTTTAATAGATAAGCTGTGTCTTGACTACTTCTGATCCCCTGCCTGGATTTCCATGAAACTTTGTACGGATGAACATTACGAAGCCTAGTTGCACAAATGTTCGACATGTTCCAGTTGAAAGATTTTTGGCGGATTTATGGCCCTTTCACCTGTAGGGGAGACATCTGTTTATACTAAAAACAACCCCAGTTCTAATTTAGTATGGTTATTTAGTGTTTCGAGGATGACGACAACCCTTCATATTAGCCAGTAGAGTGTGCACATGCTCTCTTTGACCTCTTGTTTAATATAAGTTGCAATAACATTGAAATATTTACTCGGATTTTTTCCAGGGACTGACGGCCGGGTGAATATAATATCCAGGCAGGGAATGTGAGCCCATGTTCCCTGTCAAGGCAGGGAATGTGAGCCCATGTTCCCTGTCAAGGCAGGGAATGTGAGCCCATGTTCCCTGTCAAGGCAGGGAATGTGAGCCCATGTTCCCTGTCAAGGCAGGGAATGTGAGCCCATGTTCCCTGTCAAGGCAGGGAATGTGAGCCCATGTTCCCTGTCAAGAAACCAAATGTATTGGTTGCAGCGCTGTTGGACGTCCAACATTGATCAGAGAATCTGTTATTGTCGGTAAAATAAAAAACAACCACATACTCAATACATAGGATGGCATTTGTAAGTGCCAGTGAAAAATGATGTCTTCTTTCAACATTGTTGTATAAAGTACAAAATGATGTTTTCACTAAATTCATCACGTTCTCGATTATTTAATGACGATTATAGAACTATGCATTTTTGGTTTTCCATATTTGAATGTTATTTATATCCAAATTTATCCAAAATAAATCACAGCTTCGCTACTCTTGTGGGAATCAAACTACACGCAGCACCAAACAAAAACAGCACATTCGTGATGCAAAGAATACATATATTACAAGATATAACACTTCATTTGAGTGTTTGTATTATATTTATACAATAATGAATATTACAAATAATCGTATATTTCTTCCGTTGTTTAATATGTGGGTGTTTTATGGCTCCAGAAAATGTCATTTGAACATAAACAAAAAATATGTTGCCTTATTTAGAAATCGGTTGTCGTAACTGTACAATGCTAATCAAATTATAGTTGACTATTAACGTCAACAATAATGATCGCACATAGTATGGTATAACAGACAAAACAAATGAATTTTAAGGTATCGGTAAAGACTGTCATAAATGTAATATATTTATATGGTAGATACATTATGTGGTCCGAGTATTAACTTTCAAACCCCATCCAACCCCTTCTCATCAAAGAAGCGTAATCGGTGTTGGCTGGGGTTTAAACCTTAATTTGGGCTTAGAAAGATTGCATATTGTAAAATTAAAACATTTAATAGGTAATTTTAAACAGGTTAACACTTTTTTTTTAGTAAAAAATGTTTTTAAACATGTTTTATTGTCGAAATATTCGTTATAAAATCCTGCTTTTTTAGCTGCAGTCTTCGATTATAAGTAAATCATTCACTCGATGGTATGCGTATTGCTTTTTCACTCATTCGCAGTCAATCGTTCTTGAAAAAACAAACGCCTACCATCTCGTGATTTATTTATTTATAATCGAACTCAACAGTTAAATAAACTTTATGTATTTGTAATGTCAAAAATAGTTCTTATTTCAACATTCAATGACATAAAACACATGTATGGTATGATAATGTGCATATGAAAATAGGTACAATCAAAGCTCTGAAGGTACTGGAGTTCTCAAAATGTTCAGAGGCGACACCAGTAGATCTATTCAATATGTACAGAACACACACAGGGAGCAACAAAATGAGCGAAGTCAACTGGTCTCCCAACACTCGCTGCTGGAACTCAACACGATAAAAAAAAGTAAACTATTTCACCAATGGGCATTGACTTGTGTTTCAGCACATCCGTTATCAACGTTTGTACTCTATAGACGCGGATTTGGTCACGTGACTGTGTTTTCGAGCCTTTGTATTATTGAGCCGTTTTATATAATAGCGAGCTCAGATAAGTTCGCGTCGCGAAGCGACATGCGCGCAAGCGAGCTCTGCGGTACGCGAGTAGCAAAAACTGGGGTAAAAAAAAACTTGGTAAAAAAGTCAAAACACAGTTAACTCCTTTGTTAAGGTCATGCCTATACTCCAAAGGCAGTTAACTCCCATCTCTGTTTGGTATCCGGTCCACCCCTATTCGCATTGGAACTAGTCCATCCAGTTGGCAGGTTACCAGAGTTCTTTGTTAATGTGACATCATTAGGTTATGTTTGTTTGTTTGTTTGTTTGTTTGTTTGTTTGTTTGTATGGTGTTTTACGTCATTTTCAACACATGTAAGGTTTTATAAGACGGTCGATTTTTTTCGTGGTGGAGGCAGACCATCCATTTCTCCTGGGTAGAACCAGTACTGTACACCTCCCGCCATCCGTAATACGTCATTAGGTAAACAACCGTCTGGCACATTTATAAATGCAATCGTGAACGCTCAGCCAATCCCGTCATTCTTCGGGATCCCGCCTCGTGTGTATCATCACGGCGCTTCGGTATGTCCAAAACCTTGACATTATGTTAGCCGGAAGGCAACGGCACAGAAAATAGTGCAATGTGGCTATGTAAACAATATGCCCGCTAGCCACACATGTTGATGTATAATTTACATTGATTTTTTTTTTAATTGAATTGAATTTGGTTTTAAGACGCACCAACACATGAAAGGTTATATGGCGCCATGAACATGCCAGGCTCATCCTCCATGTACATCGAGATAAAATATGGAAAATGGGTCTAGAACCTTTTCACCCTGAACTTACAATGAGTGTTTGCTTTGAAGCATTTATCACTGCTTTCATGTAAATAAACTATTGACGGAGCAATCGGCTGAATAACGTTGCAACATCTGGATGATAACTTTGATTTTGAATGCAAATTTGTTTTGGCGGTTTTGGCGGGAATCTAAGGCACGATGACGTAACCAATATGGAAATCTGCGTATTACATTCGAGTAATGCTGCGAAGCAGTATACGAGATGTTGCGAATGTTATAAATGGTGATTATTTATCTCATCATCTCATTAATTGCGTCCCTCAGAAAAGAGTATTCTCGCAATGTGCATATGAGCACGCACAACGGTTTAAAACATCTATGTACATCTGGTTTAAAAAATAAAAACGTCGAGCTGTCTAGAAGCTGTGTATTACCAGCTGAGCCTGATAACAAAGGTCGAGGTAACGGTACATCTACCTAACTACTGCATTATCGATAATCTAAAATACAATGATTAAATGAAAAGGCATCACACTTTAGTGATATAGATAACTAGTTATTCTGTACCGTCCCTCTACGGTGGGTGGGGAAATATTAACCACTACAATCTGCTGTTTCCAAGTTTCCAAGAGAAATGTGCGCATTTTTATTTTGAACTCAGATGTTGGACGGTGTTGAACGGTGCTTAACGATTCTCTTATATTATTAAGTTCTGACAAATGCTTTGGCGTAGGAACAGGGATGGGGTGTTGGCCGAATAATCTGAGAATTCTCCACCCCCTGCATCACCCTCCCCCTCCCCCACCCCCGAATATGTTGCCAAAATTATCTGCTGATCTTCCACAAAAAAAAAGTCCTGAAATTTAACAGTCTAGTGACAAAAAATGCATTTTAATTAATGTTAAAAATAGAAATAAACATGATAATCCAGCCAGGAGACAACAGTTGGGAAATACTTGTACTCTGGTGAAAATGAGCATATACACAAATATAAATATACACAACTAAACGCATATCAGATGGAATTACTTTATTGTTTAAAATAAAATAATAATGCCATAAGAAACAAGAAAGGTAAGAATACATACTTTAATATAACTTTTCTAAGTTCAAGGCCTGAAACACAGATTAACATGCACATGTTATACTTCATATTGACTAACCGATTATAACTGATGATTGATCAGTTAGATCCAACCAATGGTAACCAATTATCGATTGTAATTTTCAACCGATTGTCCATCACTAGTAACTGGCAGATGATATAACTTTGATATTGATACCTTAATTTTGCAGCTTATTAGAACAGTTTTGAAAAAAAAAATATACGCGTCTAATTTCTAATAAACTTCACTTTTCGGTTTACTGAGCTAATTGCTCAAACAGCTGGCGTACCTGAATAGAAAATGGCTATAATACACTGATAATATGTTATTTTTTTCGCACTATGTATGAGGCACATTATTATTGATACTATAACAGCAGGTAAATAATGTATATTTTTAAAGAACTGATTCACTAATTTTTGGTATTCCTGCGCTTTTAACGATGGTTGTGTTTGGCAAATTTACCATAAAACGCAAAGTGAATGGAAAATTTACCATAAAGCTATTTATGGTAAAGTTGCCATTCACTACCACCGTTCAAACGCCAATATTTACATTTCTATTCCATTGACCTTAAATGAAACACGTTCATGTGTTGCATTTAAATTCCCAGTGAAAAAAAAGAAAAAAAAGTTTACGTTTTGGGCGGAGCTAATATGGATATAAAAGTCGAACAGGAAAAGTAGCATTCAAGGACGACAGTCAACCACAAACACACACAGAAACAAAGAACAACTTTAAAGATGAACAAAATGCCAAATTAGACATCACAAACACAAAAGGGTTGACAATAGGGCTACCGACTTGGAACGGTCAGTGGCAAAAAAGGCCGCTGGGGGTTTAAACCAGGTTCTAGGGTGCACCAAACCTCCCACTTACCCTACTTCATCCCAATATAACGGGAAAGTGTAAATAAAGAAATCCCCGCCATGAACTATTCTCAACAAGACAGCATTAATAGGCAATATAAGATGCTCGTGTATATGTTAATACAAAAAGAAAATAAGACTACAAAGTCACATAGAAGGTACTCAATGACTTGGCAGAAGCCAGAGCAACAAAAGAACCATTGAGGGCATGACAAGACAAGATTGTAGACAAACATCAAACGTCACCGTCCTTTTTGGGCTTTAGGTAGACGTCATCATAGCGTCTATAGCCTAACAAACAAGGTGTAGTTTATTCGTTTGAATAACTTGGTAACGTCGTATTGACGTTCTCGTGCTAACTGTCGTAAGTTGCTCTAAAAAAGCGTGCAAGGTTGGAAACGTCACTGTTACCAACAGTATGTAAAACAGGTTTAAAACAATAATTTTAGCACAAATACATATAAATTTACATGAGTGAAGTCTGAAAAACAAATTATACATAAAAGGATTGAACTCAATATTTCGATCTTTTTACGGAGTATGGAAAACATTAGCTAGTTTAACGTTAGCGAGAAGTGCCTCGGACGTCACACACTTTAAACTAGCCTAATGTTTTTCAATCATAGCCTGTCGAAAGATCGAAATATTGAGTTAAATCCTTAAAATATGACGACATTCGCAAATCAATTCTTCAATGGATTCATCTAGTCTTTCATATGCCTGACTCCAGTACAGGCTTGTTAACATCCCTCTGCCAGGAAATATTTTCCTTTTTGTTAAACAGAGTCTTGAACAGATATTTGTTAATAGCTTATCAACACATTATCTAAGGTTAGTCAGAGCCGCCCCAGACAGAGGAGAAGAATATATAGGAATCATAAAATCTTCAATACATGGGACTACCCACTTTATGTCCGGTGCATCCTTGGCCGGGATAGTAAAGAGGCTGCGTTTAAAACTTTCTCAGCTACGGGTTTGAATCCCACTGTGAGCTTGACTTGTCAAGTGAGAAAGTGTCGATAATCACGGACGGACGGAAGTATACAGTACTGGTTATACCCAAGAAATATAAATTGGTCTGCCTCTACCACAAAATAATTGGACCGTCATATATCGCCTAAAAATGACGTCAACGTAACACACCATTCAAACAATTAAATATCCACATCAAAAAGATAAACTAAGAAATTAAACGTCTTCCCCATGGGCACATTGAAACACCCAGTGGTGCAAGTAAGATCTCTGGATATAAAGTCTACCATGCTGTGTCACAACCGTTTCAGAAATTAAGACGTTTTAAAACAAATGCTATCAATCGCGGTTGCTGAATCGGTTATAAAACTGTTTTTGAAAATATGCTGTTTTTTTTATGGTTTTTTAATATCTTTTATAGCTGTCAGTGCCATTTCTGCCTTAATTAAGATGCACGCCTAGATGTCCTGAATGTTCAGGAATGTCCAAGAAAACAATATTGTATTCGTCAGTCTTCCATTGTTTGTGGTTGTTTATGTAAAGAACTCAGCATTAATAACCTCAAACGGATGGCTTAAAAATCGACTTGCAACCAAACAGTTATATGTGGTTGATGGATACAATAGTGGGAATAAGTGATGTACCAAACAATCAATTGTGGCCAACGATCAGTTATTTAGAATTGATATTAAGTTATGACATTCCACGAGAGAGAGAACATTGCAAAAAAAATAGAATTCTATTATCGCTGAAAACAAAAAACTCAAAATAGTACAAAATAAACTCATTTTTTATATACATTCATTACAAAGAAAGCTACATAGCTTACACAAATCAATCTGGATGGCACAGATGATCGTAACTTTCGCGTACAGTGCAGAGACGTGGCTGCATTCGTCTAGGTCTCACACCTCTATTATCTCTCCTGAAAGCTCACGGACCTAGAGACAAAAGGAAAACAGAAAATAATTATATTTGTTCTCAATTTTAGGCAATTTTTAATTTGAAAAATAGGTTTTTCTTTGCTTTAGCATACATCTGCAGTGTAAAAGACAGATGATGCAGAAAATCCCATGTTGATATGAGGTTTCATTCAAATTTCAGAATTGTTTGACCGAAGCACCACATATTCAGCTAGATAGTGTATGAATTTTATATTTTCCATAGGATTCACAAAACATGAGCGAGAAAAAAACCAACCTGGCTAACTTATGTATTTTATTGTTTTATATTACTGGTCTTGGCTTTACTGAAGATATTAAACCAACAACAATGTCTGCTGCCCTGCTTTGAAGCTCAGATGTTGGAAAAGGCTGTACAGTAACCCTATGGGAAATTAATTGTGGTGTGAGACCTCTAGTGACATTGGTGAGAAGTGATTGAGTTCAAGTACGTTACCCAGACATGATTTGATATTTTGTAGCGCATCCGTGTTTGAGAGGAGGGGAAAAAGACGCTGCGTTGGAAACCTTCTCAATGCTGCGGGTTTGAATCCCACAGGGACCTCGACCTGTACGTGTCGATTCTTACGGACGACGGGAAGTATACAGTACGTGTCTTACATGTTCTACCTAGGAATAAGTGAGTGATCTGCTTCCACCACTAAAAAAAGTTGACCGTCGTACATAGTCTAAAATGTGCTGGAAAATGACGTTACACAACAAACAAAAAATGGTTTATTTCAATTGCCCTTAGGAAAAATGTTCTTGTCCGGTCCATGTGGTAAGTAGCATACACATTTAGGGGTCCTTTGTTCAAGGTCATGTAGTTTTCATGTCCAGCCATACTCCTAAATCCCTTCTTCTTGTTCTTCTTCTTCCTTCTTATTCCGAGTAAAGAGCTGGGAACTTCGAAATTAACTCTTGAAATAATGAGACGAGACCTAATATGCCTATGTGTTTTCAATAGACCATGTGTTGCACATTAAAATACTGGTTACATGTTCAAGGTCAATATGAATACTGATTTTGGTGTTCATTCCAATATGCTGTCCAACAATTTCAGATAATGAGATGAAACTTTTACCGTATCATTAATATAATGGGTGTGAACATCACTTAAGTTTAAAGTCAAGCATCTTGTGCGAAGACATTTTCCCTTGGCTTTGTCCGTCTAATAAGGATGGTAAATAGAAGGTCCAAACGACCAAAAGCTACTCTGCATGTTAACTAATTATTACAATCTTTCTGACAGTAAGAGTAGCGCAGTGTTTCATGATTATTTTGTATTCTTCACCTCTCATTGAGATGGCTGTAACAAACATAATGTCCTGATGATTGTTTTCTTTTGCATTCCAGTGTTTTTTAATGAGTTGAGCTCGCTATGAGGCTGTGCCTTATTCATATTATACGTATTATTCAGTACATCAACCCCTTTAAACAATGTTAAGCAGGGTGTAAGCAGCATCAGCCCTTAAATAAAATAACTAAGTTTTTAACCTGTTTTTATCTTGTAAATTATCAGTAGTATTTTTAACAAATGTAACAACACCACTTTTGCACATTTGTGTTCACACTTTTACTTTTAAACTGTTAACACTGTGTATCGACGTACACCGGATATTGCCACAAAAATATTAGGAAAAAATGTAAACACGACCTGGATGAACACAACAAAGGTAAAACATTTTCCGTAAGTATTCGGCGATTATTAACGGAAAGCTAAGAATTTCTGTTGAAGGTGTACAGTGTATGCAATTATTAATTTGTGAACAGATGGACATTAAAAGTAATTTAAAAAAAACTCTTGCGTGCAAGAACGGTTGCCTCTATACATAAAAAGTTTGGTATTATGTGTACTGTACTGCCTTGAAACGGTATGCGGCAAAAAAAAGGCAGATGGGGATTTAAACCGGGTTCTAGAGTACACCAAACTTCATTCTTACCCTATTGTCGTCCGAATTAAACGAGACAGGGTAAACAGATTGCAACAGCCCAAATCCTCTAACAAACACGAAATCATTAATAGGTAATAGAAGTATCACTCAAAGATGATCATGTATATATGAATATACAAACGAAAGCCTAGAAAGTCACAAATCACAAGCCAGATAAACACGAGAATAAATCGTAAAGGGCACGGCACAGCACAAAATCGAAGACAAACAGTAAACGTTATCATCCATTTTAGGATTTTGGATCATCCCACAATCAAAGAGGAAGGCATATAATGGCGGACTGTAAATTGGTCTCATGAGCAGACTCAATAAAACCAAGCAGCATTCCTCTTTTGTTTGTGTTTGTGGCTTCTCAGGTGTCCCCATGTTAGTAGTTATTGGCATTTTCACTAGAGTTTTCTTAGTTCTGTATGGCGGTTGTAAAATGTCGCCCGACTACAAATCAGACGTGTTATCACTTACCGGTCCTTTGGAATCATTAAGCCCAATATGTGTGGCTTTAAATTAAAATACGTTTTAAGCCGGTTCTAGGGGCGGGACAGGACACGAAGGGTCTCAATAAAACCTAGTATGCTACTTTATTGTTTGTGTCTGTTGCTTCCAAGGGAACACCTTTTTCAGCATTAATCAACCGCCAAGGAAGCAGTGCATTGTTGAATGATAGTCTCATTAACCTGTAGTGATACAAGTTCTAATAAGTTATGTAAAAAAATAACATATGCTGAGAATTGATTTCATTGACACATTTCTGCTGCATCAAAATGAGAACAAATGTTGTTTTCAGAATGTTTTACTGGACATAAAACATTCTGAAATGTTTATCTCTAAATATAAGGCCTGACTGAATAGTTACCTTCACTGCTGTTCAAAAACCGCGTTTTTCACATGCGGTAGAGCTCTATCAAAATACTATTCATGTCATCAGAATAATTCTTAACAAGTATTATGAAAAAACTGAGAAATGTACGAACCAATGTGTTTGCAAATGCCAAAGAATATTTAGTTCAAACAAGCCCCTAAACATGCTAAAGAGTAGCTTATTATCTAAAGAGTAGATTAATATCACGTAACGTTCTTTAGCACGTGTGTCTGTCTAGCTTTAACATGTACAGGCAATTTGTAATATACACAATACATCGAGTCCGTGGTAAAGACATAATTACTTTTTTCTTTCACGTGGCTTGGCTAGCCAAGTTGGTGGCACCAGAACCGTATTTATTCGTGCGCTATATTAACTCAACTTGTCCTTTCGCATGACCTTTCTCCAAAGAAAAAAGAAGGACAATCACATTGTTAGGTTTGTCACGTTTGTTTCGCTGACATTACCATAACGCACCTGCGACCAGCACATCCTATTGTATGCGAACACATTTTTGCGGCGGGGAGCAAACTGAATTATAATCAATGATAAGACAAAATGAAGAATCACGTTTAGACACCACTGGATTGCTAGTGTGATGGAATATATAGCATATATAGAAATCTTGTTATCGTTATATCTCCTGTATTTAAGATCGGATTCGATCAAAACTTTCATAGATTGTAGAGTTTAGGATCTAGTTGTGAAAGAACAGAAAGGAAGAGGGTTTTTCCGGATCTGAACGCTGTACCAATTGACAAGATGCAAAAATGGCAAGAACAACTCGTTTCGGGCGCTATTTTACCCCATTTCTATTTATTTTCCTGCACTTTGTTATTCATGGCATGTTCATCTTATTCCGATTTTGTCCGTTAAATGAACCCCGCCGCATTCAGCACTTTCAATGCTTTGATTATATATATGAATATCTAAAGCATAAATATATAAAGCGTGAATGTTCTAAAAATAAATGTGCCTTTTCTGGCTAAAATGAGATTAATATTCATTGTTTTTGCATAGCAAACGAAGTAAACGATCTGTCAAACTATTTATTCCGATACATTTGCTTTACTGAACTTGCGTGGAGATTATGTGAGCCGATGCACGTATGCGCATCATCATTTGTATTAACTTAACAGCACTTATATTTACAGCGCAGATTTGAAACAAGATAGCCTAACTATTTCAAAGCACTAACCTGAATGAATGCTTGAGGTTGATACATTCAAACCTGCTTAAGAGATAATTCACAACAGTTGTTCAAATGGTCATCTAATCGTCCCGAAACATAGGCTAAGTATATACAAACAAAGTATTCGTTATTCTGGTGCTGTCATATGGAACTCGATCGCATCTCCAATGCGACAAGCCAAACATATCAAAGAATTTAAAAAGAAATATTATTCCTATCTTTTAGGTAATACTAGTTAATTTTAATCTGCTTGCATTTGGTTAAGTACTTTAAAATAACTTTAAAAGATTTATATATAGGGACTTTTGATTTTACAACAGGAAACTCTTCAGAATTTTATAATATTGTATGTATATAACCATGTGTGTGTTACATGTTTCTTCATTTGATGGCCTCAAGGGAAAACAATTGTTGTAAATTGATTGAGTTACCATCATTAAATAAAGCATTTATTGTTATTATTATTATTACATGCTTTATGAGACCACCGTTTCAGTTCTCAATTATTTTTAATTTTAAGGGACCACATTACTCACCCCTATATCCTAGTTCGATAACATGATTTGCTTCTCGTTAACGTCATATGCAGAGGTGGCATGTCCAAATTCCGGGGAGAAAATTACGCGTTTCTTATTTCAAAAGCGAAAAAGGTTTAAAGCGGACGGTATGAAAATTATTTCTATTACACGTGAATATATGTCATTGCCAACTTCCATGTTATCAAAGTACACAGTAGGCTTTAAGAGTCTGTCATGATCTTTCACCAACAAGAGTATATACAAATAGTTAAGACACGTATGGCAGTCTAGATTTTTTTAAAATCTTTATGTTGTTGTTCTGTATAAATAAAACTTAAACATATTTCTTCTGCTTTCATGAACTAAAACTAATCTTAAAATATTGATGATTATGTTGTTATGTATAAAACACTAACATTTTAAAAGTGTTGTCTTGAGAACTTTGACGGTAACTTTAACTATTACCGCCGACCGTATTATAATATACTCCAGCAACCTACTTCGCGAAAAGTTGAGTCGATTTGCTAATACTTCAGTTTCCATCATTTTACCGAAAATTCATCATCCTTTATAGATGTATTATAAGTTTATGATATAGCTATTTTGTGAAATAGTGGTGTAGCTGAACCATTTATTTATTATTCAAGATCAACGATATCATTGCCATATCATGGCATCTTTTAGTTTAGAAAACAGAAATTTAAATCGTTCACTCGACGTGTTCGGACAAGGACTATCACAACCTGACTTCTATGGTGATGTGATTTCGTAAGATCCTTGCTCATAATCACTTTCATACAATCTTTATTAAACCTTTTAAAAGGTTTATCACTAGAAGTTACGACACTATCATTTTGACAGTTTGTGATATCGACATTTTGTGAAATAGTGGTGTAGCTGAACTATTTATTTATTATTCAAGATCAACGATATCATTGTCATATCATGGCATTTTTTAGTTTAGAAAACAGAAATTTAAATCGTTCACTCGACGTGTTCGGACAAGGTCTATCACAACCTGACTTCTATGGTGATGTGATTTCGTAAGATCCTTGCTCATAATCACTTTCATACAATCTTTAAGGTTTATCAAAAGAAGTTACGACCCTATCATTTTGCAACGTACTGGTTGACCCATTTACAGATCGCCACTATGATTTCCTCTTTCATTGTGCTATGACCGGACAGATTGTGGGCCCTATGATGACATCTACCTAAATACGTATAGGACGGTAACGTTTGATGTTTGTCTTAAATATTGTATTGTCGTACCCTTAATGGTTTGTTCTCTTGTTCCTCTGGCTTCTGACACGTTATTCAGTACTTGATTTGTGGCTTTGTAGGCTTTTTATATTTACATATACATGACATATAATAAATTATGTGCTACACTGATATTGCTTATTAATGCTGCATTGTTTGTTAGAGAATGTAGCCTGGCGAGCATTTTTTTATTTTCAATGTCCCGTTTTATTGAGATGACAATAGTGAACGAGTGAGGTTTGGTGCACCATAAAACCTGGTTTAAATTCCCAGCGGCCATTTTCACAGTAGCCCTATTGCCAAACCGTTTGTGTTTGTGATGTCACATGCCTTGCTTCTTATTAACATTGTAATTCTTGTCTGTTTAGTCCGTCGACTGCATTCTGTGGAAGCTACATTTCTTTTTCGGCTTTTATACCTAATTGTTTGGGGCGCTTGTGTCAGCCAACGGGGTTTAAGCATTACCTTGAGCAACTTTTATAATGGGTTCATTAATTATATTGGAACTGGAATTTTTAGTGGTAAATAAAAATACCTTAGTTTGGAAAATCGGTTGAGAAATAAGTTCTATACAGCCAAAAAGTTATTTTGGAAGGGCTTTTCCCATGTATATTCCTTGTTGATGGAACATCAGAAAATCAAATAATCTCAAATAACTTCAGTTAGACTTAATGTTTTGCTATACAACTTTCAGAGTGTTTTCATTTACATTTATTCAACACATTAAAATCCTTTTTGGATAGAAATTAAAAAAAAAATCTAATTTTTGATGCAGCAGGATTTTGCATTAAAAGGGCCCTATCAAAAACAACTTCTGCATGTGAATTTTTTATTTCTCAACCGATTTTGAAAAGTAAGGTATTTTTATTTACCACTAAAAATGTGGTATACATTTTATTTAGGTAATAGTTGAATTTTGTCTTAACAGTCCAAAACACATTTGGCTCAAACAAGCACCCCAAACAATACTTACTTAGATCAATAAACAGTTGATAGGGAGCTTGAAAGGTGTTGTAGCTTATATTACCTTTTATGAACAGATGTAATAAAACCGAGTTTACTAGTTTTCTCTCTTGTTTTTGTTCATTGCTTCCATTGATCCCCTTTTTAGTATTTATTACATTCACACTGGCGTTCGTGCTATGTTACGGTTGTAAAAGGTCGCCCTCACTACGAATCAGTAGTGTTATTACTTGCTGGTCCTTTAGGACCTGTAAGCCCAATCATTGTTTGCTACTTTTCTCTCTTGTTTGTGTTCGTTGAATTCCCTTTTCAGTATCTATGTATGAAGTATTCATCTTAAAATGTTAAGTTCATGGACGTGCTCATCAATATATGCAATGACACTGTTACAGTGATAGTTTCTTGAGAAAGCACTGAATGCAATATTAGACAAAGTTGTTCAAACATGTCTTCTTAAATAAACATGCTCTGACGAAGTACACTGTCAGATAGTATTGGAAAAGTTCGTTTAGTATTGATAAAATCATTTATATCGACGTTTTCTGATTGCAGTAAGATTGCTACAGTTATTGAAATGTACTTTATATTGCTTACTAACACTGCATATTATAGTCTTAGCATTAAGTATTCCGCAGTTGAGTATTAGATTCTAAGTTTGTCAAAATATCCTCAGATTTGAGGATGACCTGTCTTTCGTTTATTTTAAATGTGTAGAAAAGCATTAGCAAATGCAAAAGTTGAACAGAATCTAATGAATGAGCGCTCTGTGCCTTATAGTTTAGAAGAAGATTTTTTAAAATCATCCGAGCGAGTCGTTTAATGAATAGTTATCTGAAGGACGGGTGACGGACAAAAAAGCGGTCTCAATAGCCCCCTTTGAATCTTTAATTTTGATACAGCAGAATTTTGCAATGAATATTACGTGGTCCCGCCTTAATTCTATTAAGTGATGGGAAGGCTTATATTAGCAAGATTTTATAAGCAATAAAACACGTTTAAAAACATTTGTTTACTGGAAAAATGCGAGAACATGTTTAAAATTACATATTAAATGGTTTAATTTTACAATATGCAAACTTTTTAATCAGAAATTAAGGATTTATTTCATACCCCAGCCAACCCCGTTTTCGCTTCTTGGAGAAAAGGTTGGATCGGGTATGAAAGTTAATACTCTGACCACGTAATGTATGCCCTATCTAAAATAACTTTCCCACTTGATTTTTTTATCGTTCAACATATTTTGAAAAGTAAGTGTTCATACACTAAATATGTCTGTTTAACTGAAACTGAAACTAATTGCTGTACTACTTGAATTTTTGTCTGAAAAATTAAAATAAAAAAGAATACTTGGGCTGAAACACTGAACGCCCAAACAATAATCGATTGCATAACAAACTTACTTAATAAGTCAGTTTCATCAAATGCAAAACAGATTAACATGGAACTCCTCAGACAATTTTGACAAATTATATATGCGTTGCAGTTCTTACAAGAATGTACTAGCGATCAAGTATTGTTATGGGAATACGAAGACACACCATCATTCACTCGCAAAGAAAAGTTCATCAACAAAATTATCCCAGACAGATGAGTCTCCTTTTCATCACCCAACAAACGAGCTGCATTCCAGACTGGCATTCGTTTAGAGCATGTATCAGTACATGTGCAAAGTACCATGTCTAAGAGATTGTTGGTTGTTGGCTGAGCTGTTAAAACAATGAGATATAGGGTCCTATAGAAACCACAGCATCCAAACGTAATAGCATCGTAGGTCCGCACTGTACTACAAACAAGGAGCAATATTTCGTTAATTATACAATGAAAAAGACAAACTAAAACAGAAAGGGTGGTGAAGACAGGGTTGGTGAAGACAGGGTTACCGGCTAGGAACGGTCAGTAAACCGTTGATAACTAAACCATGGTTTATTTATCACGCTTAGTTAATGGTAACTAAATTATAATTATATCAATTATCAAGTCATAAATGGCGATGGTAACAGTTTGAAGCATTACGTGATCCGCCTTAATTCCATTAAGCGATTGGAATGCTTATATTAGCATGATTTTATAACGGATATTTCGACAATAAAACACGTTTAAAACATTTTTTAACTGAAAAAATGCGATAACCTATTTAAAATGACCTATTAAATGTTTTAATTTTACAATATGCAAACTTTTAAAACCAAAATTAAGGTTTTTATTTCATACCCCAGCCAACCCCGTTGGCTTCTTGGAGTAGAGGTTGGATGGGGTATGGAAGTTTATACTCGGACCACGTAAAGGTATACGCTGAAATTAACTGAATATTATTTGTCCTTTGGAAAACACATATATACAGATGTCTGCCTCTTTGAGAACTGTGTTAATTTTGTTGCTGTCAATTTATATGTTCCCTTTCAAAACAATATTTGCCTCATAGTGCTTATTTATTAAAATAAACAACGTTAAATCAATTTAAGTATACAACGTGAGCTAAATTAATTTATAATTTTCACATATGTATTAATAAGTAAACAAAATTAAAACTGCTTGACTTTCTAATGCAATAAAAATTAGATAGATTACAAAAATGCGTCATTTAATCTACGGAGACGTTTTATGAACTATATCTAATTTGTATAATATGCTCCGCCAGCCGTGCTGCACGGGACACTCATCCGTA
The DNA here is from genome assembly GCA_037043455.1 of Cyrtodaria siliqua. Lineage (NCBI taxonomy): Eukaryota > Metazoa > Mollusca > Bivalvia > Adapedonta > Hiatellidae > Cyrtodaria > Cyrtodaria siliqua. Next base: position 140,046 of record JAWPHD010004198.1, read on the forward strand.
CGCATGCTTCGAGTATGCACTGTTAGCGTACTGAAATAGTAAATATATGGATGGAAATTTACAAGTGAAACGACTGATCATCTGTATATTAGATTAATTGATAATCAGTCATAAGAGCATATTGTGGATCTAATTCATAATGATGGAATTATCTGTGTGGTTAGTTGTAATCGTATCCTTTAATAAACAGTTCTCTTTCAATCTTTATGAAAGTAGAAAATTTACGTTTTTTAAACTGACAACTAGCAGTAAATTTGTATCTATCAGGATATAGTTGTTATACGTAAGCGTAGGCAAGTTTTAAGCTCGACTTTTGGCAGAAATTGCAAGCTTTTCCACTTGCCCCAGCGTCGGCGTTAGCGTTACCGTTAGTTAACCCTTAACAGCTCATATCTCGCAAACCGCCTGCTAGAAGTCCATGAAATGTCACATATGTATTCAGTATTATTGGATAACATGCCGCGCGCAAGTCATATAACTCTGCCACATATATTGGCAAAGTTATTCCCCTGTTTGTACTTTGTCAGTTTTGGGGTTATTATTTTATGGTAAGCTCATGTCTCATCAACCACATGCCATAACTTAATAAAAGCCTACACATGTATTCAGCATAAATAGATAACATGTCGCGCGCAAGTCACACACGTATGCAACCTATTTTGACACAGTTATGCCACTTTTTGTACAACTTTTTGGTTAAGTTTGTTCGGTTTATCTGAGAAACCTCCAGTCAAAACTAAATAAAACCTCACACATTTTTTCAGTATAATTAGAAAACACGCCACGCGCATGCCACATACGTCCGCAACACATGTTGCATGCCCCGTTTTGTATATCAATTTCAATTTCTTGTCAATTTGTTGGTTAACCTTGTTCGGTAAGTTCAGAAAATACGTTCAACGGACCTTTCCTTCTGTTTTAATATTATATATAAGCCATTAAATTTCCAACTGCGATTAATTTATCAAATGCTTTATTTTGATTTCATTTTACTTTTATTGTGGTTATTTATTTACATGTTTTTGCCCATTATAAATACAAACATCTCGATCCCTGTCTTATTCATTGAAACATTCAGTAAAGCTTCAACCCTTTCACAAGAAAACTCACTTGATTGTAAAACATTGGATAGAAATGACATTATTCCCTTTGAGATAGAATTTAACACGACTCTACTAATATCTACTATAAACAAATAGTGGGATATTTTAAAAATTTCTCAAAGTGATTCTGATAACATTTGCATAACAGTAGACCAACTGTAGCATATAAAAGACCTAAAAATATTCAAGACCAAGACACTAGTGCAAGGTTAAATGCACCTACATTTAATAACAAGAAAAGCTATAATACATGTATTATACCATGGGGAGTACGGACATATTTGAAAGGCAGTGAAAGGATGATATGATTAGCATGACATATTAGCAAGTATTTGACTGATCGATTATCAGTCAAGTGAGACATGTCCAAAATTGGGGAGGGGACACAATCTGTGTTTGCCGACTTCAGTACTTTATAAATAAAACAATGAAGTTATATAATAAGTGTATTCAAAGCCTTATAGTTACATTGTCTTTTGTCTTTTGGTTTTGGCTGATTTCTAAATGCCAGTTAGGATGAATGTATTATATACAGTAACAAACATTGTATTATATACAGTAACAAACATTTCCATATTTCACGATAAGGGTAACACTACGTATAGCCGCTTCACTTTCATGGAAGCGCAAATAAATATTATGGAATGATTTTTTAACACTAGTATAATTGTGTAATGAACAATGTTATATGTATTTATTCTAAAGTTGTGATTATCCCAGAACTAAGTTTGTACAGCTCAGTAAGTGTGCCAGGTTCCCTGCCACGACTTGAACCTGGATATCTCTTCTCGAAAGAAAAGCATGCTTCCTTACACTACAGAGATGTTCCCAACAGCACAGAGCGTACAAAAAATAATCAGCCAACTTAAATTTAGATTAAACATATTTTACTTCAAATTATGTATATTTACATAATCCATTCTAGTCACTGATGTTAACTCTTACAATATGTCCTTTGTATGTGCCAGATGAAGCTGCAGGTTATGCTTATAAATTAATTCCAACACTTCATTAAAAAGAAACCCAGTGAAAACAAGCAAAATCAGCGAAGTACCAAGTCCACTATATGTGAAATCACACATCGTAAAATAATGGATACTCCTCAATCCTGCCAAATTTCATAAGACATCATTTTTTTATTTAAATTAACAGCATCCTAAAACTTTGACCAACTGACCTGAATAACAATGCAGTGCTTCCTTTCAATGAGTTTCACATTTTGATGAAGTTTTGATGAACTCCATTTAGGCTGTTGTGAGTGCCACCTTGTGAAATGCATCTGGCAAAGAGAAGGAAGGCTTGGATTATTGTTTATATCTCTGAAAACGGACAACAACAAGAGGTCAATGACCCTGAAGCTCTATTATTAGGAGTTGATAGATTAGCATTCATGTGAATTTTTATGAAAATCTGTCAAGTAGTTTCAGAGGAGTAGTCGCTACAAATGTTTACTATATAACTCTACGTAAACAAAGATGGTCGCTGGCTGCCATGTTTAATATCGAATCAAAATAATTTTCAACAAGGACCAACATCATGTCATGCTGGTCATTTTAGAAAAAGTTCCATATCTGATTAAATATCAGTTATAGTTTTTAAGAAGTAGTCGTTACAGATTTATTTATGTTTTAAATTATTTTTAGCCATGGCGACCATCTTGAAATTCCGGCTGACCTGAAATTTTGGTAGGATCGACTAGACATCAAAATAACATTTTTAGCCAGGGCGACCATCTTGAAATAGCGGCCGACCTGAAATTATGCTAGGATCAACTAGACATCAAGTGCAACATTCCTGTGAAGTTTCATGAGAATCCGTCAAGTAGTTTCAGAGTAGTCGCTACAAGTTTTTATTATGTTACTCTATGTAAACAAAGATGGCTGTTGGCAGCCATGTTTGATGTCGAATCAAAATAATTTTCGACAAGGATCAACATCATGTCATGATGATCATTTTAGAAAAAGTGCCATATCAATATCAGTTTTAGTTTTCAAAAAGTAGTCGCTCCAAATGTTTTTTTTTAAATCTATTTTTATTCGTGGTGGCCATCTTGAACTTCCAGCCGACATAAAATGTTGCTAGGATCAACTAGACATCAAGAGCAACATTCCTGTGAAGGTTCATGAAAATCCGTCCAGTAGTTTCAGAGGAGTAGTCGCTACAGGTTTTTACTATATGACTCTATGTAAACAAAGGTGGACGCTGGGTGCCATGTCGACAAGGACCAAAAACATGTCATATGTTGATTATTTTAGAAAAAGGCCTATATCAATATCACTTATGGTTTTCAAGAAGTAGTCGCTACAAACTTTTTTTTTAAATCTATTTTTAGCTTTGGTGGCCATCTTGGATGTTACATCAATGTGAATTTTTGCTAGGATGAACTAGTCATCATGGGCTACATTCCTGTAAAGTTTCATGAAAATCCATCCAGTAGTTTCAGAGGAGTAGCCGCTACAAAACAGTTAAGGGCGGACACCGCATCACAGTAAGACTCTGCTGATCTTTGATCAGTAGAGCTAAAAACAAACAAAAACTTGTGATTTAACGAGCGTTTAACGTTTTAAAATCAAATACGGATCTGTTTCACAATGTACTAGAACATGTAAATGCAAGAGTTAGCAAGCTTGTATACCTTTTTAAAAGAGCATACATTTTAAATCAGTTTAATGCAAAAGTGACGGTAACATATTATACAAAAAGTCAATGATCTTTAGTTCATTATCAGTCGGGTTTACATTGCGGTATTGATTCATACTAAATATTGCTCATTCGTCCCCAACGTCGTTCGTAAATAGCAAATAAAAACCAGTCTGTTCTGAAACCGAGAGTTGTTTCCGGCGATGCATATGTATAAACAAAACAAGAGGTCAATGACCTTGAAGCTCTACTGATAGATTTTTGATAGCTAGGTCAACATTCCTGTGAAGTTTCATGAAAATCCATCAAGTAGTTTCATAGGAGTAGTCGCTACAAGTTTTCATTATATAACTCTATGTAAACAAAGATGGCCGCTGGCGGCCATGTTTAATGTCAAATCAAAATATTTTTTGACAAGGATCAACATCATGTCATACTGATCATTTTAGAAAAAGTCCCATATCAATATCACTTATAGTTTTCAAGAAGTAGTCGCTACAAACTTGTTTTTTGAAAATCTACTTTTAGCCGTGGCGGCCATCTTGAATTTCCAGCCGACCTGAAGTTTTGTTAGGATCAATTAGACATCAAGATCAACATTCGTGTGAAGTTTCAAGAAAATCCATCAAGTAGTTTTAGAGGAGAAGTCGCTACAGTTTTCATTATATAACTCTATGTAAACAAAGATGGTCGCTGGCAGCCATGTTTAACGTCGAATCAAAATAATTTTCGACAAGGATCAACATTATGTCATACTGATCATTTTAGGAAAGACGCTGATCAATATCACTTATAGTTTTCAAGAAGAAGGCGCTACAAACTTGTTTCTTGAAAATTAATTTTTAGCCGTGGCAGCCATCTTGAATTTCCGGTCGACCTGACATTTTGCTAGGATCAACAAGACATCAAGAGCAACATTCCTGTGAAGATTCATGAAAATCCGCCAAGTAGTTTCAGAGGAGTAGTCATTACAAACTTTTACTATACAAACTCTATGTAAACAAAGATGGCCACTGGCGCCCATGTTTAATGTCGAATCAAAATAATTTTCGACAAGGATCAACATCATGTCATGCTGATCATTTTATAAAAAGTCCCATATCAATATCACTTACAGTTTTCAGAAGGAAGTAGTCACTACAAATTTATTTATTTTAAATCTATTATTAGCCGTGGCGGCCATCTTGAATTTCCGGCCACTCTGAAATTTTTCTAGGATCAACTAGACATCAAGTGCAACATTCCTGTGAAGTTTCATGAACATCCGTCAAGTAGTTTTAGAGGAGTAGTCGCTACAAGTTTTTACTATATAACTCTATGTAAACAAAAATGGCCACTGGCAGCCATGTTTAACGTCGAATCAAAATAATGTTCGACTCGGATCAACATCATGTCATGATGATCATTTTAGAAAAAGTCCCACATAAATATCACTTATAGTTTTCAAGAAATAGTCACTACAAACTTCTACAAACTTATCTTTTAAAAATCTATTTTTAGCTGTGGCGGCCATCTTGAATTTTAGGCCGACCTGAAATTTCGCTAGGATCAATTAGACATCAAGAGCAACATTCCTGTATAGTTTAATGAAAATCCGCCAAGTAGTTTCAGAGCAGTAGTCACTACAAGTTTTTACAATATAACTCTATATAAACAAAGATGGCCACAGGCAGCCATGTTTAACGTCGAATCAAAAATATTTTTTGACTTTGACATGGACCAACATCATGACATGCTGATCATTTTAGAAAAAATCCCATATCAATATCACTTATAGTTTTCAAGAAGTGGTCGCTACAAACTCGTATTTTAAAAATCTATTTTTAGCTTTGGTGGCCATCTTGGATTTCACATCAACATGAATTTTTGCTAGGATCAACTAGACTTCATGGGCAACATTTCTGTTAAGTTTCATGAATATTCATCCCGTAGTTTCAGAGGAGTAGTCGCTACAAATAAAATTTAGGACAGACGGACAGACAGACGGACGACTGACACCGCACCACGGCATAAGCTCTGCTGATCTCTGATCAGTCGAGCTAATAAAAAAACGACTTTTAATTTAGTATACAAGCTGTCGTTAATTTTTGTGTCTGATTTCATTCCGATTTATTTTGGCATTTTCGTATTGTTTTTAACATGCCCGCTTGTAAAATGTACATGCCCGACATGATTTTTACTAACTGCGGGCTCCAAAAAACCCAAAGAATGCATAATCCAATACACCAAAATAAACTTAGAACTACTCAAACCTGTAAACATCAAACATGATTGTGCTTCATAATTATTATAAATGTCATCCATTCCTAACAGCACCTTTTTAAGATAACCCTGAAGTAGTCCGTTTAACAGCTTTTTTGCATTTTTTTTCTTTCAGTCTGTTTTTTTTCCATAGCATGAAAAAGGTCCGAAATGTGCGATCAGAAGTCATTTCCACTCTAAAAGGTTGCCTCCTTTAACTCAATTTATATAAAGCCGCTATATTATGCGAATTTATTTTTTAACGCGACGAGACATAATGACGTCATGTGACATGACGTCACGCCACATGCTATTCTATATTTAACGTCATCTTTTTGACATCGAAATACCATAGCAACCAGTACTTAAACGGGACATTAGCGATAGCATACTGTCAATATAATGAAACAGTGCTAAGGCAAACCCAAGAATTACATCAATGGTTAGTTTTTAAATGGCATAAAGCCCAACTCAAACTTAGAAAATCCTACTAAAATTGCATATACCGACCGCAAGACACATGGGATCTTGAGATATCTCACGATAAGTTGCGATACATCTTGAGAAATTGTAAAATATATCTCAATTTATTTGGAGATATCAATGACTCAAGACTCATTGAGATATCTGAAGATAATTATCTCAAAACAACTTAAGATGTCTCAAGACAGTTATCTCAAGATAAATTGAGATATACATTGAGATTTATGGGGATTAATTGAGATATCTCAATACAAATATATCGATGTAAATTGAGATATCTCAAGATAAAATGTGATATCTCAACATGGAGTATCAAGATAAATTAGACATATATTGAGATATCTCAAGATACGGTGCATCGGGGAGTATTACAATATACATATTTTACTGAGTTGTTCATAATCTGGGTTTCGTAACAATGCGTGTTTGCCTTATCGACAAATTACATTCTAACCGAAGCAGGGGTGTAACAATTTGGAAAAATCAACTCGCGCTGCAGGACTAGTGGAACCAAATAGCTACTCGCCCTTACCAATTTACCACTCGCCCTGCAGCATATAACCTGAACATTATTTTCACCACTATAGTAAGCTACAATAAGTACATTTGTGTACTCACAGACACTGTAGTAGCTGACAGGCAGTATGTGGATATGTTATTGTTATTCATATAAAGAAAGTGCCATATTATCTAACAACACATTTAATATTATGGTCTGCAACCTATACTCGTACACTGTCATTAAGATTTATTCCCTTCCACGCAGACATTCGTCAGGGAGTGGGCAAAAGAAATAAGCGCGGAAAATTAACTTCTACAACAACAACAAACAAGAGGTCAATGACCTTGAAGCTCTACTGATTGATTTTGATTTCAGGAAGTAGTCGGTACAAACTCGTTTTTTGAAAATTTATTTTTAGCCATGGCCGCTGACAGCCATGTTTAACATCGAATCAAAACGATTTTTGACAAGGACCAACATCATGTCATGCTGATCATTTTCGAAAAAGTCCCATATCAATATCACTTATAGTTTTCAAGAAGTAGTCGCTACAAACTTGTATTTTGAAAATCTATTTTTAGCCATGGCGGCCATCTTGAATTTTCGGCCGACCTGAAATTTTGCTAGGATCAATTAGACATCAAGAGCAACATTCCTGTGAAGTTTCATGAAAATCCGTCAAGTAGTTTCAGAGCAGTAGTCGCTACAAGTTTTCATTATATAACTCTATGTAAACAAAGATGGCCACTGGCAGCCATGTTTAAGGTCGAATCAAAATAATGTTCGACTCGGATAACCATCATGTCATGCTGATCATTTTAGAAAAAGTCCCATATCAGTATCACTTTTAGTTTTCAAGAAGTAGTCGCTACAAACTTATTTTTTAAAAATCTATTTTTAGCTGTGGCGGCCATTTTGAATTTCTGGCTGATCTGAAATGTTGCTAAGATCGATTAGACATTAAGAGCAACATTCCTGTAAAGTTTCATGAAAATCCGCCAAGTAGTTTCAGAGGAGTAGTCGCTACAATTTTTTACTATATAACTCTATGTAAACAAAGACGGCCGCTGATCATTTTAGAAAAGGTCCCATATCAATATCACTTATAGTTTTCAAGAAGTAGTCGCTACAAACTTGTATTTTGAAAATTTATTTTAAGCCGTGGCGGCCATCTTGAATTTCCGGCCGACCTGAAATTTTGCTAGGATCAATGAGACATCAAGAGCAACATTCCTGTGAAGTTTCATGAAAATCCGTCAAGTAGTTTAGAGGAGTAGTCGCTACAAGTTTTCATTATATAACTCTATGTAAACAAAGATGGACGCTGGCAGCCTTGTTTAACGTGGAATCAAAACGATTTTCGACGAGGACCAACATCATGTCATACTGATCATTTTAGAAAAAGTCCCATATCAATATCACTTATAGTTTTCAAGAAGTAGTCGCTACAAACTTGTTTTTTAAAAATCTATTTTTATATTTGGTGGCCATCCTGGATTTCACATCAACATGAATTTTTGCTAGGATCACCTAGACTTCATGGGCAACATTTCTATAAAGTTTCATAAAAATCCATTCAGTAGTTTCAGAGGAGTAGTCGCTACAAAAAAGGTTTACGGACAGACAGACGGACGCAGCACCACGGCATAAGCTCTGCTGATCTCTTCAGTATTTTGTCTCCATTGGACCAATAATAGACGCCATAACTAATTATTAGCGGTTGGTAACTACGCTTGTTGTTCAGCCACACCCTTTCAGATTCGCCGACACCTCTTGCAGGGTCGCGGACGCAGACTTTCCGAACAGCGACCTCATGTATGTTCGTTCACCCGCCATTTACGGTGTCGATATAAAAAAAAAACAGTCTGACTGGTTAGCGATATATTGCATCACACTCCAATTGATTTTAGCGTGAATTGAATTTCTGAACCCATGCAGTTTCGATATGTTTATGTCAGACATGAATAATAGGTAACTTATAGAGAAAGTGTTTACAATCAATACTCATGTCACCGACTACATCAGAGGTCTCGCAATTAGGCGAAGTCGCTTTAAACGTCGCTCTAATTTGACCGACTTCGTTTTTGATCCATGTTGGGCGAAATCTGAGTCGTCGGCAATAAGCAAAACTGCGAACTTCTGTGAGTTTTATTGACGGCTAATTATTTTGTCAGCAAGTTCCATCTAAAAATCCATTTCTAACCGTGGCCGCCGTTTTTATTTTCAGTCCGACCTGAAATTTTGCTAGAAACAACTACACATCATCAGCAACATTTATGTGAAGCTTCATGACAATCTGTCAAGTTCTTTCACAGAAGCGGTCGTTACAATTTTTAAATAGTTAACTGTGTAAACAGACAAGGCTGCTCCCAGTCATGTTTCATCAAAATGATTTCTGACAATGACCAACATCATGTGATGTACATCATGTTACAGAAAGTCCCATATCAATATCAGTTATACTTTTTAGGAAGTTGTCGCTACAAATTTGTTTTGTTTTAAGCTTACTTTTAACAGTGCCGGCCGTCTTGCATTTTTTGCCCAGCCTGAAGATTTGCCAGGTTCAACTGGGCTGCAAGAGCAACATCCCTCTGCAGTGTCATGAAGGTCCACCAAGTAGTTTCAGAGTAGGCGCAACAAATTTTTATACAAGTCCTTATTATATCACTCCATGTCTGCCGGGCATGTTTGATGTGGAATCAAATTAGTTTTCGACATGGCTCAACATCACGTCATGGTGATCATTTTAAAAAAAACAGCTAACCTTTGTCCATACATATGGTCTTTTGTTCATTTAAGCTTGTAAAAACATGTTCCACCACCATGTAGGCTAAGGAAAAAAAAAATAGGTGTGTTTCCTATTGCATGCTTTAAAAAATTAGGGTCGGTAGGTAGGAAATTTATATAAGTTTGTTTTTCGAGCAAGATATTTTGAGATGCTACATGTATTTATCTCATAAACCCCATACAAGTTGATGATACAACTGAAAGTTCCTCTGTAATGTAAGTTTACCTCGATATATTGCAATAAATCATTGTTCAGAACATTTTTTTTTTTCATTGAAAGTTTTAGGGTTGGCCCCTTAAAAATAAGGTCGGTCGGGCCACCGGAAACACAGGTATTGTTTTTTTGGCATAACACAGACCAGCCACTTGTTCTTCGGTAGATCCTATAGTGTATACCTACCTAGTGATATGCATGAGGCAACGTCTTCAACTGATGCCCCTTTCCAATCTGGGTCATGCCAGTTTACACACATAAATATCACACATGCAATGCACGTCCACATATACGATATATAACTAAGACCTTCAGCACATACCTGACTAGGAAGCCAAGGACGCCAGAACGCAGACAGCGTGCAATATCCCCAATTTTCTATCAGCCTGGCAACAGATGTTAAACTCTGCAAAGACAAGGAAACACGAGATGTTATAAAAAATGATTTCTCCACATACACAAAGAAAAGACACATACACGACATAAAATGTCCTGTATCACACACGTCAGTCAACCTTTATGGCAGGACGTGCAATGGAATTACCCCTGATTTGTCCATGACAACAAGCAACATCGGTAATGCTCTTGAAAGCAGTTTCGAACCATCTGTGTACAGCTTTAACATTAGACATCCTGTGACTTTCCCATCTGGGTCATACCAGTTCAACCAACAAAGCTGCAAACCGTTCAATATGCCATCTGGGTCATGCCACTTCAACAACGCAGCTGTAAGACGTTCAATAAGCCATCTCGGTCATGCCGGTTTACCCAAGACACTATCACACATGCAATGCACTATAACATATAAGGTACACAGCGACTACCATCAGGACATACCTTAATAGAAAGCAAAGGGCGCCAAAATGCAAACAGGCTGCAAAATCCGCAATCGCCTAGCACCTGCCAGCTGAAGCAGATCACTGCAAAGACAAGGAAACACAGTATCGTATAATACAGGCTTTCTCCACAAACGCAAAGAAGATAAACATACACGAGATCAGACAATATTTCCAGTGATAAACATACACGAGATCAGACAATATTTCCAGTATCATACACGTCAATCCATGGCTTTTCGAGACCTTTCTCACCCTGTTGCGAACAAGCGTTTACATGGCCATGCTCACATTTTAAAGCGCACGAAGAACCTGATTTTACAACTCAAGTGGTATTTCAGACAGCAAACCCTTTAAGACGATCTCTTTCTCTCTCTATCATTCTATACTATCGCGGAGACAACATTATCGCAGTTATGAGCAACTACCGTTCAATGCTTCGATGTGTTTGCTCTGTGATCTGTCTCTGTGTCACTTTTGGTCAATGACATTTCAACTTTACCAGGTTGACTTTCCAAAATGCGCAGCAACCATTTACTTTGCCTTTTCATCCATAAGCATCGGGAGGTGTACAGAACTGGTTCTACCCGGGATAACTGGTGGTCCGTCTCCACCAAAAAATAAATCGACCGTCAGATATAATCTTACATGTGTTGACAATGACGTAAACTACCATACCAAAACAAACAACCAATTTCGACATGGCTGGGAAGAGATTGACAGCAGTCTCTCACGAGGAAAACCACCCATCAAGGTCTGTCGCGTGCGGAAATCTGTTTAACTTCAGCTTTCACAAAAACATAATTTCTTCACTTATTGTGCAAGACATAGTAATGCTCTTGAAAGGTATTTCGAACCATCTATGCGAGCAAACGAATGAACAAGAAAACCCAAAAGTCTTCCTCGAAAAAACAAAACGACAGCTATTCAGTTAACGAATCATAGTTACGTCACCTGCACACTAAATGAATGTTGCATCTACCCACCTGTCCTTTCAAATGAACTCTTCACCAACACTTCCTGCTTGAACTAAAACTAACATCCAAAGAAAAACAAATTTTCAAGATGGCTGTGACAAAGTGAGCGACAGAGTGATCCTAACTTATGCGCATGCGCAAACAATAACAACCATAAAAACAATAACAAACTCTTGCCCCACATAGGCCAACTTTTTCTCACTCAACATAATCTTATAAATCCATATAGACACTCCACAACATCCCTTTCAAATAAGCCCCGTAATGGTGTGTGACAAGTTCTCAACACTGCCCACAGCCATTGCCACACATTCATGAACTTGTGGACAGCCCCGTGGCCGTGAAGCATGACATACTTCTCCACCACAACAATAATATGCCATATTACCTACCAAAACTTATCTACGGTACTTACCTTTCGCCCAAAATTATTCTCGCCCAAGTTTTTGCAATGATTACAATGGCTTGAAATGTCCAATGTAACGTATTACGTCGACCTACTGCACACCAGGATCCGTCGCAAAATGGCGTTCGTTATTAAAGCGTAATACATAGCCTGCTGCGCGCGCAAGTAAACCGGAATTCAACAGTCAATTTATATTTACCAAAAATATACAGACGTTAAAGGAGCTACTTATGTAATAGCCAACTATTACGTCTCGTTCATGTATCTACATCCATTAGTGATTTTCCGTACTAGAAAACGCATCTATAAAATGTATGCGGCAGAGATGTTCCAGCTGTACATATACAGACTGAAGAAAATGACTCATTTACGAGCACTAATACTAATGAAACGTTTTTAATGCGATTCAACTCGTCTTGTAAGGGGTTATTTATTTGATTACATGTGTAACCGGGTACGGGTAAATGATGAATAATCGATTCCTAGCCGTATGTCCTCGATAGCTCAGTTGGTAGAGCGTTGGTGCGGTAAACCAGAGACCCTGTGTTCGAGTCCCGGTTGAGAAACGATTTTTTCACCGCATGTTATATTTGGGAGCTCGTCCGGGATCATTCAGAGAAACATCAGCAGTGGTTCTCCTGTATAATTAGAAATAATTCAGGGACTTATTTCAGTCTTGTGGGGGTGTATGTAACCAGGGTACAAGTAAATGATGAATATTATGTGTCAAATAATCGATTCCTAGCCGTATGTCTTCGATAGCTCAGTTGGTAGAGCGCTGGTACGGTAAACCAGAGACCCTGGCTTCGAGTTCCGGTTGAGTAACGATTTTTTCACCACCTGTTATACATGTAATAAATGTAAAATACAATATGTTGTTCAGACTCACCAACAAGTGTCCAAACGTATGAATAGTCACAGATTTCATATTAACAGCTTCCACGACCCGTCATTTTCTACAAATGTTGCTACACATTTAAATACAAATGAGCATAGTTTGGAAAACCATTCTTTAAACCTATAGATTGTGTTAGTGAGTAATTCGATAGAATTCTCAAAAAGACATAATGGATACACCTATTAGATAGTGTATATCTTAATGGACTAAACTCCAAGATATTATTTAAAAAGTAATTAAACAGATATAAACAGGTATTGTTTATCTCTATATATTTTAATTGCTTGTATCGTAATGGTTTGCTTTAGATATATGTGTATCAATTTTGATCCAATACCTGGTATATTGTATACCGTATATTAATATTATATATATTTTACCTTCGTGGAAAAAAAATATTATTCTTTTAGCGCAACTGTTACGTCATGTTTGTTGCGACCTCGGTATCTTAGTATACTGTATATCATATGCATGTTTTACAATTACATTCTGATGAAGGCTGTCAAGTCGAAACGTTAAAAAGTATGTGTTATTTGTTTTAAACACCATTAATGTATAATTATAGGGCATGTTCGAACGAAAGACGTGTGCTTTTTCAGTCGCTTCAAAGTTGAACACACATCCTTTACAGACGGTCTTAATGTTAGCTAGAGTTAACAAAATAAAAACTACCTATCGTATAGAGTTTGATAATATATACTGAAAGGAAAAAGAAACGCGACACGGGAATTTCTGCTATATATTGTATATACTGCACACTTAATTCCATATATATTCCAAGAAACTCCCATGATCCATGATGTTTTGTAAAAAAAAAGTTAGTTAGAGAAAGGACACAACTGTGATGCTGTAAACGTTTTAATCAAAGTACACGCTGTAATAAGAAATTCATAAATGTTTAAGTTCCTCTTTGAAACATTGAGTCAGTTCAGTACAGTATTTAACGTAAAGAGTTGCAAAATGTTGCATCCTAAGTTTGCTCACATGCTTGAGCCAAATGCGTACTCTGTCAATAATGAAACTTTGCAGGAATACTATTTGCTGTGTTACGTGTTCTTTTAGTCTTTTTTCTAGTCTCGGCCAGCTAGACCGTATCATGCATATGTCTTACTTGCAGATATCGGTCTGGGCAGATTAGGCCAATTAAAGCGCCCACTAGCGATTAGTCCAATTTATTCGCGCGTTTTTTTCACGTGCATAAAGTTGACGTTTGCGTGACGTCATGTTGTAAATAAACGTACAACGTCAACTGTTGATGCACCTGTTACCATTTTTGACGTCACATGCTGCTTCTCAAAAGTTGAAAGTAAGAAATTATTATGAAATTAATTTAGAAATAAGTGTTTTGAAAGTCTCGTTGAATCTCTCAAAAGCTCGCCAAAATCGCTCAAAACGAGAGTGCGATTTTAAACGTCGTAGTTTCTCCAGGCCCTGGTTCTGGATCCGTGTAGCATAGCGTAAAGAAGAAATCAGAAGCGGGCCGGGTGACCGAGGCTATCTTTTTTCCTAAAAGGAAGATGTTACGTAGCCATGTGCCATTCGATTAACAGCAGCATATTGTACATATAATGTATAGCCGAAATTCCCGTGTCGAGTTTCTTTTTCCTTTCAGTATACATACATGTAGCTGTGTAAATATTAAAACATAAAAAAAGTGTTATTTGTCGTCTTATATTATACGTCACTATGTCTGCCTTGTTCTGTAAGAAGCGGATTAAAAGTATTGACATTATTTCGAATTCTAGTACACCCGCACTATATAGCTAGTTTAAAATATCTCGTTATATTGAACGATATATCACTGCAATTTTTGCAACGTTAGGAGAATAAGCATTGCGCATTGCGCATTACGCATTGCGCATTACGCATTGTAACCTATGCAACGTTAGGAGAGTAAGCAAAGCAATGCGAAAGATTTCAGATGTGTGCGTTATTTTCACATTTTAGGGGTATTAGAATAGAAATAGAACATCGTTTACGGTGAATTATCTATAATATATCACAGTTTGTCGTTCAATTGTAAACAATAATTTAACTCGCCCTTCGGGCTCGTAAAATTATTGTTTACAATTGAACTCCAAACCGTGATATATTAAACGATAATTCACAGTAAACGATGTTCTATTTCTTAAATATCGTATTCTGCGAATTTCATTCAACACTGTGTTAAAAACAAAATCTCTTAAACTACGCAGATGGTACACGTGATCATATTCAGTCGCCTTGGTGAGATATTAACGTGTCTTAAAGTATCTTGTTCGGCGAAGGCGTGAACATGTTTATGAACAACAAAAACATCGTAAGAATAAAGAAACGCTCCAAAATAGAAGGGTCAGTGGCAAAATGGCCGCTGCGTTTCTTTAACTGTGTCCTAGGGGGAAAAACCAGACACTATTGTCATCCAAATAGAACGGAACAATGTAAAATAAAGAAATCCCTGCCAGGCAATATCCTCTAACAAGCATTGATTGGCAAAGTAACACAAAGATGATCATGTATATATGAAATATAACAAATGTCAAGAAATGAAATAATTGAACATGACCATCCCTTTCAATATTTAGGTAGACGTCATCATAGGGTCCACATGACGTCATCATAGGGTCCTCATGACGTCATCATTGGGTGCACATAAGACTTACCCTCTTTAATAAAAGCAAAAATGACCTGGTCATATTGGATGCTAAATCAACATAATTGTTATTGCAAGATCAATACAATAGCATACAGGTCACGTGCATGTAATTACATGTATCGTATAAATATCTATATATACATGTATTTAGGTATAGTAAGGTAGGTAGCATGCTATGCGAAGCAATTATATATACGAAATAATAGACTTCAAGAATGAGTCATTTAAGACAAATATATTGTAACTGTCCGCAATCAAATCATTTATGGAAACATTGTGAATGTATATATCAACTCAGTCACAAAAATGTAAAAGACGCCTTTCATTTCTTCGAAATCTTCTAATTATTTGACACATACTGTTCGGGATAAAAACAGTATATAGATTATAAGAATATTGCATGGGTATCCGGAAGTTCCAACACGTGTTATAACCGCTTTTATCGGAACCGAGGCTCTGTGGAAGAGATATACCATGGTTTGAAATTTCTCTATCTGGATTCCCAGTCTTGATTCTTTTTCTTGCATACCGTTAACATTTTGTGCTTTGATATTTATTTTTATCACATAACTTACCGTGTGGGAGTGGAATAACATCATTCTCTATTTTCGATATACCACTAGGTATATAAGTATGCAGATAAGCCTAGTACGCGCTGTCAAAAAAATCTATAATGACTATGATCCAATTCCCACGGTTTATGTGATGAAAAGAATCTAACATTCGTTCTCATTCATTATTGAATTTATTAAACTCGTTAGCAAAAATGATATAATGCTAAATGGCAAGAGCCTCGCATTATATCATTTTGCCAACTCGTTTAATAAATTTAATAATGAATGAGTATCGTGTAAGATCCTCTCTATATATATACTGACATCATATATTGTTGACTTCATTACCAAATTGTTGATTTGCGTGTTTTTTCAGCACATCTGTAAAACGCGACCTTGCAATCAGTACTGTTATTCATTCGATCTTTGGAGATCGCTGAGCCCGATACTTATATTTAGTTATCGGTGGTACATTTTCAATTTCTTTTGTTTTCTTACTTAATTTTTGATTCGGTGGTTCCACTACTCCGGCCGATAAAATGCTCTGGGTATTGTTTAACCACTTATAGGATATGTTGTCTGCTTTTTAATTTAGTCTTTTGGCTGTTACTTGTGATACGCAGGCTTCATAACCGCTGCTCCCAACTAAATTCCATTATGTTTATTTCGCTCTTCGGGGCATTTAATTTTATAAGATACTGGGACCATACGCCGTACGACATGGTGAAGCAATTAACTCCATGTCCACCGCCGTATGCATGCCATCTTCGGGATGGTTAAAATTGTGTATTATTGATTTTATGAATATTGAGTTCTGCTCAACCCGGGGCTAGAGGGCGTGAGCGGTAGCTAGCATATTTCACTACCGCTCATGAACAGTCTCAATCAAACCGAGACTGCAATATTTCGTATGTGTCGTGCTCGGCCGTTTCCAAAGGTCCATTATTATACTCTCTTTTATAATCAGGTATGCAAGAATACCGTATCTGTGTGTTAATCTCATGAACAGACTCGATCGATAAACCGAGTATATTACTTTCTTCTCTTGGTTATGTGTGCGGCTTCCAAAGGATCTCTCTTTTCAATATGTATTATATTTAAGAGAAAACGTATAATTGGACAGACGAACATTCCCCTAGATTCTCAGGTTTCATATTATACACTTAAGAACTTTATAGACGAATCTCTGATCCATTACGTGGTATTAACGTTCATACCCCCATCCAACCCCTTAAACGGAGTTGGCTGTGGTATGAAATAAAATCTTAGTTTCGGCTTTAAAAGTTTGCATATTATAAAATTAAAACATTTGTTAGGTAATTTTAAACAGGTTATCGCGTTTTTTTGCAGTAAAAATGTTTTTAAACGTGTTTTATTGTCGAAATATCCGTTATAAGATCCTGATAATATAAGCTTTCCAGTCGCGTACTGGAATTAAGACGGGACCACGTAATGGTTGTCACCCGAATCGAAATCACGCGTTTACATTTCAGCTTTTCCTCGGGTTTTGTGATCTTTATGTTATTGTTATTTCTTGTCGGGAATATATAGACGAATGACGTCTGTAATGGTTACTATTTAACTTGATAAGTATGCTTTAATTACAAAACGGTGGGCAAACAATCTCCAACCATCGAGTTGATGACCGCACGTTGTAACGACAGAACAGAACAGAAATTTCATTTAACATGTATTACGTATATCGTTATATATACATACATAAATTGTCATGCATTATAATTCAAATGAATTTAGACAAAGGTACATTTGCTATGAGCAATATTATTATTAAATAACTGATACATGAGGATGAAAATACAAAAGATCTAAACATTGTTTAATTAATCAAGATTGTATTTCTTACAGCTAAAGCTGTACTAATATATTTTGCTAACTTTATAACACTATTCTTATCATGTGTCTGCAGTAATTCTAAGAGTTTAAAGATGCAAGATCTATTATAATTATAGTGTTTAAAATACATTGTCCGGATTCTTGTGGAACAAGTACATATCAAAATAAAATGGTATTCAACCGCTGGACATGTAATAATGGCAGTTAAATAGCATGTACACCGCCGTATGCATGCCATCATCGGGATGGTTAAAATTCTGTACTATTGATTCTATGACTATTGAGTTCTGCTCAACCTGGGACTACGGGGCGTGAACGGTAGCAAACATATTTCACTACCGTTCATGAGCAGTCTCAATCAAACCGTTTCCAAAGATCCGCTCTAATACTCTTCCAAATCAATAATGTGACAGCATTGACAATATCTTTCATTTCTAGGTATTTCATTACGAGAGTATCTGAATTTTGTTAAATATGGTCTGAGATTACATGGTGAAATATCAAGGTATGATTCATAATTAAAACTCAATTTACAATTATTATATAATTCAACTACACTACTTGTTTCCTTATCTACAAACCATCGTTGTATAAAAAAATCAACAACTTTTTGTTTAAAGGGAATGTAGCGACACAGCTAAACAAATTATTTTATTGAGAGTTCTGAAAAACTTGCAAAAAGGTTAAAGAATTATCAAAATCGGATGATAAACAAAGAAGATATGATCATTTGAAGGTTGTTCTAAAATGGATATGGGAGCCGCCATTTTGAAAACTATGACATTATAGTTCTATTTGACCATATATGGAGTATTGATAAATATCATTTAAAGTTAAGCAGATCACTGCAAATAAGGAGTGCAAACACCTTAACTAGTCATATAAAGCATTATTACCATTAGTTATACATATTCTTCATACAGTTACTTTAATTTTTTCCCCTGTAAATGAGTAAAATTGTCATATTTATCAATATTCCATATATGGTCATTTAGAACTGTAATGTCATAGCTCTAAAAATGGCGTCTTCCATATCCATTTCAACAGAAATTTCAAACGATCATATCTTCTTTGTTTATCATCCGATTTTGATAATTCTTTCACCATTTTCCAAGTTTTTCAGAACTCTCAATAATAAAGATTGTTTGGCTGTGTCGCTATATTCCCTTTAAACGTGATTATAACGTATTTAGCATTAACAGAATTTGGTCATTCCAGAATTGTAACGCTTGCACCGAGAAAGCATAACATTTACATAGCAAAAGAATATAACACGTAAGGTGTGTATAAATGCAATTAAACTGTTGGTAAGATTTTTTATTGATTTACGTCCAACATTCGATTGCTGGATACAAACTACGCTAAGACAAACTAAAACTATGCTGAAAAAAATATAAAATAATTACATTACGGTTACGAAAATATAACAGAACACCAAAGTGACTATATGGGTTTCTTATGCTATTTTATTCAAATATCGCACCTGACTCGAGCTTGAAATCACGCCCTTTAATATAAAATATGTATATTACAATAGATTTATCCATAGATGTACAGGTTAGTGATCCTTTGAAATAATATATAGTAAACATGTTTACTTCGACAGAAAAACGTAAAAAGACAAATATAAACTAGGCAATATACCTCCGTGACTGGTATATACCTTATTTTTTTTGCAATAATATTTTCGTGCATATTTGCCAGTGTACTGTAAGAACTATGAGATATGCGTAGATCGTTTCGATCTATTCACAAACAAGTAACGTTCATTGTTCATTGTTTCTGTATTTAGGTTTTTATATGTCTACTTTAAGATGATGATAATATTTCCCGAGTATTTTCAAAAAATAAACTCTATTTACGATGTTCAAACTTTGTTTTGGTCTACATATTTATAAATAACTCATATCAGACGCAAATATACCTTCAAGATAAAAGTATATACCTAATTTGAGTTCACACAGTTAAAATGGTTAAAAAAACAAACAAATCGAAAACAAACAAAAAGTAAATAATAGAGACTGAATTAATTTGAAAAAAAGAGAAAATAAATAAATCGTTAAGCATTGTTGTTATACCGAGATACTGTCGTATGTCATTCTTTAGGACGTGTCAATCGTAAAGAAGAAGAGATTTAGACACACGTAGAGATTTAAGAATGCAAAAAAATAATAAAAAATCTGTAGCGAAAAGTAAAGAAAAAAGACAAATACATTTGATGTTTATCTGCGGTTTTGTCTTGTCGTGCCCTCAATGGTTTATTCTCTTGTTGTTCTGACTTCTGCCAAGTCATCGAGTAACTTCTTTGTGGTGGCTTTCTATGCTATTGTTTTTTTGTATTTATATATACACGAGCATCTTTGTGTTTTGCTTATATTGCCTATTAATGCTGCCTTGTTGGTTAGAGAATAGTTCATGGCGGGGATTTCTTTATTTACACTGTCCCGTTAATTGGGATGATAGTAGAGGTTTGGTGCGCCCTAGAACCTGGTTTAAACCTCCAGCGGCATTTTTGCCACTGACCGTTCCAAGGCGGTAACCCTTTTGTCAACCCCTTTTGTGTTTGTGACGTCATATGCCTTTATTATTACTTTTGCCATTCTTGTTTGTCTTTTGGCGTGTTTTTGGGTATACTGTGTTCTGTGAAAGCTGCATTTCCTGTTCGACTTTTATACTTACTTTTACATGCCAAACTGTAAGAGGATTCATCTTCACTTTTAATTTAAAAAAGAAATGTATTAACCCCGATTGATAACAAATACTTTTGACAACTGTTAAATCGTGTATTACAGTCGCAGGATTACCTAAATGGCCGAGTTCGTTTGAATTAGACAACTCCCTATAGAAATTAAGTATAAAAGTCGAACAGCAAAATGTAGCATCACAGAACACAGTCAACCAAAACGTGCAATCAAAAGGAACAACACTTACGACGAAAAGTAGAAGCAAATTATGGGACACGACAAACATAAAACGGTTGCCAAATTTACAGCCTTTTAACAGTCATTGGCAAAAAGGCTGATCATCTGTCTTTCCTCAGTTAAGTTTTTCTCTCTAAAACAAGTACAATAAGTGTCAACACGTAATACTATCACTAAGGAAATGACGTTCTTATTGCTATTTTTTTTTTATGCTTTGTGATGTTTTCTAGTGCAAAGAAATATGTTTTAAATGTATATTTGGTATATAAACATCTACTTTTTTAGTACGCGCCATGTATGTATCACTCATATTAAAATCGTCCTAACGAGTATGAAAGTAGACATTTGGAAATCGCCAAATATAACAAATACAACATATACTGCAGCCTCGGTTTAACTGAGATTCAGTATTTGGGCCAGCTGCATATGGTCCCAGTTTATAACCAATATGCTTTGCACTAAACGAGAAAATAATGGGCGAAATGAACAAAATGGAATTTAGATGGCAGCAGAGGTTATGAAGCCTGCGTATTACAAGTAACAGTTAAAAGACTAAATTAAAATACGCATTTGTACACTTTTATTTTGGTATGTTCTTGTCATTTTTGAAAGATTAGTAAATTACCATCAACACATTTAAACGTTAAAAAATTTGGCAGTAGTAAACAAAACAAACAACCGCATTATGTGGTCCGAGTATTAACTTTCATACCCTATACAACACCTTCTCCAAGAAGCGAAAACGGGGTTGGCTGGGGTCTGAATCAAAACCTTAATCTCGGCTTAAAAATACATATTGTAAAATTAAAACATTTAATAGGTAATGTGCAACAGATTTATCGAATTTCCTCAGTAAAATAAATGTTTTTAAACGTGTTTTATTGTCACAATATCCGTTATAAACTCCTGCTAATATAAGATTTCCCATCGCTTAATGGAATTAGGGCGGGACCACTGTTACATAGTATCAATGTGTTCCAAGATGTTAGTCTTGTACATTGCACTAACGCCTTTGGACAGCTTGAGAAAATATCTCAACTTATTAGTCGATTAAGACAGACAAAATTTGATCAATCTGGCAAATAGAAGACATTTGTATATGTTAGACATGATAACATGATAACAAATTAATATGTTTATGCTCTCTTCTTCTTCTTTTATTATAACGACGTACACTCATGCTTGAATAGGATATGTATGCTGAACATGATAGTCAGCTCCTATGTATGTTATATTGTATTATGAACTTTATTTAATGGCCATACTTTACTTTCACCGCTATTATTTCATTCAAGACAATTCATTTAACACGTACTCTCCTTAGCTACTCTCCTAAAGAATTTGTTAACATGTTACAATATAAAGGAAGTGATAAATGGCAATGGGGCGTACAGATTAACTATATTTTTCCTGTCGTTATAGACTCTTTACAATGGAAGTTACGGGAACAGCTATTGAACATTCTCTTGCTTTGGGTTGGTTTTGCATATTACAGCCTCTATTACTGATAGTTGAAACATACTCAGTAAAACCAAATATGCTACTCGTATGTTCTCTTGGTTGTCTTGGTTGTGTTTGTTGCTTGCAAATGATCTCTCTTATCGGTATTTATTAGCATTCACACATGCGTTCGTGATAATCAATATCCGAAGGGTTAACATTCTTACTATCACCCTCTCATGAATGTGATATTTATTTTATTATACTGAAATCCGCTCATTTTCAGTACAGATTTCACTTTGCCGGATTTTTTTCTTCTTTTTTTTTCTTTCAAAAACAACTTTTTTTAAAATATGTCTATGAAAGTTATACCATTGGCTTGTAAATGACGTAACTAAGAAAATGAGCGGGGTTTATTAAAATCTGTAAAGTACTTTTGAAGTTATGATGAATTAAAAATAGCATTTTACCATACTGAGCCGATGACGTCACCGAAACACGGCGCATCAAAGTTGCGCATGCGATCATTTTTTACTATCACCCTGCGATTTACTATCTCCCTGTACTATCACCCTCGCGTGAGATAGTAAGAAATTACACATTGTTGTCTATGGGGATTTAGCATGGGCGTTTTATGTGAGGTATAATATAAAACGTTCTTATGGTAGGATCCAGCAGTAGTATTTGTACTTTCAGATTATTGAGCCCAATATATGCGGTTATGAAGTAGAATACAGTGTATACTGGTGCTAGTGGGCATGAGAGTTGTTGTTTATTACATAACAGAACAGACCGAGCTTGTTCTCTTGTGTGTGTTTTTTTTGTTTTTTGTTTTTTGTTGTTTTATTTTGTGTTTTTTTGCGTTTTTCTTGTTGTTTTTAGCTCTGCTGGCCCTTATGGGATGGTGAGTTGTCCGTCGTCCGTCGTTAACTTTTGTCTCGTTAAGACGATAGGGCCTTCATATTTCATCTGATCTTTACCACACTTTACCAGATTGTTAATAGCAATGAAAGCTCGAACAAGTTCGAAAACCAGTCATATCTAACCACTAACAGCGGAGTTGTGGCCGCTGATTTAGTTAAAAATGCTATATTTTGCCTCGTTAAGACAATAGGGCCTTCATTTTTCATTTTATCTTTCTCAAACTTTACCAGATGTTTTAGTTATGGCCCTTGATTAAGTTAAAAATGCTGTATTTTGTCCAAAACATTCAAAACAACATAAATTGCAGTTACTCGCTTCATTGATGTTATAAGAGCCATTTATCCAGTAGAGTGTCCACAGGCCCTCTTGGGCCTCTTATTTGCTGCCAAAGGATTTCTCTTTTCAGTAAATTTACATTGAATGATTTTAATAATGTTAGTGGCTAAAACAAGAAAAAGAAAGAAAGTTGAAACTGTTATCAGGTCATGGCAAAAAGGTTTAATTTATTTGGGAAAACAGGTCTACCAATAATCAACATATACTTCGGGACATGTGGGTAAAACGCATATTACATCAACCATGATCCATAGCTAAATGTAAATATAATGTCTCCAATGAAAAAATAGTTGAATAAATACTTCCAGTTTAAGCGGCCAGGTCAAAGGTCATAGGGGGAAAACCACTTACATCATTGAAAAATTCAACATGTAAATAAAGTAATGCGTAATGATTACTAGGAAGCGTCTAATTATATAAACTATACTATAACACTATCTCTTCTTCTCTCTATTCTTTCTCTATTCTATTGTAACAAGGGTCTGTGCTTTTCAGAGAGAGTCAGATCATTTAAGAGACATATACTGAGGGAAAAAAGTTTAGCAAGTTTTTTAGATGAAATGATATATACAAGATATACTGACATTTTGGGACTTTACGGGCCTGACCCCTACGTTCATTTATTTGTTATAAAGCTGTTCGACTGTTATTGATGTGTGTTTAATAAAATAATGTATCTATGGCAGTAGTTTCTTGATTTTACAACCAAAACTGTATTCTTTCAGCATGTTCAGTCTGCTGAAACGAAGCATTGATACCGTTTAGTACATTAAATCTATATTAAAGTGGCTTGATAAGAAATCAACTTCCTTCAAATATATTCAATGTTTGAAAGGAAGAAATATATATTCAACAAGTTGGCTGTATGACACTGCTTTAT
This sequence comes from Cyrtodaria siliqua, assembly GCA_037043455.1. NCBI lineage: Eukaryota > Metazoa > Mollusca > Bivalvia > Adapedonta > Hiatellidae > Cyrtodaria > Cyrtodaria siliqua. Next base: position 164,677 of record JAWPHD010004198.1, read on the forward strand.
TGCCACAATTGATGTGTCTTTAAAATTCTAATTCATTAAAATAATAATATATTGATATTAAAATAAGACTGAGATAGATGTTAACATCTGGTTAAAAAACGCCTGCTTGGCTGAATACAATTTAGATCTACATTTATATTAATTATATTTGATTAGCTAATGAATAGGCTACACATTAAATACATATGAGTGTTAAACAGCAATTAAACTATATAAACATTATCTGTCTACAGTCTTCCTTATGTTGCTTTACACATATGTGGTCCTATAGTTAAAGGTGTATATTAGGAATTTCAGCTCCAAGAATAAGTCAAGCATTAACATGAAGTAATATGTTTGGGTGTGTTTACATTTTGGTATTGAATTTATGTCTCATACTTGACGTTTTACCTGTTTAATGTAGCTCCCAAATATGATTTTCCATAAACTTGGTTTGATTTATATTTACATGAACAATTGTAGCATCCACATACAGAAGCCCTGCTTTAATTATTATATATGCTTGAATAAACTGTTTTCCTGACACTAAATTTTACATTGAACACATTTAGTGAGCTGACTAGTTTGTTTTCTTCATAATGTAATTATGTATGGTATGTGTGGCATGTGGTGATCTGGTAAAAGGTGTTCAGGTAAGACTTATATGAAATATCTTATCATATTGTATGCTTTTACAAATTGATAGAAACTACTCACATATAATCCATATACACTATTTTCACAGGAATTGTCAATCAGTTATATATAATTTTATAAATATTGATTAAACAATAACTTGCATATTCTTTATTTCTGTGTAATTAATCAGTTAAACATTCTCTGTTGCACCACAGTCAAGTGAAAAGTATTTGGAAGAAGAGCTTACATATTTTACCAAAAAATTGCTAAATTCAATTGCGTTCTGAAATTATGAAACCTATCTAAAGAATCTCCCTACTTCATTTGCATATGTAGATCTTTAATTACCTCCATTATTATTAAACTGTGAGATTGTGCTTTTCAAAATTTCACCCTAGCAGATGTTATGACATTCTAACTTAACCTTTGCGTTTGTTTTATTTCATTACAATCTTACTCTAGTATTTAGATTGACTTAATACTGGCAAAAAAGTTGATTATGGTATAAAGCCTTGCCAGAGGTTTATATTAAAGGGTTCTTTATTTTCTCTTAGCTGAGCTTCATATGTGAACACCCCAGGCCCCTGGAACTTTTTTATCAGTATCAGACCACCATTGCAGGTCTATATGGAGTGATGTGTCTCTGGCTGATTTGTTAGATCCTGGGTCTGTGGTACAACAACACCAGAACGATCAGTATTTATTATAAATGCTTTTGAAGCATGGCAATTTAATTTATAATATGATGTTTTAAACAGTTGTATGTGACTGATATACTGTATAAGAATTTCTCACAACATTCTTAATAAAAAAAGTACTGTATATCAAATGATAACTTCATAATTAATGCATATTTAGGGCAGGCCTATGCATTAATTTAGATATGAAGAAGAATTTCCCCTCTTTTGTCAGAGTTGAATGGGAAGATTTTGGTGAAGGATAACAATTAACGATGTGAAAAATATTAAGAACTCTCTCTCTCTCTCTTTCTCTCTCTCTCTGCCAACTAAATGTAGAGTGATAGTCGATGTATTAAATTTCTCCCTCTCTCTCTCCCTCTCTCTGCAAACTAGAACTAGAGTTATAGTCGATGTATTAAATCTCTCTCTCAAACAAACATGAAAAATCAAACTTGACAGTTCTATAGTGGCAAGAAAAATCTCCCATTTAGTGGTTTTAAACACGTAATTGTCCATCAGAATATCACATTTAGCAGAATAAACGTTTGTTGTATCGTTTGTTGTATCGTTTGTTGTATCGTTGTATCGTTTGTTGTATCGTTTTATAAGCAAACACCTGTTATTAACACGCAAAAGCAACTGTAAATGCCAGCAAACTCGATAGATTCACTCAGCTACCATGTTGTTTACACTGGATACGTGTGATGTTTTTCCCGTATGACCTTTGGATTCTTACGCAAGTGTTGATTAGTCTATACCAGTCCACCAGCTCCGTATCGCGTTTTGAAAATTTAGGTAAACATATATATATTATAATAATAATAATGATAATGTGTTATGATGTAGAGACAGTATATCAGCGTGTGTTGCAGCTATCCTTTATAGGAAATGAATCCATACGTTTGATTTCTGTGTCTCTCATCACAGCTAGGCATCCTGCCATAGTTCGTCCGAAGGTTGGCTGTCCTTGATAATTTTGTCCGAAGGTTGCCTGACCTGGTATATATCAGCAACCAAACGTAGTGACACCGTTCGTCCACACTGTACAGCAAACAAAGAGTAAATTAAATATGTAATGAAAAGGACATACACAACGCAAAGAATGGTGAAAACAGGCTCACCTACTGTCTATAGGCAATATGGCTAAATTAAATCGATTTTACGTGTACTCAACTTTGAGTAGAAAAATCTCAAACAATAAAGTCATCATCCAGAGAAATGTCCAAGCGATACACGCATGTGTTGTAAAAATAGACAGACACTACATAATTAGAAACCCCTCAGGATGCATCCAGTATTGTACTGAAGACACTGTTAGTCACTGTTATCAATCTCGTCAACTTTTGTCAAATAATGGGCTATATGTTTGTCCTCATGGATACATTAGCTGAAGTATAAGCTGTTTGTTTAATCGACTTAGTGCAGTATTAATAAATGTATTGTGTGTCACTTTTTCAGTATATTCTCGGGTTAATAAATAAATGTCTGATGATATCATACTTATGTACTTTGCATTCTACTCCTGATCTTTAGCAGTTGATGTTGTTGTTGCAAAAGTTATTAGAAAAATATGTGAAAGATACACATGATATTTAAAAAGGAAGTATAACCGGTTATAGTTATTTTTTATTCGACGAAATAGGCAGTTTTAAAGTCCTCGATATTGTGTTTACTTCTGATGAGACTTTAGGTGAAATTGACAGAATGCTGACTGGACAATCAATGAAAGCGATATTATAGGATTACATTACCAATTCAGTTCAATTCAAAATATTGTATTCCATGATTTGCATTTGTAAACAGCAATATATGTAAATAAATACTGAAAATGGGGATCCCATGGAACCATCAAACACAAACAAGAGATAAAAGTAGCAGACTCGGTTGTATTGCGTCTGTTCATGAGGGGTAATGTCGAGTGCAACACCTCTCACGCCTCCTAGCACCGGCTTAAGCAATATTCGACTTTAAAGCCACGACGATTGATTGGGATTGATGATTCCAAAGGACCAGTAAGTAATACTACTATTGATTTGTTGTCGGGGCGTCTTTTTACGGCCGCCATACATCAATAAACAAACGCTAGTGCGAATGTCAATAAATACTGAAAAGAACCAACAAACACAAACAAGAGATAAAAATAGCAGGCTCAGTTGTTTTGAATCTGTTCATGAGGGGTAATGTAAAGTTCAACACCTCTCACGCCTCCTTTACTACAAACTTATATGACGAAAAAGCGACAGAGAAGAGAATGAACGAGCTAATTCATGTAAGTATCAGTTGGTATCAAACATAACACTCAGTTGCACATTATCTTAAATTAATGACATTCCTTTCTACTTGCTTATCTTTGTTGAATCCCCAAACATTTAGTAATTCAATATAGGTATGAATCGTTTATCATATAAATCGAATGAATATTTAGGCTGTAATTTGGTTACGTTTTTTTAGATATTTAATCCTGGAATATAGCTTTGAACACTGTTGAATGAGAATTGGTTAAAAAAACTATTAACAACGACAACGACGCCGATCGAATTGCAAAATATGTTATAATAGTATCTTTCTTAGGTATGTACGTTTTGCTGTGCAGAACTGCAAAAACAAAACATAATTATTTTACCCGAATCAGGGAAATACACGGCTTATATAGAAAATAGTATTTTAATGTAATAATCAAATAATATTATTAATTTGCAGAAAGTAATTAAGTGAATTTAATCGACAGAATAGTATGTCTTTTCAAAAATGGTGTATAAAACATTATTCTAATGCGGCCTAATGCTGGACTTTTATAATTATTTTTGTTTTACTATAGTACTGTTTTATTCAGTTACTTTTACATTCAGTCGGTTATTTAACCATTACATTTCTTTTCATCTCTTTCATTTAAAATTCTCATTTATCAATTATAAAGTTCATGCTTAAAGTATTTGTTTCCCTTTTTGTAAAGGATATAATATAAATTGCCTTGAGTAGCTAGTATTTTCAACTGATTAATATTTACGACTAGTTTTGATGCTGATTTTCTCTGCCTTCTTTATCTCTAAACTTGAAAAGTATGTTTTTGCCCACTTTGAAATAAAAGTTATGCTGTTGATCGAACCATTTATCCTCTTCTTTTTTATCTTCAACTATCAGTTCTTGCATTTCTTGTTTATCCTCTAATTCTGATTTTGAGTTTTCTATGTTATTAACATTTAATACTGTTTAAAGTGTATGTACTTTGTTTTGAATATTTATTATAAGTTAACTCTGTTTTCTCAATCGCATACGTTCTGATGTAGCAATTAGTATTGTTTCGTTTCTGCTTGTACCTTTAAGATATTTAAAAATAATCGTTCATTTCTCAATTTGTGTTGATATCTAATCATAGCACACATGGGATTACATGTTTACAGATACTGAAAGAAAAACAGTGTTTATCACACCAATACAATCGCCAATAAACATAATATGTAACTTTCAATATAAATGTTTTATTTCATGAGAATAATTCCCACAAATAAATCTTATTCACAAGTCAAGTCTCTATGAATGGTGCAATATGAACATTGAATGGGTAAATCATTTTTTCTGGCAATGTATGCAGATTGAACTGTTTTTGGAATAAGCTGCACTTATTTTGAATAAGATCAACGGCGATTTAAATATAAGGACCTTTTCTATCGGTTCACAAAGGAAAACAGAAAATGTAATAGATTGTTTGTATCATTTTAAGTATTTTTTATTCATGATTAAATGTTTAAAATCGGTGTCTGAATTAAAAATTAATTTTAGGCGAATGTATATATGTAAGCAAATAGAGATAAACCGTGACAAACTAGATAATCATGCTATTAAATGGCGAAACTTCTTATAGTAAAATGTTTGCTTTAATAAAATTATTTCTAAAATATTACCAAAGAAAACAAAAGGGAAGGCATAGCAATTTTCTTCTTCTAGAATCTTAAATATTCCTGGTATTATCTGCATACCAATTCTGACTTTCCTAAACTTTTTATGCATCTTTTGCAGGTTTTTCTTTGGATATTATTATAATTTGGATAATGTTCTCCTCTAGGAAGGAAATCATTTCATCATCCATATTAATTGAATGGATGGTAAATATTGCTCTTTTAAACAATTCATATGTTATTATAACTGTTATTGCTTGTTATAACTAATACTTGAATGATGAAATAAATATATGATAAAAAGAAAAACTTCATTTGATAGACCATCACGACATCGATATGGAAGAGGTTTACGGTCTATGCCTGTGTTAGATTGTAGTCAAGTGGAAATTGGACGCCGTCTCCAGGTACGATCTCGGTGAAACCTAAAAATATAGCACTGATATTTGTAAAATACACTGACATTTTAAGGTGCAAAATAGAGATAAAACATTGAGCAAGGTGCACAATAGTGATAAAACATTCATCAAGGTGCACAATAGTGATAAAACATTGATCAAGGTACACAGTAGGGATATAACTTTGAGCAAGGTGCACAATAGTGATACAACATTGAGCAAGTTGCACAATAATGATAAAACATTGAGCAAGGTGCACAATAGTGATATAACATTGAGCAAGTTGCACAATAATGATAAAACATTGAGCAAGGTGCACAATAATGATAAAACATTGAGCAAGGTGCACAATAGTGATACAACATTGAGGAAGATGCACAATAGTGATAAAACATTGAGCAAGGTGCACAACAGAGATAAAACATTGATCAGTGTGCACAATAGTGATATAACATTGAGCAAGGTGCACAATAGTGATATAACATTGAGCAAGGTGCACAATAGTGATATAACTTTGAGCAAGGTGCACAATAGTGATACAACATTGAGCAAGTTGCACAATAATGATAAAACATTGAGCAAGGTGCACAATATTGATATAACATTGAGCAAGTTGCACAATAATGATAAAACATTGAGCAAGGTGCACAATAATGATAAAACATTGATCAAGGTGCACACTAGTGATATAACATTGAGCAAGGTGCACAATAATGATAAAACATTGAGCAAGGTGCACAATAGTGATATAACATTGAGCAAGGTGCACAATAATGATAAAACATTGATCAAGGTGCACACTAGTGATATAACATTGAGCAAGTTGCACAATAGTGATATAACTTTGAGCAAGTTGCACAATAATGATAAACCCTTGAGCAAGGTCCACAATAGTGATACAACATTGAGAAAGGTGAACAATAGTGATGAAACATTGAGCAAGGTGCACAACAGAGATAAAACATTGATCAAGGTGCACAATAGTGATAAAACATTGAGCAGAATTTTAAAAATAAAACGTCTGTTTTGCTTGAGATGCACTTTGTTGAACACGTTTCATAATAAATAAGCCACATCAGCGGACATACAACGTTGAGCTGCCAGCTTCCAGGTTTGTTCACATTAACAAATACGGGGTTGATTAATACAAATCTTGAAAACGGACATTTACAAATTACTAGTATTTACATATTGTTTCCATCAAATACTGAGTAAACCTATTGGGTCAAGCATTTCTATTTTGTTGTTGTTTGCATAAGCCTAACACTAATATACCTTTAATAATAGCCTGCCATATTTATATTCATTTTAGTCTTAAAAGAGTATGAAACTGGACCTTTGGAAACGACCGAACACGATCATACGAAATAGTGCAGCTCGGTTTGATTGAGACTGTTCATGAACGGTAGTGAAATAGGCTTGCTACCGTTCACGCCCCCTTGCCCCAGGTTGAGCAGAACTCAATATCATAAAATCAATAGTACAGAATTGTAACCATCCCGAAGATGGCATGCACCGAATTTGCATTGCTCTACACTAATCAATGGAAGCACACTTTATATAAATCCACACATTAAACAGTTTTAACTTAATGTCCAGGAGATTTTGACTGAGCTTCTACTTACCCATGTTCCAAACTTGCATTGTATCCACTAGCACATTGCCGCTAGGAACATGAAGTCTGACTTTAATGGGCAAATGTATGGGCTTTTCGACACTGTGGGCGGTATCAAATATCCAGAAACCATCGGGCGTCCTTGTCATTGTAAACCATTTTCCCGCATTGGGCTGACACATTTCAACGGTCGTAGCTGGCATTTTGTATAATACAAATATGAAAACTGTAATCATATAACGGTAAACAGAATACAGCAATAAATGCATTATTTGAATTATCCAATAAATTGAATGATTGTTTCCTTATTAACGATACATACAATGTTAAATTTCTCTCTTCATATAAATAGCATTACTAGTTTACACATTGTTAGCTATAATAAACAACCTCAGAGGTGCCAAGTTTAATTGAATAAGGTCTTACTGCGCACCAATACAAGAAAGATTATAAAGCGCCAAGTAGAAATGAACAAATCAGACTCATCTTGCCAATTTCATAAATATAGATACATATTGCAGACAACAACAGCTTTGTCAGAGTCCTCTCATATAGTTTATGTCGATTAAACTATAATAACCATACTTGGACGGAGCCGCAAAAACTTTAAAATTGTTTCGTCTGAAGGTGGTGACAATCGAAAATAAATGTGCATTTTGTTTCACATGTGTTCTCCATGGTTTTCCAAAAGAACGCATCCTTTATATGTACTCTATGAAACAAACCATGTCCCTTGCCAGAATTCAACATGAATACTTCCATTTTCGGTAAAGATATTTCTTCAAAGAAGTAGTTGAAAGGGATAATACTTCGTTAACAGTTACGAAGACATTTTGTACTAAAATAGTAAATTAACAATAATGTAAACAAATGTATTTCAATGACATATGATAGGTTACGTTTGGTGTCAGACCGGTCAATGAGCTGCTTCCAGAGTAGTCTTTATCATCTTCGACGCTTGATTGTAAATACAAACGTCTTGGCCAGTTGTGCAGAAGCAAATTTGAAACTTGAACCTCGTGACCGTAATTTTCGTTTTATTAAAGTATTTCTGACCATCCCATTTAGTTCGTCGATATAATGATGAAGTTTTCCTATTTGTTTATATATACATTTATTGTCTTTCTGCTTTTCTGTATATCTTGGATAACAGGTTTTCCTGTCTCAGCCAATCAGAAACCTTACCAGTGTATCGGCAAAAATCAAACTTTGTTCAGGAGGTCTGTTCTAGACGTTTGTCTTGAAAACAAGCAAGCGTCGCAGATGATCTAGACTACTTCCGGAGTAGTAGCCTTCGAAAGTAGGGCTTCAACAAATATTGACATGAACAAAGCAGAAAAATGAAATTTACATACGACTGACACTGCTTTTGCGTGATAATAAAGGAAATCGTTATTTCTAATGACAGATGACCCAGACGACTTGTTATGTGAAGTGTTTCATTTCACTGCATATGTCATACAGATGACAACACAGACGTTTGCTTTTCTGATAGTTATTATATTCAGCATGTTCAGGAGAAAATCAGAAAACTCAATCGGTGTTATCGGTGCCGATATCATTGTTTTCAGCAAGTGTTTCTCATCAGTTGGTAGCATTTGTAAAATGAGCTTTTTAGTATGAATTTTACATAACATGATCCGAGTATTAACTTTCATACCCCATCCAACCCCTTTTTCAAAAAGCGAAAACGGGGTTGGCTGGGGTATGAACTAAAACCTTAATTTCGGCTTATAAAGTTTGCATATTGTAAAACTAAAACATGTAATGGGTAATTTAAACTGGTTATCGCATTTTTCATTAAAAAATGTTTTTAAACATGTTTTATTGTCGAAATATCAGTTATAAATTCTGCTAATATAGGCTTTCCCATCGCTTAATGGGATTAAGGCGGGACCACGTAATGACCGGTCTTAGTCCATATGCCGTATAGTCGTTATTAGTTTATTTATCCAAGTTGTAGCTGTAGTTAGTTTATGAGTTGTATTGGTGGCATGAACAGAGTAAACGATGAGTAAACGATATAAATTCGGACATTGATTGCTTGCAAACATACATATATAGACATTTATAAAACAAAATAACGGAAAATTGAAAGAATTAAACACAATATCACATACTTACACATGTTTTATTTTCAGAAAGCGGTTTTAACATTAATTTTACCGTTTAATTACCTGCAATACTTATATAATCTTTCAACATGGCGGTATAGCATATAATCATCCGTTCCAAATATTGAACCGGTGTTCGCAACATGGTCAACCAACGGCTATTTTGGCACATTGAAAGGGAATCTTTGGTTTAAGAATTATTATTATTATTATTATTGGGAAAATGTATATAATTGCCAGAGTATAATAAAACTTGAGCATTGAAGCTGAAGCAAATTGGTAGACAATAGATTTTCAAATGTCATCATCTAACTAATGAATATTTTCAAAATACCGCTGTAAACGGTGTAAGCGACTTACAGTTCTACAGAACTAAATAGAAAATACCTCTTACAATTTACTCCGTCTTATCAGTCTTCACAGCTGTAGGTCAGGATATATTTAACATTTACCATTAGACACTGGCATATTTAGCCACGGGATCCATTTAAAGTGGGCGATTATAACGAGTGGTGTATTTTACGTTGCGCTAAACTGCAATGCCATCACATGCGAGAATGCTGTGTGTTTACAGGATGCGAGACTTTTGGCGATAAGTTAATCAACACTTAATGTTCGGCATGGATCAATATCTGCCCATGTTGGTGGGGTCAAAGTAGCAGGTAATAATGTAACTAAATCAAACATATACCGCCTTTCCGTAACTTCCAGAAGCATGGTCTAGTTATTGCTAGCAATAGATCATGACACTACACATCCAGAACCAGGGTCTAGTTTTTGCCAGCAACAGAACACAAATCTGATCCCACATAACCGATCGCCTAGTAATTGCCAGTAAAAGACCATGACACTAAACCTCCAGAATCAGGGTCTAGTAATTGCCAGTAACAGAACATGACTTTGAACACACAGAACGCAGGGTCTAATAAGTGCCAGCAATATAACACGATACTAAACCTCCAAGAGGTCTAGTAATTGCAAGCAACAGAACATGACTTTAAACCCACAGAACCCAAGTCTAGTAGATCATGACACTTAACCTCCATAATCAGGACAACATAACACAAATCTGATCCCACATAACCGATGGCCTAGTAATTGCCAGTAAAAGACCATGACACTAAACCTCCAGAATCAGGGACTAGTAATTGCCAGCAACAGTACATGAATCCAAACCTCCAAAACCAGGTTCTAGTAATTGCGAACATGACACTGAACCTCCAGAGCCAGGGTCTAGTTATCGGTCAATAGCAATCCAGTCAGTGACAAAGTGGGGTATTGGGGGTGGTGGTGGAGGAGGGGTGGGTACTTAAGGGTAAGTAAACTGTTCCTTCCTTTGTTTGGGTAATGATAGTAGCACGATAGTATTCATATTTTATACCATATTTCTTTCCAGGGGCGGATCCAAGGGGACGCTAACCGCCCCTCAACCCCACCTCCTAAATCCTAAAACGTTGCACTACCCCCTCCCCACGCCCCCACCCCTTAACTGAAACAAACCATGTTTGTGTGTATGTTTTTTTGGTTGTTACCCGTTTGTTTATTTTAAGTTGCGCCACCATCCGCCCCACCACACACACACACCCCACCCAACCCCGAATTTTAAATCTTGTATCCGCCCCTGACTTCGATAACGTTATGGAAGGTTAAATAAAACCGCTCCAATAGGCCAGTAGAATGCGCTGATGATGTTACCTGAGTGGATGCAGAGGTTGAGTGATGTGAAACATGTCTAGCGCCAATTGTGTTTTATACGATGGTATTTTAGTTTCGTTTTCGTCTGTAGCTTGTTCAGATAGTTCGGCTTGTATGTGTCACTGCCTTTTCTTTTCTTTACGTAAAAATACTGCTTAAATTATAGTGTCGCATTAATTTGCATGTTCATGGTCTATATATAACGTCTTAGCCTTCTTTTCTTTGAATAAGTCCAAATATGGTGTATTGTCTTTATTTCAGGCTGCATGTTCCAGTACATGAATGTGACTTGACTTAAACAGTATCTGGTAACCATAAAAACTATTTTCAATTACGTTATGTACTGCCTAAAACCCCGAATCAATCACCTTTGACATACAAATAATTACATATATATGTAAATTGGGTGTCCCGGCTCAGAGATCTCGCTTCGCTCGATCCTGATCCGGTAACACCCAATTTACATATATATATATATATATATATATATATATATATATATATATACCCCTATTTTAACAAAGTTTTAATATGAAGACTCCATTATCTGCAATTATGAACTGTTTACCGGTGCCTAATATTGCGCAATGTAAATTATCTGATTTTGGCATTTCAGGCATATCATCCAGATATTCCTCGGAAACATAATCCCAATTCTCATAAGCAGTACGTAAATTCATATAAGCAAATATTAAATCGATTTGCTTTGAAGTCGATGCGTGATTTTTATCCCACTCATTTTTCGATACTGTAAAAAATTTTAATGATTTATTATACTGTTCTTCCTCTTTGCATATTTTTGACATTTTTATTTACACGTTTATTTTTTTTTTTATAAATACAAATTCATTTGATGTTTCTTTAATACAAAACAAATTTATTGATTTGTTATCAAAATTACATTTAAATTAATAATTTTCTGACCTTGAATACAAAGGTGGTGGATCGTACTCATACACATTACTAAAACAATTTATTACACACTTTTTAGACTTTTTTGTAATGTTGCCATTGCTTCTTTTCTTCCCTGCTCTACTAGTTCTTTTTTTTGAACTTCACTTATTTCAGCCTTTTTTTGTTTGGTGTCTTCTTTTAAACTATAATATTTATCTAACTCATCTAAAATCATCTTAAACTCTTGATCAGATATTTGCGCATCACTCAACGCTTTTGATATTAACTGCTTTATACTATTTAACTTTGCCTCTGCCAAAGTTTTTATTTCATGATGTTTTTGAGCTTTTGCATTAAGCTTCCGTCTGATAAAATTAACACAAACACCTGTAGCTCCACATACTATTGCTGCTATTTCTAAAGGTAGCAAAACTGGAATAGCAAATCCAATCCCAGCCATAATAACACCTGCTGATATCAAGGTAGTGTCAATTCCATCTGTAATATTAATACCACGTTTATATTTTTTATAAAGAGACTGACGTATATCTCGTTCTGTAATTAACTTTTTTTCAATCTCTGAAATCTTTTGTAATCTATAATTTTGTCCGTTTTCCACTGAATTTTCCACTGACAAATCAGGATATAAACTTGGTGCCGTTGGTTGCTTCATTTTTTATTAATAAATAAAAAATTAAATTAATTCAATTAATAATGATGCCACCGTATTTACAGCTGTAGCGTTAGCAACCTTGCATACAAAGTTAACAACAGAACCAGCACCAATCTCTTAAGGTTCATCAAAGTTATCATGATTGCGTGGAATGATGTGAAGCGTTATACCATAATTTGGTTGTTCAACACCATTGACAGAAACTATTACAGTTACGTCACCAACTAATCGGTCACTTGCTAAACCTATTCCCATAATCCGTCCACGGCGTGTCATTACATGCCCCACATTTGATTCTGCCCCACCATTACCAAATGAGAGTATTCTATTTAATACAATTGGGCCCTTAGCCTCTGCAAAAATTGTTATAATTCCATATTTAAGATTATCAACTCTATCTCTCAAATGATTAAACTGGCTAACAAAAGGCACAATTCGCCTATATAAATCTTGAACATCATTTATCAAAGCCTCTAAGTCTTCTGTTTTTTTAGGGCTTGGTGGTCCAAATATACTCATTGTTTTTTTATAAAAATATATTTTTTAAATAATTTCTAAAACACAACTCATAGGCAAACCGTGATTATCTATTTTGTTGCCATACTCATCTTTAACTTCTATTTTCAATTCAGTAATTGCACCATTCATAAGACAGTGATATTCAGGATAAAAACTTGTATATACAATATCTCCATACTTCTTATGTACCACAGGTACAACACCTATAATAGTGCTTGGTGCACCATTGAAATAATCACTACTCGTATTAACTTGTTTCAGATGAACATATAGCTGTTTATAAGGAGCTAAATCAATTGGGTAATCTCCTATATTACTACTTGTCAACCATTTTCTGTCCTTGAATCCCAGCATTTTTGAAAGACCGCTTGATATTCGTGTCTCTACTGACGTTACTAAAATGGCTTTAGCACCTTGCGCATAAATGGTTAGGATAATATTTTCATTTAAAGTTTTAAAAACTTTTATCAAGTCTTCAAAGTTATAGAGTCAATTTGGTAAATGTTCTATTTTATCTGGGTTTCGTGTCTTTATGGTTTCATGAATAATATTATACCAACCGATAGTGTATGTAAAACTTTTTAATCCGACGCGCTTAGTTCCATCTCTATTATCGATATACTGTTGTAAATTAATAGAGTTGTCTATGTTTGAAATTGTATGAAACATTATTTTTTTAATATATATATATAAAAACACAAATAAAAATGATTTCTGAAGAATTCAAATATAACCCAGATGCTTACTATTTAAATACTTTCAGCAAGAAAGTGATAGATATAATAAATCAAAACATAGTCATTACATCAGACGGTAAAGACTTTAAAGCATCATTTCCAAATGTCTTTGAAAAATACAAACTTTCATACGTCAAATCAGATGCTATAGTCCAACGTTGGGGAACAGATTGGATGTTATTTTGGCAGAATCAGTTAAACTTTGCTATTTGGTGTGCGACCACTGGATGTGGTATTGATTTAAACAATCATCTAAAAGCTGATACTCTGGTTGGTTCGTTATTTCGATGTCATGTCTATTACCAAGTCAGAAGAATATTATTTGAGATAAGTGTAGCATTGCCGCAAGACTCAAATTGGAATGCTTTTAATAACACATATAACCGAAACGCATACGAGAGAATATGCAAGAAGTTTAACGTTGACTTAAATTCAGACTGGAGACAGAAACAAAGCTATAATAATGGTCTAGGAACAATTTATAATTACTGGACAAATATTGGTTATCATCCTTTGGTAAATACTGCATACGACAACAAAACGATGAGTTTTACAGTCTATGAGAGTGATAAAACATATCATATTGATTACATTGCGCAAGGATTTGAGGCTGACAACAGCTGGTCTACTTTTATACTAGATGATTCATCTGGATTTACAAGAGCTGGAGTAGAAAGAATCAATGACAGCATAAGAACATACTGCTGGGCAATCCTTGGCTCACAATCACAAACAAGAACAGATATACTTGGAATTGGAACAGCATTTGACGCACAGAAACAATTTTTAGCAAATGTAGAGGACGCAATAAATAGCCCCATCGACTTGCCCAGTCAAATTTCAAGATATGAAAACACTCTAAAATATGCAAGAAGTAAAGTAAATTTTGTCTATGGAAGTGGATTGTATATGTCTCCGAACGACATGGAATTAAAAATTGGAATAATACAAGACTACAATAATGAAATTGTAATAGCAACCGATGCACAAGCATTAGGATTGAACAATGATGTAAATGTAAAACCAGTGCCACCAAAAAATATTCAACCTTTTCAAGGCACCACAACAAAGAAATTTTTACCGGAACATTCTGATAAATCAATACATAAAACTGTGGAGCATAACCCACCAGAAATAAAATAAATTGCGATTGAACATGAAGATAACAAAACAACTATAATTGTTGGTACCATAGTAATAGGTCTTGCTGCATTACTTATTTACGAGATTTACTAAACCACTCTTTGGCTGCCACATATAACAACCCGGAAACAAACACAAGCAGAGCCCATAGATTGTTACCAAGCCAATTAATAACATTACCTGTTGCAGATAAAAGCCATGATACTATTGCACCAATAACTCCTGGAAGTGCTGCAGCAGCTTTACCAGCTAGGTTGGCAAGAAGTTTACCAAGATTAAATAGTTGTTTTTTTATCCAATCTTTTACACTTGATGGATCAGGCTTTGGAGTTGGAACAGGTGCAGTCCCTCCTCCGGTTGTAGGAATAATGGTCTCAACTAATACCCCAATAATCATACCAAAGGCAGTCAAAATACTAACAATAGTAATACCTTGCTCCCTAAACAAGGTTTTGATTCTCTCACCCAATGTTGTGTCTTCTTTTTACACCTTATTTATAGTTTCTTTTATCCGGTTTATTTGACTGCGTAATGCTTCTTTGTTTTCACTCGCCGCTTCAAGTCGCGCACTTCTTTCATCTTCTAAATTTTTTATTCTGTCACGTAGACGCTCTTGTTGAAACTCATCCTCCTGCCCGGGGGTGCTAACTCGTTCTAATTTTTGTTTTTCTTTTGCTATATCTTTATCAAGCTCAGTGAGCTTTGAAAGATTATTAGTAAGTTCTCCACGAAAGCTTTGCAATACCTTATCTAAACCTCGTATCTCTCGCAGTGTTAGACTTTCTGGTTGAACAGCAGTTTTAGGATGAGTTTCATCTATTGTATTACTCAAATCACTCTCAATTGTATTTACAGCATCTACTGTATTTTGTACATCTTCAGTTGTTGAAAAAGTTTGCATTTGTATATCTTCTCCTGCTTTTGTGAGGGTATTTTTTGTTTTTACCAAGGATGCTAATTCTGCCCTACCCTGAGCCTTTCTTTCACGTGGGACTAAATAATCATAAATGTTTAAAAAAAAATTTACGAAGTCAACACCATATTTTCTAGCTAAAGTGTCCAGCATATAAAACTTGATTGGTTCGTTTGGATTATTTCCCTTATAATAGGTAAGTGGAACATCATCCGTCCCCAACTGAACTGCATATAACATTGTTCTACCGATTTTGTCCTCAGCCACTCTGAAATCATCTTTATAATCAATTCCGCTGATTTCAGCATTAACTTCAGTAAAAAATTGTTCTACTAACAAATTTTTTTGTGTAAGCTGTTCTTCTGTTTTATCTTCTCCTTCAAGCTGATCAATAAGATTATTTTCATTTACAATTTGTCTCTGGAATTCTGAGTCAGGTTGTATGAATTCGTTTTCTTCTTCTTCAAGTATTCTGTCTAAGTCTTCTTCTGTCATAGTTTCAATATCGAACGCAGGAGTTTCAAATACACCCTCAGCCATTGTTTATTTTATTTAATTTTAAAAAATATATTTAAAAAATAAAAACAATGTCGGCTTACGGAAACAAACTCAGCCCTCATAGAAAACTAAGAGAACCTCATGGTGCCAAAGGCATCCGCACAAGTGTAGTAATAACTAATAATCCCTCAACAATAGACCAAAACCAGCAACTGCTTGTGAGATTTCCAAATCTAAGTACTAATGATGTGATAGTTCCAAGTACTGCTCGTCTTGCCTTTGAAATAGAACTTAAAAGCAGAACAGACGCCAACGCTACTCTATTTCAAAATCTGGGTAGAACAATTGTGAAAAAAATGACAATAAGAATAAGTGGCAATGAAGTCATGTCAATAGATGACAGTGATATATATCATTGTTATGTAGATTTATGGAAAAGCCCTACTGAACGACAAAACATAGCTTACCAAGGTATTGGTAAACCAAACATGTTAAAACATAGAGTTAGCGCGGGAGATGCTTCCTCAGACACTAAAGATGAAGCTATAGCAGCAGCTTATGGAAATAGATTTTGTATTCCACTGGACTTTGAAATGTTAGAAAGTCATATGCCATTTTATCAAGCGGGGCTTGGTGATAGGTTAGAATATGAATTAACGTTTAACGATTATAACAAAGTTATCAAAAGCAGTGATGCTGATGCATCTTATGTAATAAAAAATATCTGCTTGGAATTTGATACAGTTAGTGATGTTGAATTAGCCAGACAAATAAGACAGCAAATCAATGGTAAGATGTCATTTATGTATGATCGTATCTTGCGGCATAGAAAAATAATAACAAACAAATCTGATACTCTTTGGAACATCAACATTAATGTACCAGTACGGAGCATGAAAGGTATTTTAATGCTGTTTGAAGACCCAGAAAGAACAAGCACAGAAACCTATTACAACCCAATGATTGAAAAAGTTGAAATGACAATAGAGGGAGTACCAAATCAGTTGTATAGTCAGGGTATGAAGCCATATCAACATTGGGATGAAATCAACAAATATTTTGCTTTAACATCAAAAAGAAACAAAGAGACAGAAATAGTAGCGAGGGACTTAAACTTTACCAATGTTTCTCTTGAGACTTATTTGACAAAAGCATATGCTTTGTGGCTTGACCTTAGAACATGTAATGACAATTTATTACACGGCAGTGGAAGAAGAATAGAAAACGGCAGTGAAGGCATAACGATATTAATAAATAAAAAAGCAGATGCAGATCAAACTTTAAATATTTACATATATATAATACAAGATGCGCAAATCAATTTCGAAGATGGAAGATTCAAAGAAGCAGGATACTAGTTTGCAACAAAAATATCCTAAATATTCACACAGTGCCATTATTTGCGGTCAGACAGGCTGCGGCAAAACAGAGTTTGTTCTTGACATACTTGAACAAGAGTATGTTGGAGTTTTTAAACATATAATTATATTGTGTCCAACCATAGAGTGGAACGAGGCTTATAAAAATAGATCCTGGATAGAAGATGTGAAAAACCCTAAAGATAAAAAAATAATAATTGTCAATCCCGTGAGCAATGGTAAAGAAATGTTACAAGAACTGTTGCGTTTCTTTTTCAAACAATATGCTGGCCAGCCCACATTATACGTTATTGACGATTGCTCAGCTACAAAAGAATTAACAAAGAAAAAAGATATGTTGTCAGAGTTGGCATTCTCTGGTCGTCACGCTAAACAATCAGTGTGGGTCATTTCACAGAGATATAATTCTGTATTTAAAGATTTGAGGGATCAAGTAAAATGGTTGTGTATGTTTTACACCAAGGACAGAGATAGTTATGAAAATTGTTTGAGAGAAAATGATGTTATTCCAACGTTGGAGGAGAGAACCAGAATAAAAAAAACTTTAGCTAAGACTAAATATTCCAAGTTGATATTGAGGACTGACCAACCAACTGGTTATTGGGTTGAATAATTTCTACCAGCAATTCTTTTTTTCTAACAGCATTGCTTTGTTGCTAATAGTAATACTAACAGCAAAGTAGCAATGTTAATAGCAATACTGACATGAAAATATAATGAAAATATCAGAAAATATAGTATTGCTAATAGCATTGCTCATAGCAAAGTAGCAATGTTAATAGCAATGCTTGCAGCAAATTAATAATGTTAATAGAAAAAATAACAATATTAATAACAATGCTATTAACAATACTAACAATTACTAGTTGCATGAATATCGCAGCTAGTTGTTTTGTATTTTATATTTATTTCAAGATAAAAAATAAGATTAATAATATAAAAATGAATGCGGAAGAACTATTACAAAATATATCGGAACAGACGGAACCAGATGAATCAAAGCAACAAGAAACAAAAAAAGAAAGATTATCAGCCATAGTAGCTGGCGGTGGTAGTCGTCAATATTTGGGTAAGGACATACAACTCACAAACATAGATGGCATGCCACCAGATGAAATTAACAAACTTTATTGCAGATATGAAGCAAGGCTTGGGGCAAGCATGACTAAAACTT
Source organism: Cyrtodaria siliqua (assembly GCA_037043455.1). NCBI lineage: Eukaryota > Metazoa > Mollusca > Bivalvia > Adapedonta > Hiatellidae > Cyrtodaria > Cyrtodaria siliqua. The sequence continues at coordinate 183,623 of JAWPHD010004198.1, forward strand.
TAGGCAATTCTTTTATTAACTTGTATGTAATGGGAGTATCAACATATTTTAATGTAACCAATCCACCAAAGCTGATAGAAGATTTGGAGGAAGACCCATTTATTAATCATGCTTTGACAAGCGCTTGTTGTGAGTTGTATTACAGGTATGGAATGTGCTTAGCACCATTTACAGCAATACTGACAACTGTTAGACATATTGATTTTAATAAAAATAAAATTATAGATAATATAAATGAAGAATCAAGTGGAGAACCAAGAGAGTGAAGTTATACCAGTTGAAGTTGATACACAATCTGTTAAACAACAAAAAGTAAAAAATCTAAAACGAGTAGAGGCTGGAAAAAAAGGAGCAGCGGCAAGGAAGGCAAAGCGTTTGCTTCAGATAGAGCAGGATGCAAGAGATGCAGGACAGATAACAAAAATAACAACAGATGAAGAAAAACCAGAAAAAATCAAAATAAACGTATACAAAAATTATATTCCACCGTGTCTGGTTTTATTAGGCATTGCTGGGTTGGGTTTGTATATTTATAACAAAAAATCTGCTACGCAAACTGCTACGCAACCTGTAGCTGTGCAACCTGTTCATGTTGCACCAAAAGACCAGTTTGATTTTTAATAATTTAATTTAATAATTTAATTTAAAAAAAATAATCATATAAAAAAAAATGGCAGCAAGTATTGACGGAAAAGAAATTGTAAATACTATTTATCATACTGGAGTGGAAACACTTCTAGCTGTTGGATATTCTGAAATTGGCAGAAAAATACTAAAAAGACCAGTCACTAAAGTGGATTTTAATATGGGAGATTTTGGGATGCTGTTTGTGGATATAGGGTTTGCAATGTCTACAAAGGATATGCTGATTAAGCAAGGTATTATTCCTGCGAATATTATGAAATAATTTTAAAAAATATATATATAAAAAAATGGCAAGTGCAGTAGCAATGATGATAGGTGGCGCATTAACAAATGCATTAGCGTTTACTGGTTCAAATTATTTCTTTTCAAAAATGGGAAGTCATTCAGATGAGGAAAGACAAAGACATGACAAAGCCGTAGAACAATTAAACGCAGCACAAGTGGAGTGGAATAAAAAAAGAACAGAGAGATTAGATTTTATTAATAAGCAACTGCAAAAAGAGCATCATGCAAAGCAGACTTTTGATGATGTGGATCAGGCTATGAAACAGTATTATTATACAACTGGTAAACATTTGCTTTTAGAATCGGAGCCCAAGTTGAGTGATTTTTATACACCATCTCCGGATCAACAGAATAGAGAAATTACGTTTATTGTGGTGGGCATGGCTGCAACTGGATTTGTGGCGTACAAATTGAGTTCATAAAAAAAAAAGTTTAAAACTATAATTACTTTGGATTTTTTTTTTTTTGGAATAACTAAATATGCTACTTTGAAAAGACTAAGTCATATGCATGATACCTATTTTTTTTGTTGTTTTTACATGGTTTCAATCCAAGTGGTCGAATATAATATGGTGGTTTAGCACTCTTCTCTAATTTATTTTTGAGATGATCAGGCGCCCATACTTCACCGTTGTCTAATAATGTCAATACAATGGATGGACCATATTCAGTATCCAGTATTTTTGTATCTGTAATAGTGTATATTTTATTTAGTTCCAAGTCTGTCCATTTCTTTGTGCTATATTGATTTTGCTCTTCAAGCAGTTCATCAAATTGTGCAGTTGTGATTTCCATTTTTTTCTTTATAGTTATATAAAGTTTATTCTTTAGTAGAAAAAATGGAAAAGATTTATTACAGCCCAAAAGGATTTTGGAGAGGTTACACAGCAGTTAAAAAATTAGCAAAAGAGGCTGGTGTTAGTGAAAAAAAGGCATTAGAATTTTTAAAGAAACAAGCTGTGTGGCAGATTTATTTACCTGCACCGAAGAAAATAGTTAGACCTAGGTTTGATGTTTCTGCTAAGAATGGAGTGCATCAAGCTGATTTGTTATTTTTACCGCATGATACTTTTGGGATTGGTCGTGGACGTAAGACATATAAATATGCGTTGACTGTTGTTGATATTGCAAGTAGATACAAAGAAGCAGAGCCACTAACTTCCAAGGATAGTAAAGAAGTTGCTAAAGCATTTGAGAATATATACAGTCGACATTTGAAATATCCAAAGTTATTACAAGTGGATCCAGGCAGAGAATTTATGGGTGCAGTATCACAGTTGATGGCAAAACACAAAGTAAATATCAGACGAGGCAGAACAGAAATACACAGAGACCAAGCTTTAGTGGAAAGATTTAACAGAACATTAGCTGAGAGATTGTTTGGCTATCAGTATGCTAAGGAAATAGATTCGCAAAAACGTAATAGAGAATGGGTAAAGAGATTACCAGAAGTTGTTAAAGCCATAAATGCGGAGACAAAAAAGCCTCCTCCTGTTGAAACAAAAATATTAAAAGGTGATCCTATCTGTATGAATGCAAGTGTAAGGTATTTATATCAACCCGGGGAACAAGAAGGTGGAAGACGCAGAGCAACTGATCCAATGTGGAGTGTAGATATTCACAAGATTAAAAGTTATATGGGGACGCAAGGTATAAGAGTTTATTATTTGAAAGCACCAGCGCCACAGAGAGGATTTGTCAAAGAAGAATTACTTATTGTTCCTGCTGATACCCAAACTCATAAGTTTTTGTAAAAGCCATGTGCATCAGTTGTAATTCCATCTTCTCGGATGTATCTTTTTGAGTAAAATGGTGACAAAGTTACTTTATTTACTGTTATGCCGTATATTTGATGTTTTATTGATCGCATCATATTCATTTCATGGGTATATTTTTTCTTGTTAAATAGTGCATCTTTGTAGTTTTCAAAATTTATATGTTTTTTGACTACATAAGTTTTTACACCCTTTGCTTTTTTAATAATCTGCTCATCCGCTCTCAAAATCGAATATAGCTTGGGTCTTAATCCAACATACTCAGCTATAGCAACACCATTACATTCGTCTTTCATTTTACCCAATACTTTTTTGTTTGTATCATCATGCATTGGGTGATCTTGAGGATAATCACTCAAGTCATACTCATCTTTCATTTCAGCCATGTCTTTGTATGCATCTTTTGTTTTGATGTCTACCAGCAAGCTGTCAGTGTCTGTGTATGCTACATTACAGTCAGCTCCATACCTTTTTTTCAAAGTATTATAATACCAATCATACATCCTATACTTTGATAAATCCAATACTGCCATTCCAACATAAATTGGTTTGTTTAATGTTAATTTTGTTTTGTTCACATGTATTGCTGACAATTCATCTGAAAATTTTATACGCCTGTTAAAGTTGGGTTTGGCTGTTATTTTTCTTATCTTTTCATTTTCAGGGCCGTCAGTTCTGACTAGTTTTATATCTGTCCGCTTTCGTAAATTTTCCATTGTTTTACCAAACACAGAGTTGTTCATAAGCTTGTAAAAATCTTTTTCAAATTGTGATTTAGCTTTTTTCCTAAGTTCTGTGTTTAAATTTATGTATGATGCCATCCATGGTTTTTCATTAAATTCTAATACTCTGTGTATTTTCTTTAGTTTCATGCCTAAAGATAAATACAGTTGCAGGTTTTTGTAATGTATCACATATTTTTCTTTGTCCCTAAGATTGGGAACTAGTTGTTCTGTATTTATCATGCCATTATTTTCTAACAGATCTGTTTGGTATTCAGACAACCATTCTTTTTTCACTGCTAATCTTTCAGGTGCAAGCGGATAGTCATTATGAGATTCATGGAGTTCTTTAGGATATTCCAAATCAACTTCAAGTATTTGTCCTTTGCCAGGTTTTGGTTTAGAAAATGTTCCTTTCTTGTTTTTGGCTTTCCAAACAAAGCCAGAATATGGAAGTAGCTGACTCATTGCCCACCCATAAAGATTATTTGCATCAAAATACATTAAAAATCTGTTTTCCTCTCTAGTGTTATAATCACTACATGTGGATTGTTTGCTTTGGCATATCTTTTTGATACCATACTTATGCCACCTCGCATTCCTTTTTCTAGAAACAAGTGCATGTCAATGTCTGTCAAAAGTTCTAATTCTATTTTTGAATGTTTGAGTAAAGCATCCCAAGATAATCCAGGTGCTGTATAGTGATGTAAAGCATCAAGTTTGTATGCACTCATACATGTTTTTCTAAAAGTTTGAAACACATCTGCTAGCAAAGTTACATCAGTTTTTAGATATAAATCATGATAGTCTCCAAGAGTTTTACAGTTAAACTCTTTCCATACTTTCTGCGCGTGCTCGTAATCTTCTTGGGTAATACCTTCACCTCTTAATTTACTGTAAAATGCTTCTATGGGTGGTAATTGCGTTTCCTTAAATCGTTCCATGCTGTTCATATATTCGTATGGATAAACACCTTTTCGTAAAAGTAAATCTGTTTGTTTTCCAAACTGATTTTTGGTAATTTTAAAATCAGATTTGTCTGTTGCTTTGACCAATTTTTCCAGAGACGAAGCCATAAACTGAAAACTATCCAAGAATCTAAGTTGTCCAGCACTAAATGTAATATACTTTTCAGCGTTGTTTGGAATGCATGTAATATTACCTGTCATTTTATGTATTTTTTGCATTATAAGATGACTATCATATCCTTTGAGGTTGTGAAATACAACAGGGATGATTGTTTTATTTGGTTTTATTTTTAGTTTTAGGTTGCAGTTTTTATGTGCTGCACCTCTGTATTCTCCTGTAAAATGACAGTGGTCTCTTACTTTACCGTTTTTATCATTTTTTATTTCATTCTCGCATATCCAGCAGTGTGTTGCTTTTTCATAATCTTCCTCATTTTGCTGCGTCATGATTAATGGTTTTGGGTTAGCAAATATTTTATTAATGTTGCTCTTCTCACATTCTAAGTGATTTAAAAACTTTTCAACAACATCTTCACCTCTGTAAATAACAGGTTCTTCAGCTTTGCCATCATATCTGACAACCTGGTATCCAAACCCACAAGCTTCGTGCACACTTGTTATTTCTGATTTCTTCCCAAATTTGCAAGATTGGGGTTTGATTATACTTTCAAAGTCAGCATATATCCCATAAGGCACAAACATTTGATTTTGATAATTTTTGAATTGGGTGATTGCACCTTTTTTTGGCATTTCAATTCGGCAAGAGTTTTTATTAATACCATCACAGTCTTCTTTGTGCTTGGTGAGTAGATTTGCTCCAGAGTAACCATGAAGACAACGATCACAGAAATAAGTTTTACCATGATGTTTGTTTTGGCTGTAAAGTAGCTTATTTAAATTTTTAATGATGCAGTAATGATATTTTGTTTCTTTTGGTTTTTGTTGAGTAATATTAACAAAATCATCGGGGTTGTAATTATCATCTATGATTCCTTCTTCGTTGTTGGGATCATCTTCTTTCTCTTCTTCAACTTCAACATCTTCAGAAACTAACAGCAAATTAATTCTTTCTATGTGCTTCGGCTGCTCTGATATTCTGTATGGAAAAATAGATACATTATTTTGTTTTTCTGATGCAGTAAATCCATAAACATTGATAGCAAGATTGTTTTGATTTTCTACTTTGGTTATCTGCGGGACTGGAGTTGGAAAATCAACCCCCTCCGTTTTCAAAAAGTCTATGCTAGGATAACTTGATACTCTATCAGAATTCTTTTTGGCTGGATGCAGAGCTGCATTTATAGCATGAAGTAAACATTTATCATCATAATTCTTCACATTTATAACTGCTTTCTTGTTTGATATTACTTTAGGCAAAATAATATATGATGAGCCTTTTAGTGGCTCATACTTTGCAAAATTCAAATAAAGTGTAACACAGTAATCAACTTCTAATCCTGATGCTGTGTTTGTAAATCTTTCCAAACTTTCTTGTATGTCAGAAGATGATTTTTCATACAACTCGTCTAATCGCTCAGAAGATAAAAGTGTATTCTGTTCACTATGCAGAACTGCAGTGGTATATTTTTTTATCTCAACATCATCTTTGAATAATTCTACGGTAAGACCTAACTGGAATTTTATTCCTTTCATATTTTTCAGCTCCTTGATTATTTGTTCCCTGATAATAGATTTTTTATCACGGAGTAGTTTTAAAGGATCTTTATATTTGTGAGCGGATATTTCATATGCTTTGAAATAACCACATATTGGTTTGTCAACTAGTTTTAATTCGGTTGTATCTTCGGTTATGATTTGTGATAAAGCCTTCTTCTCATCCAGAACCTTCTTCTCAGCTTGTTGCACAGCTTTCTTCTCAGCTTGTTGTAACTTACGTTTTTTTCGTGCGCGTTCTTTCTTAGCATGACGCCTCTTGCGCCAATTTTCAAATGATGTAGACTTATCTTCCAATTTCAGAGCTTCTGATTTAGCTTCCGATTTAGTTTTTAAGTTCAAAGCTTCCGACCTTGAAATTTCCACTGCTTTTATACCGTGGGATAATGTTTCCTTATCTATCACACCCTCTCTGAACAGAGATATTAAATTTTTTATAGTCTCTTCGTTGCTCATACTTCTTTTGTTATTACATATTAAAACTTTTTTATTAAGTAGAAAAAATAAGTATGTAAAAATAATGGATATCAACATTTGCAAGTTTCTTAAAGTTGGGTCGCATAATCCATGCACACTCAAATCAACGCAAGATTCAGATTATTGCAGTTTGCATAAGTATAGATTAAAAACAAGTCGTGTAGTACCTTGTCTAATTTGTAAAAAAGGTACATTTGCAAAGTATCATGTTTGTGTTGGTTGTGGTGCAAGAGCGGTTAGAAAATACTATAGTGTTTGGGGTGAAAAGATGTATAATTTAGAGTGTTTAAAATTAAGATGTATTGAGGTTTGAGGTAGATTTATGAAAATAAAAAAATATAAAAATAAAAACAAGGAGTTGGGGTTATATAGTTCTAACTAGAATATGTGGACAAAGAAAATCAATAAAGTTGTTTTGTATTAAATAAATATTTTTATATGATATTTTATATAAAATAAAGTATGGGTTGTTCAACCCATACTTTCTCATCAGTTTCATAAATACATATATATGTAAATTGGGTGTTACCGGATCAGGATCGAGCGAAGCGAGATCTCTGAGCCGGGACACCCAATTTACATATATATATTACATGTTCTGAAAAGATGGATAACTATCACACTGTAATGTGAAGTTTATTGTGAAGGTCGTTCTGAAAAGATGGATAACTATCACACTGTAATGTGAAGTTTATTGTGAAGGTCGACATGATAATTAAACATGCCGACAGCTAAGTGACAAATACACCCGCGATGTATGCTAACGCTTTTAAACCATCAATGCTAAAATACATAATTTCTGTGTCGTTTTCGCGAAATTACTAACGTCGGTAAGACGACATACTATTGATTAATCACAATTCCATTTGGATTTTGACATCGTTATCTCTGGCAGAATAATACGGCACGGCATGCACATTACATCCGCGATTTTGGGACTTCCACAAGAATATTGTTATCTCCCAAAATGATGTTTTCTTGAATTACTTATAAGTACCTAATGAGTCCAGGCCAATATATCTGAAGTCACGTGTGTTGCACTGGAAGGAGACATACTGTGGTGCATATGTAAAGGCCTGATATGATAATTCTATTTGCATTTGAATCTAAATTTTGATTTAAAACTAAGTTGAGTGTAATACTGTTTAGGTAAAACAGTTTCAAATTATATATATTGACCAAAATTATGATTTGTCATAATTCGCTTCTATAATAAGCGCCTTATTCCAGCCTAAAACCGCTATTTTATTGAAGCGATAACCAGAAACTACATTCCTATATTATAAGAATACAGTGCTCTCCAAATAGTCTTGCTGACTAAGGGATGTAAAGCGACTATACAATGATCAGGACAGTTACTGTACTTTGTTACAACCATATCCGCACTATTGTTTTTAATCAATCATAACAGACAGTTTGCTTTATAGATATAAAACAGGGAAAGTACCTGCAAAAAAGAAATAGTATGTATCTATGACTCTTGACTTTTTTTTTTTATATATTTAAGAAATTATGTCAATAAATTCATATTTTATATTCTTCTATAATGCATTGATGATCGAGACTGGACTTTAAATGATAAACCAGTTTATGTTTAGTGGTTGACCCATTTACAGTTCGCCATTATGCTTTCCTCTTTGATTCTGCGATGACCGGACAGATTGTGAACCCTTTGATGACGTCTACCTAAATCCGCAAAGGAAGGTAGTGTTTGATGTTTGTTTTAAATCTTGTTTTGTCGTACCCTTAATGGTTTGTTGGGTTGTTGCTATGGCTTCTGTCAAGTCATGGCAAGTCATTGAGTACTTGCTTTGTGGCTTTCTATGCTTTTTTATATTATATATACATAAGCATGTATGTGTTATACTTATATATATATATATTGCTATAATGCAGCTTTGTTAAATAATATACCTGGTGGGGATAACTTTATTTACACTATCCCGTTTTATTGGGATGACAGTAAGGTAAGTGTGAGGTTTGGTGTACCCTAGAACCTGGTTTAAACCCCCAGCGGCCTTTTTGTCATTGACCTTTCCAATGCGGTAGCCCTATTGTCAACCCTTTTATGTTTGTGATGTAATTATTTTGCCTTTTATTCATCTTCGTATGTGTTTTTTGTTTCTGTGCATATTTGTGTCTGACTGTGGTCTTTGAATGCTACATTTCATGTTCGGCTTTTATATCTTCTTTATTTAACATTGAACGAAGTTGCTTTCGGCGAATTTTATGTTTTCTTGTATGTTAAAGTTAGCGTACGAGTATAAAGCATTTATAATTACTGTCTGTTCCTGTTCCTTCCCAGATGTAATGCTTTTTTCTCTCGGCAGCTATTTTACGATGCTTTCAATGCTTTGAGGGGGATGTAGCCCTATTTCGACTAGCATTTACGGTTTACGACCCGTACGGTGCTCATCATTCGCGTGTTGTTGACATGCCGTACATTCTCCACATATTGAATATACTATCGTTACGAAGTGACGAAATTCCGTTTGCAGTTTCCTTTATCGCTTTCATCTAGGCAGTTTTTTTAACTGCCACATGATTAGTTACAGTGTACTCTTCACGGTCTTATACAGCTCGCTGCATGGCCTCTTATTTTAACTCGGTCCCTGTGCTTTAAGTTTATTGTATAAATTGACTGTAAAATTACCTAGAATATTGCATGATTAATATAGTGCATGTTCCTCATGTACGCCTGTATTAGTTATTACAATGGTAGAAATGATGCATTTAAGATCAGATTGCATTAAATTATATTAAAATTCTCCATTCAAAGGTCCTACGTAAATACGAGACATGTATTAGGTATAGCATTAGCCTAAGCCTTGGTTAATCGATAGCAAATTTTGCGCACATCTCTATCCTTCTGTCATACAGACACGATAAGGTTAAACTATCATATCGAATAGAGGTTTTTTAAATCAATAACAACACATCAGATGAAGTTTCGGGAAACACACTTGATATTAAAATAGCTGCTATCCTGCCAACGACAGTCAAATTATACAAAATATGTACAATGTTTCTAAGCCTACTGACGACGTTGTATAAATATAACATGTATGTTTTGAAAATCCAAATCCTGTGGACACGCTATAAACAGCTTTAAAGAGCCTGGGCAAACCCAAAAACAGGAGCGTCGACTTAAGGGTTACCAACTCATAATTCATTTTACGCGTATTCAATCGCGGGTATTTTAAGAACCCGTAAACAATCCTATACTTTTAATCAGCACATATACATTATTATATGACCTGAACACTCGGATAGAATTTCGATAATGGGTTTTGTAGTGTAATTCTGCAGTTATTTGGCGGGATATTGTCTTTAATATGTTAACAGTTCGGAAATAATAACATACTAAACAACAGATATCTGGAAGCGTACACAACTGTACGTTAATTACTACAATGTTGAAACCTAAACCACTAAGTTCCTCGAAGAACAAAGTTAACTAATACACGTTATAAATAATGACCACAATTGTAGTTATTTGTCAGATTAGACGCACGATCATTAGGTCCCCAGCTGGAGTTTTGGATTTAACAGAAGAAAGATAGTTACGAACAGTGCTTTCTGAACTGTATATAGATAACTGAGAAGGCACAATTATATGTAAAAATACAGCTGACAGCACCATGAAGTAGGATTAATTCTATGTAATCATTTATGTATTACTGTAGAGACATGCTTAATGAAAAAACAGAGCTAATTCCAAAGAGTGCCATCGCCCCCACTTAAAGTCGTAATTATTATGTTGGTTGATATCAATTACATCTGCTCGCACCATCACCACCCCGCTGGGCATACATCGCAGTTTAAAATAATATATATGTTTATCTTTTATAGACGAGTATGAATACCAAGCTATGAGCCTAAATATGGAAACATCACACAGGGTTCGGATAGCAAGATATGCCAGACTATTTATGTTATTCTTTATAGCTTTAATGTAGTCCACCACAACTTGAGTTCTTCATTTCCACCAATGAATATAGATGTTTCATCCTTGTTTTTGATACGTCGAATGTATAAATAACACGCATTATGATTGGTGCATAATTTACCACGTGATACATAGCTACATAAGCGCCACATACAAACATGTTAAATCACTGTGGTATTCATACCTGGTGTAGTCGAAAGGAGTTCCTAAATATATAATCCCTAACTTTTTTTTATCCAGTCATAGAAACTTAACTTTTAATCACAAAGCTAGTACCAGACTTGCATTTATGAGTAATTGGGATGTTTATATATGCATGTA
>JAWPHD010004199.1:0-194422 GCA_037043455.1 Cyrtodaria siliqua
TTCTGTTTTCAGTCGATTTTCTTACGGATGACGGAAGGTATATAGGTACTGTTTCTACCCAGGAATAAGTGGGTGGTCTGCCTTTCACCACAAACCAAAGAATTCCGACCGTCATACATAGCCTAATAATGTGCTGGAAAATGACACTAAACACCCAAACAAACTAAATCCTATAATTTCCTCCAAATAATTACATGTAAGTGTAATAAATCACCCTGACGGATGTCACTCAAGATGCATAATTACATATAGCAAATGTCTGACGAAAAACCGATTTAGACACATAAAACTTTATGTTGACCAGTACATATCCGTTATGTATTATATAACCTTATATAATAGACGCGTTTTTCATTGGCTAAAAAAGTAATTTTTTAGAAAAAATATCTAGCGATATTGACCTGTTTTTTTGATATTGACCTGTTTTTGTTGATATTGACCTGTTTTAGATAATTGTTTTTTTGATATTGACCTGTTTTATATAATTGTAAATTGAGGGTTATATATAATAAAACAGTTATGGACTTTTCAGCTGTTATACATGATGTTGATTATGTACCAAAAAATCACATCATGTAATTAACAGCTGAAGAAAGTCCATAATTGTATATTGTTTTAAATTTATTCCTGGTGAATATTTCAGGAAATAATACGTATACTTCTTAGTAACGTTAGTAGGTATCCTATTCGCGCACTCTATTTTTCGGCAACGTTCTTATTGTAAACATTCCGTCTTGGCGGTTTCAATAATGGATGGTTCACTCCCAATGGAGTGCTCTTATATGTCGATGATACAACGCGATTCACCGCAATTTTGTTCTAAGGTTTGAAAACCGTAAATTAAAACAAAAGCATACACTAGTTTCAGTATTTCTAACCATCTCAGACACAAATATATTATTTTTTCAGAAACAAGTATGTGTATTGCCATTTATTGCAGTTTTGCCTGGTTGGGGTTGGTATTTGATTTGTTTACCACCATCTATGTTGCCATGATTATATTGCAATCAACAGGCCACACATGAGAAGTAAATCACTCTTTGTATTCGTGCCTGCTGTAGTCGAAAGGAGTTGCCAACTATATTATCCCTACATTTTTGTGTGATATAAAGGCATCTTTTAATACGTAAGGCCTGTTTTTTCTGGCTGAAATGACTGTATTACTTGTTGTGAGAAGCTAAGAACCATTTGCATGGCGGTGCAAGTGATTTCAAGTCCGAGACTCTAACCACTCGGCGCAGGACGCCCCTACAGAGAAGTGTAGTACGTAAGTGTGTAATACATATAACCATTTCAGACTAATATTTCCATTTCCGGTGATTCCTGTTTTGAATTCAACTATTAGGTCTTGCCTTATTTAACTCTTATTGGACAAGGAGCCGGGCACAAAGGCATATCGTTAAATGAGATGTAGTCGTATATTCGGCGTATACATTCAAGTATAATGAGAGAGGAACCCACTGCACAAATAACAAGACCTCGGTCTTGAGCGTATCTCGCCCACCGCGGCAAACTGCATATGAACTATTTTATTAAATGTGTGCTTAAATGATTGTCCACCAAAAGACAACACTTCATATGACCAAGTATCAAACAAATAAAAGCGAAGAGTAATCTTAAGAAGTTTAAGTTACTGAGGTTAGTGGTTTAACCAGGGTATAGTTTTGTGGGGAAATAATGCAAAATATGACCTTGACCTTGACCTAGGTATTTTTTGTCGTTCAGCGATGTCCATCAATGCCAACAATACATATGACCTCAAGTATCAAAGACATAAAGTCAGGCAATCATAAAGTTAACTGAGGATAAATTACCTAACCAATGTTGTTACCTAACTAAGGTTAAGTTTGTGCGGAAAATAACGCAAAATATGACCTTGAGTCTTTGTAAAAATATTTCATCCAGCGATGTCCACCTATAGAGCTGTCGAGACTTTTTAAGGGCGACAAATATACCCCCTATCTACCAATTCCCCCCATTCCCCCACCTATACTAGTTTGAGTAAAGATTGAGTGGAATGTGATTTTCATGATCAGGTAATGGTAGCCTTGACCTTTAACCTACTGACCACTCAAAACCAATAGGGGCCATCTATTCCATCACAGACAGATCCGCCTATTAAGTTTCATGAGATTTGATTCAGGGGGAGAGGAATTATGAACGGACAAGATTTTTCATTATCTGGTCCCGGTTACCTTTGATTCTACTGACCTCAAAATTTACTAGGGATCATCTCTCTCACCACAGGCATTTTCACTTATGAAGTTTCATGAGATTTGCTTCAGGAAGAGAGGAAATATGGAGCGGACATATATAATGAAGGTTTTTTCATTATCGGGTGACGGTGGCCTTGACCTTTGAACCTACTGACCTCAAAACCAAATAAGGGCCATCTATTTATCACAGGCAGTTCACTTATAAAGTTTCATGAGATTTGCTTCGTTGGGGACAGGAGTTATGGAATGGACAAGGTTTTTCATTATCGGTGTGTCGGTGACCTTGACCTTTAACCTACTGACCTCACAAAATCAAAAAGAATCGTTCTCTCACCACATGCAGTTCATCTATGAAGTTTCATGAGATTTGCCTCAGGGGGAAAGGAGTTATGGAGCGGACAAGGTTTTCAATTATCCGGTGCTGGTGACCTTGACCTTTGACCTACTGATCTCAAAATCAATAGAAATTATCCTCTTACTACAGGCAGTTCACCTATGAAGTTTCATGGAGATTTGCTTCAGGGAAAAAGGAGTTATGGACTGTGGACAAGGTTTTTCATTATCAGATCATGGTGACCTTGACCTTTGACTTACTACCTCAAAATCAAATAGGAATCTTCCCTCCCATCTCCATGCATGAAGTTTTATGAGATTTGATTCAAGGGGGAGAGTTTTTTTTGGCGCCGGACAATGTTGCGTCTACAGACAGAAAGACATAAGACATAAAGTTAGACAATCTACAATAAAGTTAACTGAGGTTAAGTTACCCAACCAAGGTTACGTTTTTATGGAAAATAACGCAAAATATTACCTTGATCTTGGTAATTGTGGCATTAAGTGATTTCCCTTGACCCAACAAAGCATCTGACAAAGTTTCAGCAAATTTTGAGCAGCGGTTTGTTGATTCAAAAATGTGGCGCCGCCGCCGAAAAAAGTGACTGCTATGTCTCGCTACCCACTTTGTGGGCGAGACAATAAATAAAATTTGGTTAAAGGGACACACGGCAATCTTGAAGTGTTTGAAATGGATGTCTCGATTTCTATATCCAGTTTCATTTTTATCCATTACCCCTGGTTACATTTAAATAAATCAGATTTTAAGTATTTCAAGTATTCACTATTTCGTCGTCTTATTATACTATAAGTTTTAATAATATTATTGGTGTGCAATAATATTCAAAAAGTAATAATATGTAAAAACAAATACAAGTTATGCAGAAAAAATTAGCGGGGACGCCGCGAGTTTTTCAAAAAATAAAGATTGCCGTGTGTCCCTTTAAGAGTTTAGTCAGTCAATACAGCTTGTCATTTCTGTTTGACGTAAACCGACATTGCTATTTACTTCTTGGTACTTAACGCCAATAAATTGCATACACAAACTAAAACAAATTGGCAAACCTCTGCGAAGTTGATCTCGAACGTCCCATGGCTCTGGGCAGCTCAGACAATACGGTGATGGTCCAGGCCAGGAGTTTCCTGAGATATAACATTAATGGTGACAATGGTCGGAAAACACGTGAGTTAATAGTTCGCTTCAGTATGTAATGAAGAATGGTGGATTGAGATCAAATCCTTGAAAACACCGAGGATATGTAATCAAAGCACTGATAGTTCTGAATGCGGCGGTGTTTGTGTAACGGACACAGTCTGAATAAGATGAACATGGCCTGAATAACAAAGTGCAGGAAAAATTAATAGAAATTGGTGGGGGGGGGGGGGGGGGGGGGGGGGGGGGGGGGAAATAGTGTCGGGCGCGAGTTGTTCTTGCCATTTTTGCATATTGTCAAAGTGGTATAACGTTCAGATCCGGAATCGCCCTATAACTTTCTGTTCTTGCACAACTAGACCCCGAACTCCACAATCTATGAAAGTTTTGATCGATACAGGAGATATGACGATAACAAGATTTCTATATATGCTATATTCCAACAAAATAACAATGGTGTCTAAACATGTATCTTCAATTTCGTCTTATCATTAATAATAATTCACTGACATAGAAAAATCACAAAAAACTTATCGAAATAGTTGCGTATAAATATAATTTGTTATATTTTGCTCTTTTTTTCCAAAGATTTTGGATATATTGTCATTTGTAATATTATTGTTTTCCTATTACATACATAGCTCGTCTTAGTTTGAGTCAGTTTCTTCTCATTACATTCAGTTCATGCAAACCCGGATGCACTATTTATCAACGCGGAGGCATATAATTTGAATGCTGTTCGGCTGCCACTTATGTGATATTTTTAGTTCTAAGAGATATTTTTTAGCTCACGAAATCTGGCCTGCCTTCAGTTGTTGGTATACCATTATGTTAACATTGCAGCGGTGGAGCAAAACAGCGGGGAGTTTGGGGTGAGGTTGTAAAAGTCGTTATCGTACCGTACATTCCGAAATATAACAAAAATAGCAGGTGCGTAGTACGAAGAATACACGAAAGTAACCAATGAATAGTTAATTGAATAGTAACGAATATAATAGAGATTATCGGTATATTATCAGAGTATGAACAGGGGCGTAGCTTCCTATAGGCCGTGTAGGCCGAGGCCTACACTATTTTTTCTGAGAAATCGAAAAAATAAAAATGCCAAAAATGCAATTAAAAATCGGAGGCCTAGGGGGGGTAACTTAATAAACTGTATACTAGTAACTTCTTGTTAATATAAATAACATTAAATTTCTTTAAATGTTTTTTAGCTTCTTTTTAGTTATAAGATATATAATTTACGGTAAAAAGTAAGGATATTGATGCTTTTATAGACATATTCACCGGTACGAAATATACGCCAAAACGCACCTCCGACAGCCTAGCTAGAAAAAAAAACAATTCCGGGGGAACATGCCCCCGGACCCCACTAGAACTCGGCCTACACATCATATTCAGCCAAGCTACTCCCCTGATGAAGGATGTATATAACGACAAACGATAATGTTTATTAATTTATTTATATCATGTATAAGAACAATAAAATAGATATATATCAGCAATCGTGTACGCTCGATGTTGCGAATGATATATCAGATGTAATTGGATAATAAATAGAATCCGTACCGTCATTTGTGTAACAGTTATCCCAAATGAAGATGTAATGTATTCAACATAATTAAATAAATATCCGACATGGGGTCAATAACATGACCAAGAAATTAATGACAGTAAATAGCGTAACAATTCAAATTGGTAATTTAAAGGTGTGGCAAACACTTAGGCAGATTTCATATGGTATTCACAAATCTTAACACAGGAAATACATGACTAATCAGCAATATGTATACCAATAATAAAGATTATCCTTGGCAAACACTTGTTAACCTATGGACACCTTGTCTGCAAAATATTGATTTTGATGTAATTAAACATTTTTTAATAATTACATTCATTTGAAGAGTAAATAATTCGATTACCATGATATTTTAGTGAAATCTTTTCTCACATTACATCATCACTCCTGGCAGGGCTTCATGAAGCCCTGGTGAATATGTACGCAGCGAGGACAGGTTAGTGTATTAGAACGATAGATAGTGTTGTGAGGCTTAAAATGGATAAACTTACAATTTCTTCATTTTTAATATGATGTTCGTTTACAGACAGATACCTAGCATGATTATGAATATACATTCTCAAATGGCATGCATTAACTCGGTTTATTAAGATAAACATGCTGCAAAAAAGTGTTTTAGGATATATATATATATAGTACGAAATATAGCATCATCAAATTATTTATTGGTACGAAAGGTAGTGAATTTAACGTACACATAATAAGGATTTTATGGACAGAAAGTACTACGGTGCTAATATTTTGGAGAATGGCGATGTTAATTAAGCACTGTTTAATATAAGTGTTGATTACAATTGTTACGTCAACCGGTGTATTTTGTGGTTAATGAGTTCCTGTTGGTGCCGGTTTTGTTTGCAGATATGTTTTTGAAAACGGTAGATATAACAACTGAATGTTGTGTAACGGCTCATCAACACAGTATAGGTTATATAGAGCCGCCGCAGAGAGAGGGGAAGGATAAATAGGAATCCGGGAACCGTGCCCTACTCTTATTATCGAATAAATTTCTATGGTTCTTTAACGTGCTCGAAGGATAGACCGATACACGGGACCGCCTGGTTTACCGTCCCCATCCGACGGACGAGGCTAAGGAAAAGTGTCTCACACTCACCACCCCATCCCCTCTCTCCATCCACTCACCCCGAATTTTGATTATATTTATCTATTACCTCCAACTGTGACCCTGACCTTTGTGGTACGGAATCGATTCCTGCACACGACACACCTTTTTATTGTGATTAATATTTGCGTGAAGTTTCAATTTCCGTTTCGGACGGACGAAAGGACGAACGAACAAACGAACGGACGAAGGGACAGTGTGAATAATACTTTATGCCTCCTTTTGGGCGCATAAAACCATACTAATCGATCAAATGGTATGAACACAAGTTGAAGATTCAATGATAAAATGTTCAACACGTTATTTGAGTTAAAATGCCCTTTTTTCCAGAACGGTAGCCGAAATTGTTCAAGCATTCCTGAAACTGGATGAACTTACAGGGAGCTGTTTGTTTATTTAACAATTAGTCTATTAAAGTATGATCTATCTATATAAAATCAAAGGTCATTTTATTTAAATACATCACACTGCATTATTACATCAAATATTTCACTGGTCAAATGCAGAGCATTATCTACAAATCGGGACTGGTGGTGTATATACCAAAAACCGAAAACAATTCGATCAAACCGTTGTTTCTGTGACAAGTCAAAATGCTTGGAAAAAAAGCTATTTTTCAATAGGTCAACATCACTGTGGAACAGAGAAACATTCAAATTTCTAGTATCAGAATCAATCAGTTCAAACCAGGACGTTTTCAAATGTCTTGACGCTACCATATCAAGTGAATGTAAATATATTCAACGTTGTGCAACATATTTTTGCAATGACGTCATTAGCAATTTAAAAGTCACGCCAACGTGAAACTTTTGTATTCAATGTTATTCTTTAAACCGCAAGACAGAACGTATATAGTTAACGCCGCGGACAGAGCAGATTTTTAATCAGTGTTTAGCTGATAGGGATAGGAAAATATAAAATCAATAAGCATACAATACATGCTTAAGTTGAGCACCTACCTCGGGGGAACGTGATCTTCCGCCATCTTGGAAGTGTCTGGACATGTCCGTCCGTACAACTTACAACACAGTTTCATTACATGCGATTGTTGATGTTATCGACATCATTGTTGACAGCGCGTGACTTTTATTTGACACTTTGGTAGGATCAAAAAAAGTCCAGTACACAAACGCAGCTATCCTGTCTCTTCATGAAAAACTATTACATACCTGGTAAATGGAGGGAAAATCGTTCTCGGTTTCCAGGTAAATGGAGGGGAAATCGTTCTCGGTTTCCAGGTAAATGGAGGGAAAATCGTTCTCGGTTTCCAGGTAAATGGAGGGAAAATCGTTCTCGGTTTCCAGGTAAACGGAGGGAAAATCGTTCTCGGTTCCAAGGTAAATCGTGGTGGTAAAGTGATAAGATGTTCGAATTGAGGCTTACTCAACCTGTCGACTTGAGCGTACGCACATGACTGAAATTAAAATCGAGAGTATTAGAATTACTAATGAGTTGTCAAACGTATACGAACCAATCGTACATAGTCGGCCAACCATGTCAATTTTGGGATTACCATTCAGAAGTTTGACATTGTGTTAGCCGGAAGTGAACGGGACAGAAAATAGTACACTGTTGCTATATAAAATAATATGGTCGTTAGTTGTTGCATGATTTGTGATGCGTGGTGTGTTATTTACAAATGAAATATAAAATCAACTATGGAAACTGCTAAATAACATTGCAAAACTTTGATGATAATAAATTAAAAATAATACCGATTTTTAACTGCGAATTCCTTTTGGCGGGAGTCTAGACTGCCGCCATGTTAATATGAAGTAACCAATACCAGTGACTAAAATTCCGCTGGGGGTTAAAACCAGGTTCTAGGGGCACCACACTCTTGCCCTATTGATATCCTAATAAAACTGGACAGTGTAAATAAAGAAATCCCTGTCAAGCTATATTATTTAACAAACTAGACCGCATTAATAGACAACATGAAATATTACTCGAAGATGATCATGTATATAGTAATATTTAAAAAACATATAAAGCCACAAAGTAAGTACTTAATGATCAGATCAGCACGACAAGACAAGAGTGGGGAGTGGCTAAAACCTGGTATATAATCTATGAAAAAATAATAACCACTTACCAAGGCAGTGGCTAAAACCTGGAAAATAATAATAATGTATGCATAAATAATATTTTATGTATAAATGAACAGCAGTTACTAATAGGTACATGTACGAGTAGATTGTTACTACGACTACTTATCGAAACGAAATATAGAGAAGAGTTAATTTCATCACTTTTAAATTTGTTTACATCTGGGTATTAACACAAATCACTGATTCAGTATTACGTTTAAATAGACAAACTTACATACATACACCGAAGGTCCAGGGTTCGAGCCCCGGTCTGGCTGCACATTTTTGAATCAGTGATTTGTGTTAATATTTGAATTTTTCTAGTCCTGTGACACACGCATTATCACATAAATACAGTTCATGCATATTCATACAAAATCATTTTAATTTATTAAGACGGAGTAAATTTTGTAAATGTTGTTAAAAATTTGTAAAAACAATTTTCAAATATCTATTTATTAATGATATATTTTGTTTTTTAATCTAAAAGCTTACATAGTTCGAACTGAACTCCTAATACCTGTTGTTGTAAATTAAGTAATCTATGTTATACACATGAAGCCAACACAAACATACCACTGAGTACACAAATGTCCTCTTCATACTGAAGCGTGTAAATTAATGACGACAAGCCTACATTATTTTGTATTTATATTAGTGAAAAATGAAGTATTTCGCAATGCAACAATCTGACAAATTCAGCGTAAACAATTAAATTGTGTGTAAACAAGTTATCTGTCATCATTCCTTCACCTGACCATGACAAAAGAATAAATCGTTAACTTTAAAAATAAAGTCTTTAATATCGGGCATTTGTTTTAATTGGGGGAAAAGAAATTCAAATAAAAAATAAATAAATCTGTCTCTCAAACGTATAATCTTTTTATTTCACTGGAAAGTTAATTTAAAATAAATAAATAAATATGGATATATATGGTAGAGAAAATCATACATCGAATGAAATAAACTTTCAAAACACTGGACCCAGAAACGGTGCACTGAACTGAATTGACCTGAATGTTGTTTAACGGCTCATCGACACAGTATAGGTTATTTAGAGCCGCCCCAGAGAGAGGGGAAGGATACATAGGAATCCGGGAACCGTGCCCTACTCTTATTATCGAATAGATTCCTATGGTTCTTTAACGTGCTCGGAGGATAGACCGATACACGGGAACGCCCGGTTTACGTCCCCACCCGACGGACGCGGCTAAGGGAAAGTGTCTTGCCCAAGAACACACCGACGAAACTCAGTGGCATCACGGAGGATTAGAAACGGTAAAAAATACTAAGTTATCTGCCCTTTCTTTGGAGGGTCAATGTCACATTGCTTTGTCACGTTGCGATGTACCACCCAAGGTTCAACTATAAGCAAATATTGATATATATAGTGCATACAGTTTGTGAGAAAATGACCTAAGCGCAAACGTTGAATGTAAAACTTATTAAGTTGTCTGCCCTTTGCTTGAAGGGTCAAGGTCATATCCATACTTAATTTGTCACCTTGCGATGTACTATATAAGCAAAGTTTGAAAGGTCTAGTGCATACAGTTTGTGAGAAGGTGACCTAAACGCAAAAGTCGAATGTTGACGCCGTCGCCGCCGAAGAAAGCAACACATATGTCTCTTTTTTTCCTTCGGAATGGCGAGACAAAAATGATACTGCAATATATTGTACACTGTAATCCATTCATCATAACTTCTATTTGGGACATAATTTTAAAAAATGACCACCTTAATGTCCACTCCAAACTTGACCAGAAGATCTAAATAACACAATGGTCATTCAAAACGATTGTCATGTAACGCCTGTACGCGGCAAAAAAAAATGACGGACATTAAGACAATGTTACAAGTATTATTCAGAATGTATATGATTTGTGTCATATATCGACCATTTTGACGAAACCATTCAATATTTAATGTATAACACATTTTTATTGTTAAAAAACTTCAAGTGCTTTTTAAATAGAGTTAAGTATAATTCAGCTATTTGTCAAATTAAATCTTCAATCCATTTCAGTGAGCATGGTAAAACTTACGAAGACGTTGCCATGGCTAAACAAGCCAACAAGAAGACATGAGAAAGTTCTTGAGGTGTATTTAAGCGCTCGCTGACACCAAGGTCAGGTCACAGAAGTAACAAGAAGTGCCTCTGCCTAGATCTGACACCGTTGTGTGTCCGACATTTGTTACTTCTGCCTAGTTCTGACACCGTTGTGGGTTCGACATGTGTTACCTGTGCCTAGATCGGACACCGTTGTGGGTCCGACATTTAGATCTGACACCGTTGTGGGTCCGACATTTTGTTACCTCTGCCTAGATCTGACACCGTTGTGGATCCGACATTTGTTACCTCTGCCTAGATCTCACACCGTTGTGGATCCGACAGTTGTTACCTCTGCCTAGATCTGACACCGTTGTGGATCCGACAGTTGTTACCTCTGCATAGATCTGACACCGTTGTGGATCCGACAGTTGTTACCTCTGCCTAGATCTGACACCGTTGTGGATCCGACAGTTGTTACCTCTGCCTAGATCTGACACCGTTGTGGGTCCGACAGTTGTTACCTCTGCCTAGATCTGACACCGTTGTGGATCCGACAGTCGTTACCTCTGTAGATTTTTGATTACACAATAAACAATATAGTGTAATAGATCACCCTCTGGTAATTTCCGAAACACTACCTCATCCCCGGCTACAGCTAAGAATTGTGAAAAATGTGCGTTTGATACATTTAAAAAACCTTGGTTGACTTATAAATCCCTACTTAATTAGTTTTGTCTTAAAGTTTAAGAGTTACACTGTGCAACACATCTATCTTGTTCCTTCTTCTTGTTGTTTTTTGTTTTGTCTTTGTTTTTTGACAAAAGAAAAATCAAAAGGAAAATCCCAAGAAATGTGTAATTATATCTGTCAAATTATGTTCCCCGCTGTTCCCACCGAATAATGAAGAGTCACACCTCCATAGAAATATCTTGTATTTCTTTATATATTTATTTTCGATAACACCATATTTGTTTCACGCAGTCAACTATAGGAAAACTCAGCAGAGATTGTATAAAAACTGAAACACCCATACGTTGATTATGTATCTACGTTAAACAATTCTTTATACAAGATATATATACTGGGTTTTGAGAAAAAAAACATTTCCAATTATCAAGGAAGGCGTATTAAAGTAACAAAATAAATATTTTGACAATTTTGTAAATGTTTACTGCTTCAAGATTTAAAGAGACACATAGCAATCTGGTGTATTTGCAAATAAAATTATTTTGAAACCCCTCAGACTGCAGAGACCGCCTTCATCAATATTGTATTTTAAATCTTCTTTTGAATATTGTAAAGAAATTTAAAAAAAAATCCCCATTTATACAGTTTCTAATCATGATATGCATTTTTTTCTTCTAAATATTTTGAAAACTGTTTATATACTGAGGGAAAAATGTTTAGCAAGTTTTTTAGATGAAATAATACTGTATACAAGATATACTGACATTTTGGGACTTTACTGGCTTGACCCCTACGTTCATGTATTCGTTACGTCATTAAGATGTTCGACTGTTATTGATTGTGTCTATGGAATAGTTTCTTGATTTTACAACCAAAAAATTATTATTTCCAGGGTGCAACAAAAACTTGCTTAACTTTTTTCCCTCGGTATATATAAATATTATACATATAACATCTATATATACTCAGAAAAAATATAAAGTATCCACTTTGTTTTCCTGCAACATCTGAGACAGTAAGAAAGAACTAACAATGGTAGAATGATTTTCTTTAAATAACATCTTTGTTTGATGTTCACACAAAATTTCATCGAAATATACCAAATAATAAAAAATAAATCACAGTTTAAAAACATAGAACTGTGTATTTGAATGGGCTTAGCATGCTAAATCTGTGCTATTGTCGCTAATCTTTACATTTGTTAAGTTTTGTTAATTGCGATATTACACATACGGTTTTAAAGTTTGAGTTATTTTTTAAGCATTCGGTATATATTTCGATGAAATTTTGTGCGAACATCTAACAAAGATGTTATTAAAAGAAAAGCATGCTACAATTGTTATTTCTTTGTTACAGTCTTAGATTTTGCAGGAAAACAAAGTGGATACTTTTTACTTTTGCTGAGTATCTGTACGGTGCACAGACCTATTACAGGGTGAATAAATGGATTACCATTAGTTTGGTGATCGAAATAAACATAGGCTATTTAGGTATTTGCAGATACATTCCTTAAATGTATACAAGGTTATCAGATGTAATCTATACAGGTATATAGTGGTACTTGTTCAGTATTAAGTGTTGATAAAAAAAAAGCGCGTCAATGACATATTGGAAACTTGTAAAATGAAAAGGTATTATTTCGAGGGAGAGTGTGTTGAAAAAGAATATATGCAAAGCTATGGCTATGACAATATCAACAACCAGGCAAGTGTGTGTAAAAATGAGGGAAAGGAAATGTTGGATGGGGGACGAGATGAACAGAGGTGTACTTTATATACTCAGGGAAATAGAAACATATTGTAAAACAAAACTGTGGGGTGACAGTATGTATGGTGTAACACAGATTTGTTTTTAAAAAATAAAGCCGCCCCAACCCCCACTCTACAACTCGCCTCACACACACACACAAACACACGCTGGAGCAGGTGGTAGGTTGGTAAGTGGGTGGGCAGGAGTAAGAATACACAAAACTAACAACTATGAAATATTTACATTTAACCCCACTCTCGACCCACTCCCCATCCCTACAAAAAAGGGATTGGTTATTATACCAAAAAGGTCATTTGATAGTGCACTCCTCCCCAATCCCCCAATGAGGATCTATCAAATGTATGATGCAAAAACGTATTTATAGTGCACCTGACCGTCATCAACCGCTCTTGATCAGAGATAGGTGTAGATGGGCAGCATCCTCAATAGTTTATAGGTGTAAACATAAACATTACATATGTTATGTTAATTTGGGCTCTACGGGCACCC
Source organism: Cyrtodaria siliqua (assembly GCA_037043455.1). Lineage (NCBI taxonomy): Eukaryota > Metazoa > Mollusca > Bivalvia > Adapedonta > Hiatellidae > Cyrtodaria > Cyrtodaria siliqua. Next base: position 13,488 of record JAWPHD010004199.1, read on the forward strand.
AGGGAGCCCATGATTCATTTGCGACTGCTTATGCACTCATCTAGATAATGCTAGGAAACCCAAAATTTGGTTGAGCGAAGACAGATACTTTAAATACGGTGTCCTGTTAGGGCCATGTTACTATCGCATCTTACCGTCGACCATCGCATCTTACCATCGAAGGTCGATGGTAAGATGCGATGGTCGATGGTAAGATGCGATGGTAACATGGCCCTAACAGGACACCGTATTTAAGAGACAGAGATATATACAACAGCTTACACGCAAGCCTTGTCTGTGTTTATTGCACATGTTATGGGTCTTCGGCCATCCCCATTTTGGTGAAATGGTTTGGTCCAATGGAAGTCCAGAATATTAAAAAAAAATTACTTATGCAACCCTCTAAATATTACTTTACGGAAACCCAGGCCCAAATTTGGTTAAAGGCAATAAAGTGTCAAAATAACATAATTTTGACTCTTAGATACTGCCAAAGAAGTAGTCATTGGATTATTAAGAATAATGCTTAGCTTACACATAGATCTACATACATTTCGCCCCTAAAACCCAAGTTATAGTATGAATTCCATAATTTCTTTCAATAAATTAAAAGCAATACATGCAGATTTAAATAACTTACCTCGATATTTGAAATAGATCGTGAAGTAGTTTGTTAATAATTCAGCTTTATGTCAGCATCAACTCATTTCAGGATAATATAGCCACCGCGCACCTGTTACCCTGACAGGTACCCTGTTGCTTACCGCAGAATAATCAGGGAACCAGCTTATTGACCATTCGGCGGATAAATCGGGAATTAACAAGGGGCGATAGGGAGTTTCAAATCCAGTGTACATATATATCCATGGCTTACATAAAAACGTATTAATTGAAATAATAAAAAGAAACGAAAGGGAAAAATATAAAGTAACTTGAAATATACGAAATTCAAACAGACAAAGAATTAAATGAATAGATTATGCAGATATATATAATTGTTATTAATATTTATTTAGAAATCTCCATTGTAAATTTTTAAAAAAATGTGGAGTTTGGGGCGACACAGCGGAAGGTGGGTGTAGGTGATTTGAAAATTCAACAAAAGAACAAGTCGATCTACTAGTTAAAACGTTTTGAGTTTTTAATATAATTGTGTACCGCACCGAAGAAAAGAATATTTGTATCTTACGATACATTTCGATCTCCAAAGAGAAGTGTTTTCTCATATGGCATATGGAAAATAATAATTTGTCTATATGGAAATATATATAGACAAATTATTTTTTTCCATATGCCATATGAGGCAACTATTTTTTTCGATATGCCATAATTATGGGAACTCTGCCCTATAACTGAAAGAAGAAGAAGAGATAGAAATCTCAATTTCACGTGGCATAATGCGCACATTTCACGAAATATCACCTGATTTTAACACATATATAAAGTGTCATACATACTATTACACGTTTCATTCATGTCAAAACCTACCACACATTTATTTCTTTTTCCAATTAAGTTATTTTTTATTTTAAGCGAAAAAAAGTGGTTCAACAGAGGCTCAGGGCAGAAGTCTTCGTTAAGTATATTGTATAAATGTTGATCTGTAATGGGGAATGAGAAAGTACGCACAGTTAAATATATCAAAGAGTACAATTTAAAACTATGTACATGTACTCGACCGTGGAGGCAAGTAAAGCACAATACAGCACAATTCAATACAACAATGCAATACAACAATTCAGTACAACAATTCAATAAATACAATACAATATAATATAAGTATTAATACAGTACAATAAATACAATGTGACACAATACAATAAAAACAATACAATACAACAATATAATACAATAAAATACAATGCAATACACATGATACAATACAATGTAAGTTGAATTCAGTATATTTCTCAACACTGTTAAATTACCTCTTTATTTCACTCTCTAATATAGGAAATTGTGATGAATTTTAATTTATTTAAACGCCTTCTCATTGTATCAGCTCAGTTAAGATAAACTGCATATTTGAACATGTATTGTTTGTAATAACTACACTGTTGTCATGCTTTGTAATTGAATTTTGTATCCTCATGGGCTTTTAAGCCTATTGGAAATTGGAAATAAAGATCTATCTATCTTAACCAAACGTTGTACATTTTAATTTCAATTTGATATTTCCATTATCTTATTTTATATATGTAAGAATCAACACATTTAATTTCAACTAAAATGAAAAGGTGAGATAAATTGTGACTGACTCATTGAGTTTAATGCTAGAGTTATCGTAAAACTGCGGCTCATCTTTCCGGGACTCTTGATACCAGATGGAGTACAATTTGAAACTAATATATGTCTTGATTTGAGTACCATAGTGGAAATATGGGATTATCACATGGTTATAAAGACACAACGAGATTGGTTAGACGTATACATGTGTGAAATAAAATGTAATACAATGTAATAAATACAATACAACCCCAAAATATAATATAATACAACAGAACATCAATACAATGCAATATAATACAATACATACAGTAAAGTACAATAAATACAATACAACGATATAATACAATACAACATAACAGTACGGTACGGTACGGTATGGTACGGTACGGTATAGTACGGTACGGTACTACGGTACGGTACTTTATTCACTCAGTTCACAAAGTGAGAATGTGGTCTCTGTGGTCGCAGTCGGTAATTAGTTTGTTCCAGTAATTAGTCCTGTATGGTCCTCGGATATAAATAGTTTTTGTAGACCCTGCTTTGTATGGCTGGTTGATACAAGCCCCGGGCTCCTCTAATTCTTTCATCATTGGGACGACGTATGGGATTTGGGTCTATTTCCATCAACATATGTTGAATCGTCTAGAGCATGGTGAGTCAGGATGCGCAACGTCCGTCCACTAATGACCCTGGATAATACAGCAGGAGTTCTATGTAGTTGTTCTGGACATTACGTGTTTCTTTTCCTTTAATACTATATGTTACAATATATTTAGTAAACATCACAATATTACAAGCAACAATATGCGAATGGATTTAATTACTGACCATTACTAGTTATTACAACATTTGTTACAGTTCTCTCCTTTTCCATGGATCTGTTCCAGTTTGTCAATATCTTCCTTCATGTTGCGGTCCCAGACGCATATTCGATTGTGGAGATGCCAAGGGTTTGTGCAGTTATATAGATTGCGTCCCAGGAAACCGAGTGTTTTGCGACTATCTTGATATCTATTTGGCATAAGGTCTCTACACATGTCCATGGGATCTTAGGTGCTAGGGGGGAAAAAGAAAATACATTTTATAGATTAGAACCACAGGCGACTGAAACTCTCAGACTCAGAATCCGAAATCATAATAGTACCAGGAAGCGAGACAACTCGTACACGAGAGATAACTTGTAATGGTTTTGGACAACTCGTACTATTTTTAAAATCGGTACGAGTTGTCTCGGGTATGAGTTGGCTCCAGGCCTGCCATTAATAAGGCTTTGCGCCGGAGATTGCAGGCTTTTCTCCTGCATTAGCGGCTTACTGGTCGGCTTAACAGCTGCACATACTTGCAAAATGATACATTTCGGGCAAAAGCACTAAAACGTTATTTGTTATTGACCTGGCTCTATGTTTATTTATCCACATTATCCTAAAGTCACGAGGATATTGAGCGTTAATTGTTTGTTACATAAACATCAATAAATGTCCTGAGCGCTCCAGGTGGTACCAATTAGCAATAGTAGATCGTGACCACAGTCCACGTGACAATATCCATCATCAGCAGCAGAAGACCGCGAGCGAAAACAGTTCGACTTTTATTTTCTGAAAAAGACCACGATTAAAAATTGGTATAAATGAACTGACCATAATCGAAGCATTGTGGTGTAGTGGTTATAGCGTCTGCCTTGGGTGGGGGTATCATATCTACTACGGCGTGGTATTCCAGTGTGGCAGCACTATAAAGAAACCATTGAGTTCGCTGCTTCAAGTAGACATATCATCACATCACACAGCAACACACAAATAAAAGTCCAGACAGTGTGCCTATAATCGTCGGGTAGGACGCCTGTCGTAGGTGGAGGGACTATAATCGTCGGGTAGGACGCCTGTCGTAGGTGGAGGGACTATAATCGTCGGGTAGGACGCCTGTCGTAGGTGGAGGGACTATAATCGTCGGGTAGGACGCCTGTCGTAGGTGGAGGGACTATAATCCTTAGAAATACACACACACACACACATACAAAGATCATACAATACACGATATGAAAAATAATCTTATAAACAAATATGTTTCATATTATGATAGTTTCCACAATTTTACCCAGTGCGTAAGGGTAACTAGTACATTGTTTTATTTTTATTTACCACTACAAATAGTTATATATGTTTTTTCAATTATGAAAAATCCAACAACACGTTCAACGTTGTTTTAATAAAACCAGAACAATACGTACAGAGATATGTCTGCCATTTTTTGTTTTTCAAAAAGATATTGATAGTCTGCAGAAAAGATATTCAGGCACATGGTGAGATTATAATGTTCTATATTAAAGTCAAGGATTTCTAAAAATCAATGTATAAGTATATTAATGAAAGAAACGTTTGACACTTTTATTTTAATCAGAGACGTATTTAAACAACTTAAGTCACTGTTTTAATAGGGCTCAAAATGAAACTGATTTAGTGTATTAACAGCAAAATGAATAAAAAATAATCTTAATTTGGTTGTATTAGGTATCAATCTTAAAAAAAGTATATGATGATTTCGACTTTTTTGTCGAATAAATTTGTTTCGCATCTCTACATACACTTCTGTAAAAGGTTCGACTCATTTCATTTTCCTTTCATAATTTCAGCAATTAAATACTGACTGGCTCCTCATCAGCCTTTATCATTCCGCATGTTCTTTTATCCAAAACATCAATTTCCCTTCAGGGCCTCCCGATTGTCGTATTTCAGAACGAGGTTTTAAAAGTAAATACACTCGGATCCCTTTGTGTTTATGCTCATATGTTGAAACTGAAATGACCCAGAAAAAGTGGATTTGTTACTCACAATTTTGAATATGAAGTTCTACTGTAAATATTCGCAAGAACAATGGATACTAATTTAGAATAATTATTTACCCATTAACATACTTGGAGGATCCATTACCATTTGAGGATTATGCGATTTCGATTTTGTTACAAAATAGTTCTCACCTGTGAAAAATCAGGAAACTGTGTACAAGAGTTATCGTTATTGGATGTGTTGTAAATTGTAATATGAATGAAATATTTTAAAGCTACCGTACGGTTGTGGTTTGAATTTGTATTATTTATGATTGCAAAAGTTATTACTAAACATCTGGTAAAAGATAATACCAGATTCAGTGCTTACAAATTGATGTTTACATAATTTTGCTGGATTCCAAGTCTTCATAAAATTTGTCAACATTCGGAGGGTTAAAATTTTATTTCGATAAAAAAGTTCCGATCTAGGGGTTAAATGGAAACTCTGTGAGGATGTAGAATCATGCCTATGAAGGTCACGGTTTGCTTTGATAGAGTCAAAGTGTTGGTACCCTGCGGTGATGGAGAGATCCTGGTCAGAGAGCTGATAGAGAAAGCTATCACGCGATACAAGAAAGCGATCGGAAAAGTATGTATATTTCCGTTTGTATATTTCTCATCAATGATGGCATCAGTGACAATTGGTAGCCTTATAACCCAGTAAGTTTTCATTGTTTCAGTGAAAAATACATGTGCTAAATTTTGATAAATATAGAAGAATATTGAAAACTTGCCAGCTCCAAAATCTTGAGCTATCTTCTTCCAATGCTTTTTCCCTATATTTTAGGAACTTATCCCATACTGCCACAATAGGGAATTTTAGCACCATTTTTCAAAAACCTAGAAAAACTACAGTAAAACAGTCAAATTTAATTGTATACAGTACAGCTCACGCGAAACCCACACTTTACTCTTTCACCATGTTCACGCCGAGTTAGGAATTTACAAATCGCGTAATTACGCGGAGTTTTGATGATAAAACTGCTCGGAGTGGGAATCGGCTACGCGAAAAGCTCTCCGCGTACTTGCGCCATGATACTTAACGTAGATAAACTCAGAGTTTGTCGAGTCGCAACTGCAAAGGTAAAGGGTGCAACTTTTTCTAATTGTAGTCATTTCAATGCATGCATATAATTATTCAATAACTTTTAAAATAATCGAAGTAGAACACAATTTGTCTTTTGTTTTGGAAAAGCAGGTGTGGAAAAATTTGAATGCCCGGATTATGTACATGTATTCTGGGTGACCCGGTCACGATAGTTATATGGCGGTTCCTATAACTGGCTTTGCAGGGACTGAACATAAATTTCAATTAGTAATTATTATATTGGAAATTATATTTTTAATTAATTGTTATTTGTAACAATTTTTACTATTTTGCTGTTTATTTAATTAATACATCGAATAATGCGAGCCTTCTCTGCCCTTACCAGCCCTTTTTACGATTTTTTATATTTCATCTGGCTGTGAACGGTCAGAGGAACTCCTATATAATAAAAACACGGGGATCGCGAGGGAGTGGATCTACCCTCTTGGTTTTATTTCAATATATCTATGTAAGTATTCATTATATTAACATTTCAAGCATATAAACCGATTATCAACATAGTTATTTACCTATCTGAATCGAAATATTTGTTTTATTCGAAATATTTGTTTTATTAAACTTAATAACGTTGTAACGGTCAACCTTTACAGACAAAGTTAAAAATATTAAATTTCCAACATCCGTTTAATATTATTCAGGTCAAATGTCACGTGATCGTGACCGGTGCGCCGATAAATATTCCAATTTCAAAATTGCGACCAACTTTTCCTTTTGACACTAGCAATTCTCTGAACAACATCTAATTGTTTATCTTTAAAATTTAGACATTAATTACGCTCCGATGCTGTCAGTTGATAGTGGACTTATATCAAGAGGGAAATATGAATGCCTTCACCTCTCGCGAGAATATCACAGGAATTAAATTTATATACATGCAAAATGACAATATGGCAGATATAGTAAATAAAAGTGTACTTCAAAACATAAATGTTTTATTGTGTCATTACCATCGATAAAGTTGCAGTTTTATCATTGCAGCTTGGTATACTAAACATTAATTGATCGATCTGTTGAGCTAAATTATCGTAAAATATCGACCCGACCCCGCAAACATCGTTGAAAGTGCACGACTGTGTGTTTTTAGTAATCCCCCCGGTTTTCACTACAGCAGTTCCTCTGACCCTATAAAGCCGCAAACAAAAAGAAGAAAAAAAGGCTTTTAGGGTCAGAGAAGGCTCGGATTATACATTGATGTGTCCTTTAGTCAGAAAAAATTCAGGTTCATAAACCCGTTGTTAGTGTCGCCTTGTTAAGAGGTACATGTACATACATGGCCAAGGATTATGGGTATTTATGTCGGTTCAAGAAGTGTGACTTTTGGACAACAGAAACGAACAAAACTTGTGATTAAATGAATTAGAAGTTTCAAATCCGTATGTGTTTCGAAATGTATTCATTATATTTATCAGTCGTGTCAACTTTGCACAGAAAAGATGCACTCGTCGTCTCATACGGACAAGTTGAAAAGTTGTCGGAAAATTCAGATTTATCCACAACAATAAATCACCACAGGTTTGCACTCATGGTTAATTGGATTCTACGCAGAGTAACTCGGAGTGTGATCCGCGCGGCACTCGATATGACCAAACTCGAATCGAGTAAAGTGTGGGTTTCGTGTGAGCTATACGCCCGAGTGTAGCTCTTTAATACTATTCACAGTACACCAAGATCAACAGAGACATTTAAAAGCAATTTCTACTCGATACTTGTCACATTAAGGCTACCTTTCATCCACCTATTTTTTTTATTCAATTGGGAATTTTTGTCTCAAAATGGAGAAATAAAATATACGTTTTGGCATTGTGAGTATGACCAAATAACAGCTTTAAAACAGCCAAAAAAGAACACTGGATGTACAGTCTCCCATCACAGGGCCATCGTTTGACCGTTTTTGGGGCCGAATTTCAGCGTCGGCCCCCATTTCCCTCCCCTTAAAGTATATATTTTTCCCCTTTTCCTGTGAAAAATTCCCCTTAAAAAAAATATATATATATTAGAAAATGTTAAACTCCTATACAGGAAAACAGCATACTTCTTGTAATTTGGAATGGTACATTCTTGGTGCCACTTAAATAATAACAATACGGATATATAATTGATGCAGATTTTGTAGCAAAAAAATCCTCTTTCCTTTAAAATCGACGCAAAATTCCCTCTCTCACGGCCCCATTCTCTCAATACAGAAAGACGGCCCTGCATCAGACATGTATCCACCAGGGAGCGAACCCATGTGAGGCAGAGGTGTGTACAATGTAGCTCTAAGGGGCCAGGTCTTAATAATATTCACAGAGCAAGGCTTGAAATTATCACTAGTGCTATAGCCTGAGGCTAGTAAAAATGCTGCATTGCTACTTAATGTTTGGGTAGTCCGATGGGCTAGTAAAAAACTTGTTAAAATGAGAAATAAATTTAAAAAATCGATACTTTCGAGTATGGAAATATCCGATTTTTAAAAGGGTTAGATTAGAAAGAACTGTGACTGTCACTACACAAAGAGTTCTTTCTAATCTAACCCTTTTAAAAATCGGATATTTCCATAGTTTCAATAAATGCCTATAGTGCATTATCAACAATTGCCTCAGTATTAATCAAAATCAGTGCTTTCCGTATTACTATTTTTTTTAAGCAAAGTCTTGATCAAGATGCTTTTACATGTACATGTATGTGCTTGGATAACATTGAAGACGTTAGAAAACTGGAGATACTGTACCTTCAAAATGTATTTAAAACTCATGAAAAACAGCAACAGAAACTCGAATTAAAATTAAGACTTTTCTGTTAAGAGTATTATATATTGGACTAGTACATTTTGAGCAGGTCTAGTGATTTTACCCAACTTCTGGACAGGTGTAACGGTAAACCTAAAAAAACTTAATTTCAACCCCTGCTGAGCTACCAGGTTATATCGGTGCAGCAACCTCAGAGGGTGATGAGATGAAGGGTGAAGTTTCCTATCAGGCATGCCTCTGCCAGGGAGCGAACGTAGGCGAGGCAGAGGTCTGTAGCTCTAAGGCTCAAGCAGGGACTTACCCACTGAGATATCAAAGCCTCTCCAATTTCCAAGTGACGACCCACAACTGGCCAGTTTCTAAGTGACAATTGCCCGGATGTCCGACCAGTTCTTGTGACGACCCACCACTGACCTGTCACCAGTATAGCTTGGACCCAGAGTTCTTTCAGTGACCTACCCTCTCTAATTTAGATTCCAGATTCCAGTGAGACACACTGACATGTCCCACTCCCAGTGGGGTTTTGCACACTTCCATCGATCCGGCACCATATACACATACCTAATATAGGGATTTTATAAACAAAGAGTTTATCAAGTGCATTTACCTTCAACCGTGCCCTGTTCTAAACCTGTGGGTGTAGTGTTTGTATAACTAGTGAATAAGGGGCAATGACCATGTCTTTATGACTGACCATGCTGTGATTGATATCCACCATATCAGTTTCACAATAATCTTACAGATCTTTAAATGTTTACTTCATTTGTTCTGCCTCAAATTCTTTTAATTTTTTTAGTTTGCTTTTGCACCATCTGACGGTAAATAGCTAAACACTTAAAATATGGAGATTTACAATCCAACGAATGTTTACATTTATTCAAGTGTTTGTTTACGATTGCAGATTTCTCTCGCTTTGAGGATTTGTGTAAACGTTGGTTTATTATTTCATATGAAATTGTATATTTATATAAATACTACCTGTGCAGGTGTATTTAATATTTGTTTAAGTAGTTCACTGTGCATATTCAATATTATATTTTATGTATAGGATAGAGGCTATGAAGAGAAATCTTCACCATTAAGAAACCAAAAGGGAGGGAGCGTAGCGACCGGCCACGGTTTCTTAGTGGTGAAGATTTCTCTTCATATACTCTACCCGGCTTAGTGTTTACGATAGGTTTTATCGATAGTCTCTATATATGTCACAATCTAACCATGAAGAGCACTGGTAGTAAAATCTTCATGAATAAATGGTGCAAGTATTTGAAATTCTGAGCCATCTGATTGGCTTAAAAAGTAGAGTAGATTCTACAATATAATTTCAGGATCAGTCATGGGTGACATAGCTGAGATAAATGTAGATAATATATCAGACACAGTAACTTTCTTCAAAAGATGTAAAATACTATACAAATGGCAATAATTCTGTTTACTTTATACCATTATATAAACGAAAGAAAGTCTAAGCAACATTTTTGTTAAGAAGTGTTTGGCATACAGTCATGTCCTTTAAACTTATTGAATGAACTTTGCCGGCCCAAAGCAACATTAAACGCTTGACACAGTTTGTTTGTTTGTATGGTGTTACGTCATTTTCAACACATCTAGTATTGGTTAAATACTCATTTTTGAAAACCTAGTCAGGCTAGTTTGTCATGGTCATTTATCAGGGTCCAAAAGACCTTGTTTACTGACAAAGCGCTGACAGGCGACACACGTGTTCCGTGGAACACCCATCTAGTTCATTTCAGCAAGTACTATTATCGTTTCTTAGATGTTAAAGGACCTCAGTAATCTATTCAGTAGTAAGAGTAGGGCAGAGTTTCTGGATTCCTGTGTATTGTTCCCCTGTGTCTGGGGCGACTCTTGTTCCACTGTCTCAGGAGTGGCTCGAAATAACCTAAACAAATACATGTATGTTGATGAGACATTAAACAACAATTTAATTCAGTTCAAACATTCCCGAACTATGAAGTTTACCACTACTACAGAACAGGTGCTTCATTCAGTTACCAGTTAGATCAGTTCTCTTGGTGACATGTCCCATGTACCTGTCGTTGATTAAATTCCTGTCACATATTTCACATAACATGACCTAATTAACATGGTGTTGTCTTTCCCACACCTTATTCAGTCAGTCCTGACTGAGCACAAGATATTTAATAATTAGTGTACTAAAATTAGTGTACTTTAGTACACTTAATCATTCTGATTCATTCTATTGTTTTGATTTATTTACTATTCAATCACTAATACTTTTGGTAAGTTTTAAAAAAAATATTTCTGAAAAAATGGTGGAGGAAGTTGGGTGGGGGTGGAATGGGCGTTTATTAGGGGGAGGGGCATCTATTAGGATAATACGATATCAGTAAAATATGGTGGTTAAGATGTGTGTTGCGCATGCAGACCTGTCCAAATTTGATTTTACCAAAGATTTTGAATAAAATCGGGTGTAAAATGCTAACATTTAACCTGGGATAGCACAGTAAATGACTGGTACATTTGTAAATAAGAGGTCATTTTTAGGCTTATGCTAATGTTAAGGCGTCCTAAAAAAAATACACACCCTAATATGGGTTGATTTTAAGTCCAGAGTATCCCTAGACTCCCACAAAAAACCTGATGTGTCCGGTCTTTTTTAACTGCAGACTTTTTTGTTATTAACGCATATATACATGTACTGTTCTTATTTTGAATTAAGACCATTCCATTTATGTGACAGAGGGGTGTTTTGGGGGGGAAATGACTGATCAGCAGCCAGACATTCATGATTGTTACGTAAACCCTGATCAGCCTGATCTGGGTTTGCAGTGGACGCAAAGGCTATTATAGTCACGCTTAGCGGGTTAAAGGCTGAATGATGTTTCACTAAATTTTAAGTTAAAAATTAACCTTCAATGACAAGGTCTTAGATGAGTCAAATACACATAAAAAGTCTAAAAACACCCACATAATTATGATACATGTGAAGTCATGGTGATTATGTGACTGCAGTATGGCCATCACCCCTCATTGCCCACACTATAACTGTTCCCCCCTGGGTCAGATCAAAGAACTGATAATTCAATTCACTCGATAGCGGGTCATGATGGGACATCCGTGACTAATTTTCCCAGATAAAAGCCTTAATTATACATCTATGGAAAAGTGACCAAGTTTAGGAAAATGTCAACAAAAATGGGAGTGGACATTTAAATTGTTTTTCAAGTTGAGAAAAAAATAAAATAGTCCTGACTGACCTGCGATTAAATTTTAATCAGTTCTTGGTCCATTGAAATAAATTTCTTCGTTATTGTGTTTATTTGAAGTCAATCAATTATAAGATAAAGATCAAACTATTACTGGACGAGTTAGTTATGACTAATGAAGTAATTTCATTTGATGGCCCCGGGGTGGAGCACAATAGTACATGTATATCCTCTCTGTGACAGCCATACATATTTTTGAAATAACAGAAAATAATTAATGTTGTTTCATTGTTTACTGCTTACATGACAATTCAGATTATGAACGTATTATATTAATTAGCAAGGGCATCTTGTATGTTTGTTTTAGTTTCTTTTTTCTCCTGTGTCATACCAGAAAACTATTTCAGTAAGGGTGCAATAGAATTGTGATATTAATTGCATTTTTGTTGTTGATCATTTAACCCTTTATTTTTAATCTTGAAAATTCAATTGCCTGCATCATCATACATGGGTCTTCAGTGATTAATCCACCAATCTTTGGTAAATTTCTGTTGGTCCACTTAAGTTCTTAGGGGCAAGGGAATAAATTATAGAACAGTCTTAGTGCTACATGTATACAGCAAAGTTTCATAAATATGCATGCTTTGAACATCGGTGTATTTTTCCCCTTAATTAATTATATAAGTGGTACCATTCTCAAAAAGTTTGTCTTTTTCCCAATTGGAGTAAATAACTCCCAATAAAAACACACACAATTTTTTTAAAAATATTTTTTGTGAAACTTTATTTTAACAGAAGAAGTGGAAAACTATATTGTTTTAAGTGAGGGTAATGAAATACTACAAGAAAATGTATACATCAATGTGTTTGCAATGTATTTAAGCATACAATATATTGCTTTTATTTGATTGTGAAACATTCCCAAATTAAGGCAAAATGCCGCGAATTTTCCCAATCAAATGGTTACCGGTACCATTCCCAAAAGGGTGAACAAAATCGCTGTACATGTACATGTGCCTTGCAGCCTTAATCAGCATATATGCAAACATGGGTGTCTGGTTCCGGAGCCACCAATTGATCAGGAATAATTTATATGCAGTCACATTTTCATACCAACTTGTTAATTTTATTATCCAGACTGTCCAATAGCAATTCCAGACTGGTGATGCCCATCTGTGCATTTTGACATTTTTGTTATAAGTTTTTGTTTGATCCTTATTTCTCAAAAACAAATTGTCAGAAAGCTTTGGCACATATGTTCCTTTAAATATGATGGCATCACACAATGTTATTTGACAATCACCATACCCGGTCGTGCATTTTCCTAAATTATCCCTGGGCCCCTTTTTGACTTGAATTTTTCAGTTAAACTTAGAATGTTGAATGTACATGTACAGTCATATTCCAAATAACAACTTACATTTGAACAAAAACTTTAAAACTTGACGTACATATTCATCATCATTCCAAAAAATCATTGACAGAAAAAGTCGAAACTTGGCATACATACACATGTTACTTGTACGTACATGTTCATCATCTGTGTTACAAGCACCATAACTCTGCAAAATTATCCCCCTTTAAATCTTACTTATTTGCTGTAGAAGTAAGCATGCCGGTGTTTGCACTTCTTGTCTCTTTTTTTAATTCGCTCTGGAGTTACAAGAGTCTGAGAGTGTGTGTTAGCCAAAGGTTTATAGTTCCTTCACCTGAAATTACAAGAGTACCCTGCATGGTGCAGACTAGCGATATACAAGTGGTCCTCAGATTTAGAATATCAGTGTTTTTTATGTGTTTTGTAAATGCAGCCTGTGCCATTGTGAAAAATAGCGGCCTTTTTTCTAGAATTTGTGAAAATTGTAGAATATTATAACAAAAGAAAAAGAAACTTTTCACTTTTATTTTCACAGTTTAATATCCCATGGTTTTAAAGAGGCACTACCTATATCTAAGCGATTTTTAATGTAAAATATTAAATACTCAATATTACTGCAGAACTTTATATGTATGCAAAGCTATTTTATGAGTATTCTAAGAAGCAACAAGGTTCGTATTCCAGTTCTGTAAATTATTAATTAAGATCAAAACAATATCTTGAATAAAATGCTGCCCAGCCGTTTATTCCTGCCGGAGAACTACGAGTTTTTACGATTTTATTGGACATGCGCAATGCCATTCAATTGAACGAAAACAAACTACTCGGGGGCAGTTCCACAGGTACCAGTACGGTTCCCCATAGTGTCAGTTAGTCTCCACCAGGTACCACATACTGTGGGCTCCATCAGTACGGTACCCCATAATGTCAGCTAGTCTCCACCAGGTACCACATACTGTGGGCTCCATCAGTACGGTACCCCATAGTGTCAGTTAGCCTCTACCAGGTACCACATACTGTGGGCTCCACCAGTACGGTACCCCATAGTGTCAGCTAGTCTCCACCAGGTACCACATACTGTGGGCTCCATCAGTACGGTACCACATAGTGTCAGCTAGTCTCCACCAGGTACCACATACTGTGGGCTCCACCAGTACGGTACCCCATAGTGTCAGCTAGTCTCCACCAGGTACCGCATACTGTGGGCTCCATCAGTACGGTACCCCATAGTGTCAGCTAGTCTCAATCAGGTACCGCATACTGTGGGCTCCATCAGTACGGTACCCCATAGTGTCAGCTAGTCTCCATCAGGTACCACATACTGAGGGCTCCTATTGTATCATACTGGTGGAGCCCTCAGTATGTGGAGCCCTCAGTATGTGGCAACTGTACATCCTATTGTACAGTTGTATTGAATGACATACTGAAAATATTTGTGGAAAAAGTCAATTGTTATATACAGTAGTATAGCATACTGTATCATTGATTGACCAGCATCAATGTGCATGCAGGGTCCTAGCTACATGTGTAACTTAATTGGTTATAATATACCGTACAACATCAGGGGCATAGCCAGATCGTTTTTACTCGTACGCAAGCGTATACGCAATACTAACAAATCATTAAAATTGCTTTGAAATGCATTATTATTATTTTATTGTGAAAATATTTGTACGCAGATGCGTATCTGCGTATAGGCAGCTACGCGCCTGAACATTTATGTGACATGATGGATTTGTTTACAAGTTACTAGTCAAAACATTGATCAGTACCATTTTGTTGATTTTTGTCAGTTTTGGCTTGCATTACGGTGTTCTCCCTCAGAGTAGTAGCACCCCCTCACCCACACACCTTTTCAAAAAAACGGATTTTTTTTTTGCAACTTCATTTATGTTCAATCGTTTAATTGTATACATCTAAAAGTCCCCCAGAAAATCAATATTCAATAACATTTCGCTCTTTTGTATAACCTTAAGAAATACTTATTTATTTTTTAATAAATTTATAAGAGCACCCTGGGTATTTTGCATAGCACCTGGTTGCTATTGACTATTAGGGAAATATGATATATTCCTTACTGATCCCAGTGGCAATGAGTGTGTCCTGAGTTTTTTTCATGCCCAACCTACATATGTACATGTATGGAATGGATATACACATGTAGTGATGTCGGTGTGTACGTCACACTTACATGCATCACATTTTCTTGAACTGCTCAACATATTTTGTTAGAACGTAACACTATAGAACTCTTAAGTTGCGCATAGCGTCGTGCTGTTCCGGTTCATTGACTTTTGGAGGAGTTATATCCCTTCAATGATTTGATATTGCATTTTACAGTGGCGGCATTCGTGTCCAACGACACATTTCTGTTTATCCACATTTCTCAATGTCCTTCCCCACCAAATAGTACTCGGGTCTAAAATGATGTCTGATTTTTGTCATGTATTGACCTTGATAACAACTGCAGGTGGCTTTTATCAGTGAGGATGACAATTAAAATAAATAGGGTTGTTCAATTGTTTCTCAAAACAGATTACTTACTGACTGTTGTCTCTTATATGTGCCCCCTCTAATTGCTTGGCCCTCCATGCTAATAGACGGTAGGTGCACAGGTGATTTACCCTTCTATTTTGGTTATAGCTGACCATCTACATTTAGCAGTCCCCAATACAAACAACAAAGGCACAACTATAAATCATTGCACCTACATGTAGATAACAATACATGAGAATGCAATGATCGCATGTCGCTCTTGATGTGGTTAGTAAAGGATTTGTACAGGCAACAAACTCAACGTGGGTGCTCGATTACCTGTGCTGCCGCTACTATATAGTCACCTTCCTAAATATATTGATACCATGGTTACTGAATGCACAGAAAGAAGAATTCAAACATGTAAAATGCACCTTTATTTAGATAATCTCTGTACATAATCAGATAACCTCTTTTCATCACATCATCCTGCAAAAATGTTTTCATTGGCATAAAAATCAGAAGACAATAT
Source organism: Cyrtodaria siliqua (assembly GCA_037043455.1). Lineage (NCBI taxonomy): Eukaryota > Metazoa > Mollusca > Bivalvia > Adapedonta > Hiatellidae > Cyrtodaria > Cyrtodaria siliqua. The sequence continues at coordinate 29,927 of JAWPHD010004199.1, forward strand.
TTACACTAGTATATGATCCACACAAAAAATACAACACCATCTGTATGATTGGTTATTAATTATTATTTATGAGCCAAACCCAGCAGACTCAAGCCAGCATTAATGCTCACCAAGAGTTCATGCTGATACATACATCAGCATTAGCTCTGAAAAATCCCGAAAACTGCAGTCTTTTTTTTTGCAGACGACCTTTGTTGTGCTTTGGCACTGAATTTTCACCACAGAAGATCATATGAAGGGGAAATAACACCCGTCGAACCTAAAAACTGGAAAACCCAAACAGTTCCATGTGTAACACGCCCATTGATTGTTGCATTGAGTTGTGTGTGAATTAAAATTTAAATGCCATGTTGTCATTCATATCTAGACCCAAATTAAAAATGAATAACTTACATTCTCATCACAAAAGACATATTGTGCTGCCAAAAAATCCACAGAAAAATGTGGGCATATATCTTCTAAGAAAGAATTTGTCTCATGAATGAATGCTCCATTTAAAAACATAAACACTGAGATGCCATAATATTGTTTTCATACACTCATATCCATATAAGCAACATAATTTAAAAACTCACAATTTTAACATGATAGTGCTTGAAAAATGTAACAAATAGATCAACAATGTGATATAAACCAAAAATAGCACTTTAAATTAGTGAAAATGCTTTTTTTACAAAAAGAAATGAGAATAATTTATTGACGCCATTATGCGACTACCCCAGGCCGACACTTCCTGTGTTGCAATAGGTGTGCTACACCTCCAGTTCCAGTAACCCCGATGTCCCAGTTACCCCGATTTACCCTACAGGATGTAATTTCATATGCTAAATAGTAAAATGTTCATCTTGGACCAGGGTTCCCTACATGACCTACAGAGTAAAGTCATCTCTGAAACCTTTTATCTTTCCCTGTCTGTACTTATACCATGGTTATTCCCTAATTTGCACTTTCTTCGAGGAGTGAATGCAAAACTATTGGAATATATTTTATGATATGAATTCAGGGCTTTTTTTTGGCCGTTTTTATAGCCGTTATTCGGTCATATTCCCAATGGCAAAACATATATTTTTTTCCCAATTCTGAGGAAAAAATTCCCAATAAAACTTTAATAATTTTTAAGTGTGCCAATCCAATGATTGGGGTTCAAAAGCTTAAATAAATGCTTCTGTTTATCTTGGTGTACAAAAACAGTATTAAAAGATATAATTATGAAAGGAATGCTTTACTTTATATTTTTCTGAATTTTATTAAAAATCGCACTAAAATTCCCAATTTTATGAAAAATCGCGCTAAAATTCCCAATTCCAGGGGTACGGGTCATGTTCCCAAAATTATGAAAAAAAGCCCTGGAATTAATAAAGGACAAGATACATGTACATTAGCTTTGTGCCTAGTCCGCTTGACTATTCAAAGAAAATGAGAGCTTACCGAATGTTATCTGACTTGATTTTGGGTTTAGTAGGTCAAAGGTCAAGGTCATAGTAAATTTAGATGTTGAAATTGTGTGGGCCAGATATTATGAAGTTTTACATACACGTAGGATAATGTTCCTGAATGAAACTTAACGTGCATTTACATGTGGATGGTCCATTTGGGGTAGGTTAGATGCCTGGTTTGTTATGCTGATCATAAGGTCAAAGGTCAAGGTCACAGTGATCTTAACTTGACTATGGAAAAGGTTTCGTCTAAATTTACAGGTTGATTACTGTCTTAGTTGAGGCCAAATAAAATGCATGTAATTGTCTATTTAAATGCAAACTAATGAAATAAAGCATCACATGGTTTTACATTCTTCATTTATGTCCAGTATGGACTAGTGAGTGAGGTATGCTATACGACGACACATATGCCCGACGGTTGTTTTGCAAGTGCAAGTCCTAATATTTTGTACTTGCACTCTGCACAAATCTACTTGCATTTAACAAGTTTAAAAAGTGTTAAATTTGAACCACGGTCTGATATGAACATACACGTATGTATAATACTCTATGACAAAGACTCGCCAGGATCTCCTGTAAATTAAATTCCAGATCATTAGGTTGGCTGCCTTACCTGTATACAAGATCGAGAAGTTACTAGGTTACTGAAACAGTATGCTTCCAAAAAACAGGTCTGCTAGAAACAGATTGAGTTCATGCTTTATAGCCTGTGTTTTGATTCGGAAGAACGTGTTTATAAAACCAAATGCTAAATTTAATTAGTTCTTGATGATTTGGAGCTGAACTTTTGATTGAAAATTCTGGCTGGCTGATGTTTACATTTGAAGAGACATATGGTTGGAACATATTAATTGATATAAACATGATTGCAGATTACTTACCCTTTTGTATACTGCATGGTAAAATGGATCATTTAAGTGTATTATACTAATATATTTGTTTTGATTTAAAGTTTTTTTTATTTTCCCATATTGACCCCATTTCACTGTATCTTCTATTTCAGTCCACTGACTACTGGGTGAGTGTCCATACAATACGTACAGTGAGCGAGGATTCCATCCTAGATCCAGATGACACCCTTGTAGATGTAGTCGACGATCGAGAACAGGTAATTGCAGTTTTATTTGTGGTGGTGCGAAGCAGTCGTGCTGTGTGGTTTGTGTACCGGTCTCTGGTCCTTGGTTATGAGTTTGTCTTGTGCCAAGACAGTGTGATAACGGTTGTTTCTGAACATGGCTGTATGTCCCTTTCACTTTTCTAAATTTATTCCGATTTAAGTTGTTAAGCTCACTGCTAGCAATACACAATGGAGCAGACATACTTTTTAAGGCAGATTGGTTACTATTATCTCCCTAAGCCTTGAATCTTCAATAGATTGGTTATCTCCCTTTGCAACTGCCACTTTTGCAGAACTCGTTTCAGTTGAATTGGTTATCTCACTTGAATTTGCTACTTTACAGTTGAATGGAGCAGTCTTACTTTGTAAGACAGATTGGTTATCTCCCTTTAGTCTGCATCTTTTGTAGAGCTCTTCCCTTGCAACTGCAGCTTTTGCAGAGCAGTCTATTTTGTAAGACAGATTGGTTATCTCCCTTGAATCTTCAACTTTTGAAGAGCTCTTTACAGTTGAGAGGAGCAGTCTTTACTTTGTAAGACAGATTGGTTAAATCTCCCTTTAAGCTGCATCTTTTGTATAGCTCTTTATGACTGAAAGGCAAGAGCAGTTCAATTAAAATGATTATATGATGTTATCCTCTATGTAACAAGTCTAGCTTCAAACTTTGCTTCCCATGTTTTTATACCTGTCAGTATGCATGTACATATCTCAACTTATTTATTTCCGTCTTGTCGATTAATTTTGGAGGATGTTGTTGCAAGCCTATGATATTGCTAAATATGTGTATTTATACACCACTGAAAATAAATGCGTTTACTGTTATTGCTGAACTTGAGTTTGTCATGATTTTGTCATGACTTTGTCAGTGATTTTGTCATGACTTTGTCAGTGATTTTATCATGATTTTGTCAGTGATTTTGTCAGTGATTTTGTTAGTGATTTTGTCATGACTTTGTCAGTGATTTTGTCATGATTTTGTCATGACTTTGTCAGTGATTTTGTCATGATTTTGTCAGTGATTTTGTCAGTGATTTTGTCAGTGATTTTTAGCATGTTTGACATATTTTGCAATTACAGAAATTTTGATATACATTACGTCACTGATCCTACAGTGAAAATGTGCATGTAAACAGAAAATTAATAGACTTACTCCGAAAAAAAAGAAGAAGAAGGCCTCTCATGTGATTTACCATTCACACGATGTAGGTACAAACAATGTGTACCGCTACAATGGTTCATCACATTGCATCTATATCATCGTTCCGCAACTTTTGTTTTCAGTAGAAAAGTTTGACCTATCATGTTTGTACCTTCATATACATGGAAAAAACACATTCAGACTAATTCTGGATAAGGACTAGATCCAGTAGGGCCATCTGTAAAAAAAATGATGGTTTGCTGTGCTGGACCTACTCACTAAAAAAAGCTCTACACAAAACTTTTTATTTAAATTCTTTTAACTTTGTTTTTTTTTTGCTTAAAGAATATTTTCCTTCAAATTTCTTACGTTTTTTACTGTCTTTGGGGGAAAAAAATTATTCACCTACCTACCTACCCACCTGGGTCAGAGCACAGCAAACCAACACTTTTTTAAGGATGGCCTAGGGTAGTTCCAGCATTGAGGAAGTTAACATTCATTTGACTGGACTAGTTTGTTTGATACTCTTTCATGTGGTTGGTAGTTGGCATGCTTTACATTCATACACTGTATGTTCGTGCTGTATGCATTAAGATCACAGTGGAATTCATGGTTTGGGATTTTATGTTAACTAGGGTCAAACTCGGTACGTTCGGACAGCCTGGTACGATCAGACGCTTGATTACACTCACCACTCTTTCAGGGTATTCCCCCACCCACCCCACTGACCCGGTATAATCACGTATGATGTCATAATCTTATCCATTAAATATCGATGTTCTTAGCTTTGAGTTTGTTATTATTATGCAAAGTGTAACACACTTTTTGATTTGTCAAAAAATGCATACGTTATCAAAACCTGTTTTGGCCCCATTTACAAACATTTCATTTAGGAGCATCCTGTTAACCGCACCAGAAATCTGCGATATTACTCGATCTTGTTGGGTGTACTTCTTTGAAATTTGTGTCCATTTGAACAATTAAGTTGATGATTAAAATATAAAAATGTGTATTCGTTTATTGTTGGTTCATTTATTTGAAAAAATGAGTGTCCGACTGTACCATACCCCTGGTAAAATAGTGGATTTTACAATCGACACCTTAATATGCTCGATTCAAACTGGTAACTTCAAATGAAACGTGCAGATTTAGGCTAGGGTGTTACGCTAGATGTATCACTCTTACTTAAGCGCCTTCCAAAACAATCAACATTAAAGCAGAAATTGGTCTTAAATCAACAAATCCGCTTTTGATATGTTTTAAGTATTAAATATCATTATAAATACGATTTTTACTATGCCATTGATGTATGTTCAGTAAAAATATGTTTTTAAAGATAAAAATCGAACAGGCGAACAGGCATTGCTAAAATATCGAAAAAATTATCGGAAGTGATGTCATTGGGAACAATTATTTTTTGTTTACATTGGGACTGAACGAAAAACAGTATACCTTGTGTGAAAATGAGAATTAAGCGATCATGATACTGAGTCAGAGGAAATGCCCGTGATAAGACGGTTACACAATGTGCAACCTTACGATTTTGAGCCAGAATACGTGTCTGAGGACGAAAATACATCGGATTCATCGACTATGATGAAGTCGAACGCGGGGCAGTTGCAAATGGAGCGCTTGTAAAGACTATAGTGTCATGTCATTCGTTACGTTCAGCGGTTCAGTACACTATTCACTAATCTAACAAAATAGTGTATAAATTTATACACTTACAGCAACAACAAACAAAAAAATGTAAACATTGTTTTCATCGAAATCTGATAGTAAGTCACCCGCAACACTGCAATATCTTGGTACATACACAATAACCGCAAAATGTAGTTTATTCCGAATGAATGGACCTGGTCTTAATATGAGCGTCAGATTTTTTTGCCGATAAGTAGACATGGAACAAATATATTTATTCGATATTATCCATAATTGATCAAAAATGAATCAAAACAATATATAATAAATGAAACAGCATATAATTTCTATAGTATTATATATTTGCCATAAGTTGCCATCAACACCAAACACTCTATAGGAGCGGTGTTTGCAATATGACACGCTCTCTAGTCTCCACTGCCCCCAAATATCAATACAGACTAATCAGATATTGCGGTGCACTATTGAAGTACAGCCTAATTAGGGTACATACGTCGGTATATCACAAAAGCACGCACCATTTAGGGAAACCTAGTTTTATGATATATATTTCCTATTTATTGCAATTACTTGAGCGGTGTAATACCGCCGAGGGCAGATGCGTATTGCACAAGACGGATATATCACATGATATGCGAGCTCTAATTTGTCGCGCACAAAGAGAGAAAAATACTATGATTTAAATAATATAGCCAAATGTATTATGAGCACGATATAGACAGTTAGTAAGTATACTTACTCATGTAAACATATCAAACATAGTAAATTACCATAATATAAAGTATATTATTCTATTATACTTGTTTTACTTATTGCACGAGCTAAGAGGCGTTATTGTTGTTGCTTTGCCATAAAACATTACTGAATTAATATAAAAGCTAGTAATATTATTAATTTTCTGCCTTGTAATAGATATCCATGAAACATTTTGTATTTTTTTTCAAATCCATAGACCTATTATATGTTGATAATATATATTTATAACACTATTGGCAGAAGGGGTGTATAATTTAAAATTATTAAAACTAAAATTTGGAAACAAAGACACAGTGTTTATTTCACCGGATTCATTTAAATTTATATGCTGATGGTTTTAAGCAATATTTTAAAAAAAGACGGCTACATATTATTAGCGCCGTCAACTCTTCATTGATTCACGTAAAGACGCATGCTTCTGATTTAACAGCTAAACATTCACGGTGTATATAAAGATCTTCCTTCAATTTATCATACGTATACCCGATGAGGTGCTAAGATAATTGAACATAAATTTCAATCTTACTTCATGAATGAATTTCCTCCTCAACGCCGGTCGAATAGGCGAATACAGCTTGCTTGGAGACGGCGGGGTTATGCACTTCTCATTTTTATAGTCAAATATCGTTGGTACCGCTGTTGATTTTAATATGAATGGCCTTTTGTTCTCCAAATTCAAAGATAATGAAACCAAAGGATGGACTTCCCACGAAGTCAACTCAAAATGTTTGCTACAAACTCGCGCGTCTTTCGTAGGTCACTTTCTCGACGAGTCTGGTGATTTTCTTCGGTAACGGTCTACCCACAATTTCGTAGGTCACTTTCTCGACGAGTCGGGCGATTTTCTTCGGTAACAGTCTACCCACACTTCAAATCTTAATATATCATTATCTCGATTAGGGGAACGAAAGAAACTTAAGTTATTATCTTGTCCTTCTTTATGCAAACTTTTTTACCCAGCAACAGCACACGGCATTTTTAACAAGTACTATAAACCGTAATCCTACATAGATAATACTATACAACTCAATGCGACACCGCTAATCGTTTGGTACCAGTGACGTCACAGAATCACGTGACACTTACCAGGGCGAAACTCGAAGCGTGTGCGCTATGAGATAAAATTGGCTACTGTGAGAAAACCAATAAGTGTAAAATTTGAACAGATTGTATATTATATATATGAGCCACAACACACGAAAACGGTTCAGACGACAACGTCATAACGTAAAATTTTATGACGTCGGCCGGTAATCAATTAATTACTTATCAAATTTCTCGTCACTTCTGTGTTTTACCTAATTATAATATCATAGGGAATATGTTTCTTAATATAAGTAGTTGATCCTTTAAAATGGTAATTGTTTATGTTTTGTGTTGTTATTTAATCAACGACGTCGTCCAAGACGTCGACGTCATCTTGCAAAATTAATGGTGAGTACAATCTTTAATTTTCAAATTGAGATAAAATCATTTTTAATTAAGATATCAACATAAAATAAAGAGATTTTTTAAAGAGAAAATAACCGTGTTTCATAAACATCAAAAAACATAAAATGTGAACATTTTGTCTGAAGGGTCGTTTTCGCGTGTTTCGGCTCATATATATTTCCAAATATATACTCAAAAGACATGCCCTATTTCACCTTTAATTAAATTTTATATTTGATTATAAATCTAATAAACCCGATTCAATCAAACTGAAACCATAAATTCTACAATGAATAAGAGCTCAGGCCAAATAAAATTATATGTGTGGTTCCTATTACATGCTCAACAAAAAAAGAGTGGGTACATAATATGTAATGTAGGTGGGGAAAATATTTTATTTTCTAAAAAATATTTTGTTATATATATCAAAAAAGTTCACTATACTTTTATACCCAATAAATCGATAAACATAACTATATATTTGTTGATATCATCTGAGATACAGAACCGATTGAAAAAAATAATTGAGAAAAAAAAGAATAAAATGCAACATTTGATTTTTTTTTTTAAATTATTATTATTTTTGAGGGGTCATAAAATGTTATGGTAGTCCCCTAAAAACAGGGTCGGGCGGGATTTCATGCTTTTACCATTCACTCCAACCAATTTTCCAGCTTATCGCCGACTTCGAGGAGCAAGGTGGTCCACGTGTTCCAGCCAATGGCGACGGGCAGAGTCAGAGCGCCAGCTCGGCGGGGACTGCCAGCCCTGACATCTTCCAAGCGGAACTGACCAATCACAAGCAGCATAACCGTGGTTTTTCGTTTGATAGTGGAAATGATGTTATTGTCACGGCAACGGATATTTCTTCTGGTAAATCTTACAACATTAATATTTCTATTTATATGAAAGGCAGAACTCGTCTATTTTGATACGTTGATTTAATGTTTATATGCATGTTCATATTTACTTGAAATATTTACCTCAAACTGTTTGTATTAAATATTTGTTCCAAGTATTTACTTCCTGTGTTAAAAATGCATATTTTTCACATTTCATTAACTGTACTGTGTCATGTTTTTTAGCTCTACTGATAAAGATCAGCAGAGCTTATGCCATGGTGCGGTGTCTGTCCGTCTGTCTGTCCGAAACTTTACAGGAATTTTGCCCATGATGTCTAGTTGATCCTAGCAAAAATTCATGTTGGTGTGAAATCCAAGATGGCCACCAAAGCTAAAAATATATTTTTAAAAAACAAGTTTGTAGCGACTAATTCTTGAAAACTATAAGTGATATTGCTATGGGACTTTTTTTAAAATGATCAGCATGACAGATGTTGATCCTTGTCAAAAAATCGTTTTGAATCGACGTTAAACATGGCTGTTTTGGCATCTTTGTTTACATGAGTTATATAATAAAAATTTGTAGAGACTACTGCTGAAACTGTTCAACAGATTTTCATGAAACTTCACAGGAATGTTGCTCTTGATGTCTAATTGATCCTGGCGAAATTTCAGGTCGGCCGGAAATTCAAGATTGCCGCCATGGCTAAAAATATATTTTTAAAAACAAGTTTGTAGCGACTACTTCTTGAAAACGATAAGTGATATTGATACGGGACTTTTTCTGCATGACATGATGTTGGTCAGTAATTAAAATCGTTTTGATTCAACATTAAACCTGGCTGTCAGCGGCCATTCTTTGGTTACATAGAGTTATATAGTAAAAACTTGTAGTGACTACTCCTCTGAAACTACTAGAAAAATGTTAATGAAAATTAACAGAAATGTTGCTCTTGGTGTCTTATTGATCCCAGCAAAATTTCAAATTTAAAAAACTATTTTGTAGTGACTTCTTCTTGAAAACTATGTGATATTGATATGCCTCTAAAATGATCAGCATGACATGGTGTTGGTCCTTGTTGAAAATTACTTTGATTCGACATTAAACATGGTTGCCAGCAGCCATCTTTGTTTTCATAGAGTAACATGTATATATATATAAAAACTTGTAACGACTATGTACTCTGAAACTACATGACAGATTTTCATGATACTTCACAGGAATGCTGATCTACATGTAGCTATCAAAACCTATCAGTAGAGCTTCAAGGTCATTGACCTTTTGTTTATATTTGGATCATCATCTTGTCGTTGGATTACTCTTTTAGCCCCCTACCGGTGTGTCACCGGAGTGGACTGTAGGTTTGCTACCCGTCCGTCAGTCAGTCCGTTCAACAATTAATGATTACGGTTGCTATGGCAACGGAAATATTAAAAATACACAAAATATATGGATCCTTTGATAACAAAAGAAATGCTTAAGATAATTTAATGAAAATGTGTGTGTAGGTAAAAGTGAGTGAGGAGACCATGCACATCATTTTGTTTTATTGATATGTCAAAAATTGTGGTTGCTGTGGCAACAGAAATTGTAAAAAATACACAAAATACACTGTTAGTAAAATTGAAAAATGGTTTCCACTCAATAACTTTAGTTAGGAATGAGATATTGGAATGAAATGTTATGGGTAGGTAGCTTATAAATATGAACAGGAAACAGGGATTGCATTTGGGGTCACTGGGATCAATGTCACTATTACTAAAATGATTTAGGAATGACGTATTGGCCTGAAACTTGTGTAGGTAGCTTAAAATATGAAAAGCAAGTTTGGGATTGCATTTGGGGCCACTGTGGTCAAGGTCACTGTTACTATAAATAGAAAAATGGATTTTGCATTTGGGGTCACTGGGATCAAGGTAAAGGTCACTGTTACTAGAAATAGAAAAACGGTTTCCGCTCAGTAACATTAGTTAGGAATGAGGTATTGGTCTTAAACTTGGTGTGTATGTACCTTATATGAAAGGCAAGTTTGGGATACATTTGAGGCTAATGGGATCAAGGTCAGAGTCACTGTTACTAAAAATAGAGAAAAAAAGTTTCCTTTCATTATCATTAGTTAGGAATGAGATATAGGAATTAAACTTTATGGGTAGGTAGCTTATTTGAAAAGGAAGCTTGGGATTGAATTTAGGGTCACTGGGATCAAGGTCATGGTTACTAAAAATAGTAAAATGGTTTCCGCTCAATAACTTTTAATAGGAATGAGATATTATAATGCAACTTTATGGATAGGTAGCTTATTTGAAAAGTAATCTTGGGACTGCATTTGGGGTCACTGGGTTCAAGGTCAAGTTCACTGTTACTAAAAATATAACAACTGTTCCTTCTCATTTACTTTACTTACAAATGAGATATTGGCCTGAAACTTTGTGTAGGTGGCTAATATAGGAAAAGCAAGTCTGGGATTGCATTTATGGTCAAGGTCACTGTTACTAATAAAGTGCCAGGTAGGGGATGTTTTTTGCTCTGCAATACTTGAGCATCTTGTTTTTTTATCCAGCTTGGCATATTATCATGATTGTAAGAAAGGGAAACAACCACCTGCTTCAGAAACCACCAAAATATAGCAGATATATATCTCCAAATATTTACATGCCTTTATCAGCGAGCAACTGTTTTATTCTCTTTTTTTTTGAATGAACAGGTTCAGGATTATCGGTTCGCCGTGGAAGTGAACCCAATCTTAGTATTATCCAGAATGACAAACCAAATGGCGGTCTCACGAATGGAACAGCAGATCATGGTCCCGAAGAAACGGCAGATCACGCGGACAAGGTGAGACTAGTTGATCGATAAGAAATGAAAGAAAAAACAAATTTACCGCATGAACCTAAGTTCCCGATTTATCATATCGGAGAATATAAGGGTTATAAACTGATCAGTCCTTAATATGTTTGTATAGACACTTAACAATGTTCTCAAAATTTATCTTGGACTAAGTAAGGTTGCCATTTATTGAGTTTATGTTATGGTAACATGTTTTGTTGTAAGTTGGCATGACAGACAACAAGTTGAGCTTTTAAAGCAGGTACATGACTCTTTTTCTCGAAGAAATAAGGAATTTAAAAATGTTCCCAATTCATGATAAGAACGTCATAAATGATCATCAATCAAAATATGGCATGATGTTTAGGTTTAACATTTGTAATTACCATACATTTTCAATTAAATGGAATGTTAAATGCTTAAATTAACCTGGTGCGTAACTTAGGATAGCACATATAATGGTGAAAAATGAATTTACGTGTAAATGGATCATTTTAAACTCTAGAATAGAACATATCATTATTTCTCAATTTTAAGTCGGACCCCAAGATTCCCTCACAAATTTATCTTGATGTACCCTGTTTAACTGGCTCTAAGGAATGGTTGAAAACACATACTCTTCTGTTTATGCCACATATAAAAGCAGGAGAGCTTTCATTTGATAATCAAAGAAAAACAGTTGGATATGACTATGAAAACTATATATAATGAAACTTGCATGTTTTTCAAAAAATTATTGTGACTTTTTTCATGTGAGAATATTGTACATTTAAAAAAAAGAGATTCTTTTGTGAAAGATTACATCTTAAAAGAATACACTTTTCAAGTTTGATAATTTGACTACATACGTAGGGGCATTTATAGCATTGCAGTTTATAAATGTAACAATCATTTTGAACTCTGAGACTGCAACTTTATGGCATTTGTTTGGTTATTCAATATTGACTGAGCTCCATATTCCATGTCCATATCGCTGTTTGATTATTCCATATATCGGGACATCCATCACATGTATCTGACATATTTCTCATCTTTTATGAGTGTCTGTTCTGCCACAAGTGAAGATTGTATTAACTATTTTCCAATCTCATAATGCAACCACAAATTGATACTGGATCACTTCACTTGATAGCTTCTGGATGGATAGATAGATGAATCATATTTCGGGGATTTGTCACGTCAGTGATGTCATTTCAACATTTGGCCCAGTATTCCCATTGTATATTTCCCCCCACACAAAATCCTTAAAAAGCGAGACCCATTTTATTGTTTTTAGCTTAAATAAAAGGTATTGGCCCCATTTGATCATCTGCTCCGCATTGTCTTCTTTTATGCTTAGAAAAAATTGTGTAGACATTTGTAAGTTTTTTTTTTAAGGTGTGTGATAGACAATCATCTGTCCTGACAGGCGGTGCCTCTTGTTTTATTTTATTGTATCTATAATATGTATATTTCAGAAAAACTTTGCAAATTACTTCTACAAAAAATGTGCATCTACAAAAATGTATTATTTTATTTTGTTAACCGCATGAAGTTTTCATTAAATACATTAAATTCTATTTTTTCGCAGTGTTAAGTTTGTCACACTAAATATTCCAATTCCAACTTCTCTGGTTCCTGGTTCCCCATTCACAAAAATACAAAAGACATCACTGTTGCCTGTTGAAGTCTTGATGAAAGTGGTAAAGAGAAAACATGGAACAGCCTGAAAAAATGCTCCAACTCAAACATGCACAAAACTGAGTAATTTTCAGGTCTAGTTAAGCATGTTCTGTTATAGATCTTGACAAAATAGTTTGATCATTTAGAAAAGCTTGCGAAAGAAAAGGTACCGTAATCGGCAGACTAAATATATTTTCAACAGTAATATAACGGTCTGTGGTCAGTGTTTTTCCCCCTTATATTAGTGGTACCGAAAAACAGTGCCTTCCCAATGGCAATTGGAATAAAAAATTCCATTTTTTTTTAAAATATTTACAGTGAAACTTAAAACAAAAGAAGGGTGAAAATATATTTTTTTAGGTGAGGGTAATGAAATACTACATGAGAATGTATACATGGTAATGTGCTTACAGAGTATTTAAGCATGCAGTGTTGCTTTTGTTTGATTTTGAAAATTCCCAATTTATCGCAAAACAACGCAAATTTCCAAATTAATGGGTTACTACTTGTACCATTCCGAAATGGGTGAAAAAAAATTGCTGTTGGTGTAGCTGCCTTAATGCCAGAACGCCTGGGTTTGCACCTTTGTTCAACAAATGCTCTGAAAATACACGTTCCGCGGAACACCCATATAGTATTTTTATATGCCTGTAGGAACGTCGTGTCGTGGAGTTGTCTGTCCGTTAACTTTTACTGGGCTGTTAACTGATTGTGGCTAATCATGCTAATATTACTTTCAAAGTATAAAGGCTATATACAACAATGAAATTTTGTAAACTTGTTTAGCATGATCCAATGAATACATCTGATAAAGGACCATAGCTTTCTGGTTCATAACTTCTGAATTACTCCCCAAAGAAGAAAGGTTTAACCTGGAACTTAACCTTGCCTTTTACAACTGATTGTGGCTAATGACTTTGAAAGTATTAGGTGAAGAAGAATGAAACTTTTCACACATTTCCTACATGATCTAGTGAATGCATCTTATAAAGACCCATAACTCTGATTATGATTTTGAATTATTTCCCTTTGAAAAGGTTTAACGTGAATTTTAACCTTGCCATGACGGCCGTATATGCTCTGCTAGGTGGTGAACTTGTTGTATTTCTTTTAATCCAGATGGCAAATGCAAAAAATCTGTAGGGTTGGAAATGAAAAAAAGCTAGGAACACCAAAAACATAAATGGTTGAGAACCAGAGTATTTTTACTTGGCCTAGTGTCACAGTTAGTGATGATAAAACAACAATCACCAAAATTGATGCCATCACTGGTGTATTATCTGACTCACCCTTAAGTTAGTTGGTACCATATTTCACTTTCTTTTTTTTTCTTTTTTTTTTAGAATAGATCGGGGAGGGGTGGGTGGGTGGGCGGGTGCACTACTATTAGGGGAAATACGATATATTACCCACTTACCCTTGGTGTTGTAAGTGACATGCCATATGCTTTGAATGATGATTTGTAGATATTAGAGAATATTTGTTCCAGTACATCAATATGTCTAACTTACAAGTATGTCTGTTTGGTGAATCATCACTCATTCATGGTGCCTTGTAGAAAACTCCTACCTGAAGGCTCAAAGTCTTCATGTATATATCATTCATCTTGGAGTTACACCTGATGGGGTTTTATTTGTGTGCAGTAGTTCCATTAAGTTTTGAATTTTGGCATTGCTTTGAAGAGAACATATAAAACAGAAACAATTGTATAAAAAGTTAGACCTTCTCCAGTCATTCCCTTTGTTACTACTATTTTAGGACAACTCAAACAAATTAATATTCTGTGTAAAGTCACCTTTGAATTATTGGCTGGCCATTAAAAATATGTGTGTTTGCTGATTCCCTGCCTACCCACTAAAATGGGGCATTTTTTAAATCCCAAAACTTTGTATAGCAATTCTAGATAAACATTTTTGTTGTTAATATCTTTTGAATATTTTTTCTTTAATTTCATTATGTTTTTTAGGCCTACCATCCTACGTAGATGAAATTGGAAAAGGCAAACACACTAGTTATTAAGGCTGATGGGGTCATTCTCGTACAGGGTACTACAGAAAGGCATCCGGGGTACATTTATGTATACAGAAACGTACCCGAAAATCATCGAAATCCAGAAAGGCCACCAAATATACATAAATGTACCCGAGAAAAAATACAATGTCATAAAACGCGGCCGTAACGCGTACTGTTACTTAACGGAAACGAGACTGTCATTGTTTACAAAGTTTAATCGATTCACTTTTAAAAGCCGCTCGCAGTTGCCTCCGCCTTAAAGGAATTAAATTGGTCTAAATATTTGACCATCTCTTCTTAAATGACGAGCTGCATATTTGTTTTTTTCTTTTTTGCGCGGGGTTTGATGATTTACAACTTCCGGCTTTACGACAATACGTTCTGTATTTTATTACTAACTATGGCAGCCTAAATATGTTTTTAAGAACAATAGCGCAATAGTTAATGGTAAACACTGTTTAAGTGGTTGTTTTATCAAGTTCTAAATTGTTTTAATTCCGCCAATGAGATCTTGTTTGTCCGGGTACGTTTCTGTATATTTGGGGGCCGTTCTGGAATTCAAAGATTTTCGGGTATGCTTCTGTATACATAAATGTACCCCGGGTAACTTTCTGTAGTACCCGATACGACAATGACCCGCCCCGGCGAAATTTTCTGGAACTGTTCCAGAACTGTTCTAGAAACCATTCAAGAAAAGAAGTTCTAAAATAGTTCTTGAACGGTTCTGGGATAATTATTCAAGAACTGTTCATGAAATGTTCTTCATCTGTTCTAGAACAGTTTAGATACTGTTCTTGAACGTTAAATACACAAAATTTCTGGAACTATCGTTCTTGAACAGTTCAAGAACAAGTTCCAGAACACAAGTTCCAGAACTATTCTAGAGCTTTAGTTCTTGAACAATTATCCCTGAATGGTTCAAGAATGATAGTTCCAGAAATTTTGTCTCATTTAACATTCAAGAACTGTATCAGAACTGTTCTAGAACAGATGAAGAACATTTCATGAACAGTTCTTGAATAATTATCCCAGAACCGTTCAAGAACTATTTTAGAACTTCTTTTCTTGAATGGTTCAAGAACGATAGTTCCAGAAATTTTGTCTTCATTTAACGTTCAAGAACTGTATCTGAACTGTTCTAGAACAGATGAAGAACATTTCATGAACAGTTCTTGGAACAAGTATCCCAGAACCGTTCAAGAACAGTTCATGGATGAAACTTTATTTTTAGAATGCAATATCCAGCACATATGCATATAAACAAGTTCAGATTTTTGATTTTAGTAAATTTCTTGTAAACTTTAACACAAATTAATTTTTCTTATTTTTTCCAAAATTACCTTTAAAGGGACACATGGCAATCTTGAGTTTTATTAAAACATTAAAATTTGCTCCCAAATTTAGTTATCCTGCCTCATTTTGACTTTAAAACTGCTTGCATATGATTAAATAAAAAATTGAGATTTCAATTTTCTTCCCTATTTCACTAAATTTTTAAACATATTAGTGATGCATTATTATAAAAATTTAGTAATATGTAAAAATAATTTGCTTTGAACTATTCTAACAATTACTATTAATGATTGAACAAATGCAAGTGAAGAGAAAAACTAGTGGGACGCTGTGAGTTTTTAAAAAATCAAGATTGCCGTGTGTCCCTTTAACACATTTTGTTTCAGAACCATGGTCTAATAACCATGGTTGACCATCATTAACCTGGGTTGACCATGGTCTTAACATCTAGCAAGATCGACACCATGGACAACCATGGTCATTTCTGACCATGGTTGACCAGGGTCTGACCGTGGTTGACCAGGGTCAAATGACCATGGTCTTAACATCTATCAAAATTAGCACCATGGTCAATTCAGACTGAATATTACCTTACCCCACCCACTCTTTACACTAACAATTTGCTTCTCTTTTTTTTTAATCCTGTTGTTGAGCAGGTTTTGTTGAATAAAAAAGACTTATTAATGTACTTCATGTATTCTTACCTCTTATGTTCCAATTCATTTTGAAATATCCAACTTTAATCTCTGTTATTCTCAAATGTATCAGATTTCCAAATATAATTATAAATGTCATTTGCGCATGATGCTGGAAACAAAGGGACAGTACTCTAACCGATTTCAAGACATGTTCTTAAACTGTTCTTAATTAGTTCTTTAGCAATTTCAAGAACAAATGAAGAACAGTTTAGGAACATCAAGGGTTCTTAAAGTGTTCTTAATTAGTTCTTACATTTGTTTTATTTATTTTATACATTTATAGTTCCTGAACTGTTCTTAAATTGTTCCTGATATTGTTTAAGAACGGTATTAGAACACTTTAAGAACATGTCCTCTTGATACAAGTTCCTGAACTGTTCTTAAATTGTTCCTGATATTGTTTAAGAACGGTATTAGAACACTTTAAGAACATGTCCATTCCTGAACGGTTCTTAAATTGTTCCTGATATTGTTTAAGAATGATATTAGAACACTTTAAGAACATGTCCTTTTGATACAAGTTCTGGAATGGTTCTAAATTTGTTCCAGAACAGTATAAGAACCAATCGAGTGCGTGAAGTGGTCAAGAACTGTTCTTAAAAATGTTCTAGAACATTTTAAGAACAAATGTTCTAGAACAATGATTAGTGATGATCAAGAACAGATCCAGAACTGTTCTTAATGTTCTAGAGCAGTTCATGAATAGTTCTTAAAGACAAGAACAGAATTTCACCAGGGCCATCAGCTTTATTAAGGATAATGACCCTAATAGTGCTTAAGTAAGCAGAACTGTTCAGAAATGACTGATAAGAAGTTTCATATTGAAAAATTGATCAAAATTAAGTATTATAAAATGTAAACACTGTTATTTTTAAACTTGGAAAACTGTATAATCTCAAAGACAACCAATAGTTGCTGTATTTCCAATATTAATTCAGGGCCTGCCTGTCAACAATATTTTTCGTGAGCACTGCAATAACTCTAATTGAATAATGATAGACTTATGGTTCTTGCACTCTGCAATAAGAGCAGCTCACTTAATAGAATAAGGGCCTTTTGCCTGCATTATTATTCAGTCATGGTAATTACACTGGTTAACTTTGGTTCAGAAATTAAAGATTTAAATTGAGAGCCAGCATGGCATCACCTTATTTAAACTAATTAAGCAGGACAAATTGATTTGGCAAGCTAATTGAAACATTCACTCTGTGGTATGTGTGTTTTCTCCATTTTCTCCAGGTCTGGCTGTGCTTGTTTGATTGATAGGAAACATTTAAATGCTAATTTGATGCCATTATCTGGCCTGTGTTCTGCTAAGGCCAAAAGAAATCTTTATGTGAGTTTCTGTAGAGCTTAAAATTGTAATTAAGGAATTTTAACCAGGTTTTCCTTTGGAAAAGCTTTGGTAAAATTGGATTGGCGAATGTCATTTGTCATTTGGAAGGGCTAGCGGGTGGCGCCAACTCATGGTTTGCGCTCAATAAAGGAATGAGGTATTGCAACATAATTTGCTGGGTAGGTAGCTTATATTATAGAAAGGAAGGTTTGGATTGCATTTGGGGTCACTGGGGTCAAGGTCGCTGTTAATAGAATTAGAAAAATGGTTTCCTCTCAATAACTTTTGTCATGAGTGAGGTATTGCGATGAAACTTTCTGGCCAGGTAGCTCATATGGAAAGGAAGGTTGGGATTGCATTTGGGGTTACTGGATCATGGTCAAGGTTACTGTTACTAAAAATATAAAAAATAGTTCTAAACTCTAAAATGGTAATTAAAGATTTTTAACCAGGTTTTCCTTTGGAAAAGCTTTGTTAAAATTGGATTGGCAAATGTCATTTGTCATTTGGATTGGGCTAGCGGGTGGCGTCAAACTCATGGTTTGCGCTCAATAATTGTTTTTAAGGAGTGAGGTATTGCAACATAATTTGCTGGGTAGGTACATGTAGCTTATATTATAGAAAGGAAGGTTGGGATTGCATTTATGGTTACTGGGTCAAGGTCAAGGTCACTGTTACTAAAAATATAAAAATAGTTTAGCTCAATAACTTTTGTTAGGAGTGAGGTATTGCGATGAAACTTTCTGGCTAGGTAGCTTTTATGGAAAGGAACTTAGGATTGCATTTGGGGTTGCAATAACTTCTGCCTTTCTTACAAGTCTTTGCTCATTATAGTGGCACTGTGCAAATCATATATGTTCTAATTCACATGTCAATCTATACTGTTTTCAGTCTCTGTTTACTTCACTTTCACAAGAGCTTTGACAACTTGATTTTTGTGTAATTTGCTGGTGTGTTTTTTTTGTTGAGGAAAACCTTTTGTTATTTTCAAATGGAAAACCTCGGTTTTTCATGGAATTTCTACGTTTCTTTTGGATCAGTTTAGCACACAATATGACCTATTTGTGCCGATGTGCCTTAAACACCACACATTCATTCATTCATACATGAATGCATGATGTCATTCATTCATGCATGAATGCATGATGCATATCACATTTCATTTTTAAAAGATGTATTTAAATAACAAGACCATATGGTCAGCACCAACAAAAAGAGTCAGCCAGGCTAGTTCACACCATCATAAATCAATAAAAACACTACAGATACAATATTTATCGCCTTCTAATTCAGTATTTTATACCCCATACATATTCTTTGCTTCTGTCCTTGAAATCGGAAAGCACACAGGATTAGTTTTCATGTGATAGTTCCTGATAGACTGACATGTGAAAATAGAGTTTTAATAAGCGCCTAGTCCCATTTTATAAAATATTTAAGCACTTGGGGTGTATTTTAGGGATGGTGGGGGAGGGAAATAGTAGCTCTGTAATTTTATTCCTGCACCTTTCTCTGAAACCTATTTTGATAAATATTTAATTGAAACTGGAACATGTTCTGTCCACATAAATGTGTTTGGCCTTAACCTCGTAGCACTCTACTTGAATTAATTAATTAAAATGGATGATAACAGACCACATTTATTTCTCACAAATGCCTGTGGTGTCAAAATTATGCAGTAGACACTAATATGTGACGGTGTTGATAAAGATAAACACACATTACAATCATGTTACATGCACATATTTGCATGGTAGACACGTCTTATTTGTGTTCTGCACTAAATGTGCATTTGTGTTGCAGTACTGCATTTTCCCTAATAATAGCTCCCATGCATTATGCAAAATGCAAAGGGGTGCTCTTATTAGAAATGTTATTTTATTTTTTATATTTTCTGCTCCCTGAAAATTTCGGCGGGAGTGCCTTTCGTCCTTTCGCCCGAAGCATAACTTCAAAACTACTGATGGGACTGCAGTGAAACTTCACCCAATGATAGAGGGCAATGAGAGGAAGAGCAGAGCGCAAGAACCGTAACTCTGTCATCATTCAAATTAAGAGTTATTGCCCTTTGTAATTTGATACTAAGAATTATTGTGCGGAGCATAACTTCAAAACTACTGATGGGACTGCAATGAAACTTCACACAGTGATAGAGGGCAATGAGAGGAAGTGCATAGATCTATAACCTATCTTCATTCAGATTAGGCGTTATTGCCCTTTGTAATGTTACTTGTAGTTCTTGTCTGAAACATAAGTCAAAAACTACTAATGAAACTATATTTGAAAACAACTGGGTGATACAAGGCATATGATAAGTTTTATAGGATACATTTCGGGGAGCAGTTCTTGCCAGATTGTATACCCCAGACTAATTAAGCCTCAAATGTCATTCACACTAAATCTAAATCTTCTTTTTTATTTTACAAAAGATAGAAAAATTATTGAATTTTGAAGAATCTTGTATAAGAGTTCTAAAAAGGTGGGTGGATGGGGGGGGGGGGGGGGGGGGGGGGGTGTTGGAGTTGGGGTTGATGGGGGATATGGAAACACAGTATATGCATGTTACCCTTGGGACTCTGTGATTTAAAGTATAAAATGATGAAATTGTATCTAGATTGGTGAACAAAGTCAACCCTATGCAAATCACAGCTTAAAATGCGGAAGTTTCTTTTTTTGTTCAGTATAGTTTGATAAGATTGTGTTTAATGTCATTTTTCAGCAGTTTAACCCTTTCGGCGCGACAGGCGACTCCAGTCGACATCTCGGCAGAGCGCCATAGGCGACTCCAGTCGACATATTATAGTGTGATATCAATTAATTTGGCGCTGGGAGAAAATTTCAAAAATTGATTTGGCGCTGAAAGGGTTGTCTATGTATGACAGTCGTTTTGGTGGAGGTAGACCACCCACTTATTCCTGAGAAGAACCAGTACTGTATACAACCCACCATTCGTAAGAATCAACACGTTCTAAGAAGGCGAACTCCCAGCTGCAGCAGCTGCAGTGAGAGGCGAGTAATCAAACTATGCATCATTTTTATGAGATCGGATGAGTTGGCCATCATATTAGTCCTGAATTGAATGTTGTTTAACGGCTCATCAACACAGTATAGGTTATTTAGAGCTGCCCCAGAGGGAGGGGAAGGATAGATAGGAATCCGGGAACCGTGCCCTACTCTTATTGACGAATAAATTCCTGTAGTTCTTTAACGTGCTCGGAGGATAGATCGATACACGGGGACCACCCGGTTTACGTCCCCATCCGACGGACGAGACTAAAGGAAAGTGTCCTGCCCAAGAACACACTGACGAAATTCAGTGGCACCACGGAGGTTTGAACCCGGGGCCTTTGGTTACAAATCCGCCGCACTACGGACTGCGCCACGCCAGCCCTCATATTAGTCCCGGACATGAGATCAGATGAGTTGGACATCATATTAGTCCCGGACATGAGATCAGATGAATTGGACATCATATTAGTCCCGGATATGAGGTCAGATGAGTCAGACATCATATTAGTCCCGGATATGAGGTCTGGACATCAAATTAGTCCCGGATATGAGATCAGATGAGTCAGACATCATATTAGTCCCGGATATGAGGTCTGGACATCAAATTAGTCATCGAATATGAGGTCAGATGAGTCGGACATCAATTAGTCCCAGATATGAGGTCTGGACATCAAATTAGTCCCGGATATGAGGTCAGATGAGTCGGACATCATATTAGTCCCAGATATGAGGTCTGGATATCATATTAGTCCCGGATATGAGGTCAGATGAGTCGGACATCATATTAGTCCTGGATATGAGATCTGGACATCAAATTAGTCCCGGATATGAGGTCAGATGAGCTGGACATCAAATTAGTCCCAGATATGAGGTCTGGACATCAAATTAGTCCCGGATATGAGATCAGATAAGTCAGACATCATATTAGTCCCGGATATGAGGTCATATGAGTTGGACATCATATTCGTCCCAGATATGAGGTTATATGAAATGGACATCATATTAGTCCCGGATATGAGATCAGATGAGTTGGACATCATATTAGTCACGGATTCGAGGTCAGATGTGTTGAACATCATATTAGTCCCAGAGTATGTATCTGATTTATAGATACACAATATCACACAAGTTGTAAGGAGCATCATGATTCATAGGATTTTTTCATATGTTATGATTGTGCTTTATATGCATGGCTGCCCCGACCATACAGAGTTTGTAGACACTCTGTCCAACCACATCAATGAAACTGGGAAGATTTAGTTTGCATATTGAGTTTGCATATTGAGTGACTAATAAGCATTCAGTTTTCTAGTCGGTAACTTCATACCATACAACATTGACCTTTTTTACTCAAATTTCTTTCTTTCACAATTTTTTTCGAAATTAAAACCTGATACACTGTGTAGTTAAAATTGTAAAAGGATTTCTGACAGTGAAATTATAAGGTCACGGTACTGGGGCCAATTAGGGGTAATTGACCGACTAATATACTTTGTACGCCACACTTAACACATGCTTTTGTGTCACTGATTCGATAAAATAATGATGCTTATCTACTCTTTTTCAATGCAAATTTATCATATTACGATTAAACATGCAATAGTTTTATCTAATATGAGCGATCATGTTTGTGTGGTTTTCCTCTTTTCGCATGCCAGAGGAATTAGTGGCTGAAGAACCAAGGTATTAGTTTTATCTATTTTTATGTCCTATTTAGATAGATGAATCATCAGCCAGTTACATATGTATTGGCAGCTGTGAGAAAACAATGTACCGTAGATAGAGGAAGTTTAAAGTTTCATGTTTGTATAGGGTTGTAATTTTTTTTTTATGATATGTTTTACAACCATAA
The DNA here is from genome assembly GCA_037043455.1 of Cyrtodaria siliqua. Lineage (NCBI taxonomy): Eukaryota > Metazoa > Mollusca > Bivalvia > Adapedonta > Hiatellidae > Cyrtodaria > Cyrtodaria siliqua. The sequence goes on from JAWPHD010004199.1 coordinate 53,002, forward strand.
CCACAGATACAGATATCATCAGCCAGTTACAGAATCATAGTACATTAATATGTATTGGCAGCTGTGAGTAAACAATGTAGATAGAGGAAGTTTAAAGAGTTTCATGTTTGTATAGGGTTGTAATTTTTTATGATATGATTTACAACCATAACCACAGATACAGATATGCTACTTGAGTGTGTCTTGTGGCATCGTTTTCTAATTTTATAAAATGTGCATGCTAATTAATTCACAAATCATAAGGCCAAAATATAAAATACCTGTGTTTCCGACGGACCCTATTTTAACCCGAACCCTAAAACTTTTTATGAAAAAAAAAAAAAAGTTTATATTTGTTCTGAACAATGATTTATCACAATATATCGAGGTAAACTGACATGACAGAGAAACTTGCAGTTGTATCATCAACTTGTATGGGGTTCATATAGAATCTCACAATATCTTGCTCCAAAAAAAAAAAAAAAAATGCCTACCGACTTACCCTATTTTTTTAGAGCATGCAATAGCAAACACACCTATTTTTTTTTTTGCCTAATCTATGGATTAACTCTAATTTGGCTTAAACCTCTACCATCCCACACCTTTACCTTAATTTTCCCCTTGGTAATGTGGTGAAGGAAACTTCTATAAATCTTAGCATTAATGATTATACACACAATTTAAAACTAACTGAATATTGTATTTTAATTATGTCATACACGTGACATGCAATGTGTATGTATGAGGTTTATCTTCACTTAAAACAATCTTTAGTAAAACCACGCCATAAGACACATGACATGACACCCCACCCAGTGACAATTTACCAGGCAGAACTGCACTTGCACTGCCCTTTATTTTCTGAGTCACTCTTTTTTTCTCCATATAAAGTCGTTGGTAGACCCAGCCAGGGATTGAACCCACGACCTCCCGAATGTGCGGATGCTCAACCTTTACATCACTGCCACAGTTGATAATATATTGCAGAACTATTATATCACTCAATCATTCTGATCAATATTAATAATCATCAAAAACCAGAGTTAGTGTGTTGCTGCTAAAACATGTTTTATTCAAATTGCGAAATCACTATACAGTAAAACTTGGATAGCTGGTGATTCGAATACCATCGGTAACTCGAACACATTTTCCGATCCCGACACAACTCCTATATAATTCAATGTAATTTATCCTCGATTATTCAAATATTATTTCCCGAATACCCTGGCTCGTTCGACTACTTTTTACGGTCCGAAGATCCATTTTTGTGTGAATTTAAACCTCGCTTAATCGAAGGTGATGATCCGTTGCCACGCGACGTCAGCCATATTAATTGTAATCGACGTGGTTTTTGTAGCAAGTTTGATCATAGTGCGAAAACAGGTAAAGTTGATTGTTAAAGGTACAAACATTTATGACTGAAAAGCGATAATAGACAGATAAATTTAATGTTTAGTGAACTTTTTTAAATAAAACAACTGTACAAACAAAAACGTTTTTGTAGTAAGATATATCAACAGTGAATTATGTGCTTCACAATTGTCTATTCTATTCAATTCTATGTACCGAAACCAGTCTTACCTTGTTCTCATTATTCTGACTTCCGGCATGTATGTTAAAATGTATTTGTGTGATATTTCTTTAAATAAATGATAAAACAAACACATTATTGCAGTTTTTCTTGTATTTTCAGTGTAACAATTACATGGTATATATCTGTTATGAGGTTTAAACAAAGATTCATTAACATAAAAAAACATACCGAGAACGATACACACGTAGACAAATAACGCTATTTCGGGCGGTACACAAATTCAGATAGATATTTTATTTTTTATCGTTCCCTCGATGCCTCCGATAGCTCGAACATATCCATATGGTCCTGCTGACTTCGAGCTATCGAGGTTCGACTGTATTTGTATTATAAAGGGAGGCATTAAATCTGAAAATATTCATTCTTGAACGCTGTATGGCGCAAAAGTGAGTGAACAGGTCAGCTTATTTTCTCCGTCTTTTTGGTGCTGGGGTTATCAATAGAACAAAACTGTGTTAAATCAAAGTTTAAACCACAAGACCCGGAAATGCTGTTTAAACCAAAACAAAGGGAATAACTGTGCGTACAAGTTTGATTCAAGGAAAATTGTTTTCATGACAGTGCTGGCCTTTAACATATAAGACCAAGCAAAATATATTTTCATTGTGTCTATATGTATGGGTAAAGTTGCGAAGTGTTTTTTTTGTTGAGTATATAATGCTATTTATTATGCACTAATATTTATTATCAATGCTAGTGAGTGTAATTTTAATCTAAATATTAATTGAATTTATAATAGTAAACATGATGTCAAATAAATTATTTTTGATATAAATTATGAATCATAAATGTTAAAATAATATGGCAGAGAATAACAGATGGGTTAAACATAATGCTTAGTTATATATGTAAATTATTAACACTGGACTGCATATAGTATGATAATTATTGACTAAATATGTCTGATGGGAATCTTCATTGTCTTCTCATCTCCCTGGAATATTTTGCTGTCCCAGTATGACCTACCATAATCTAATGTGATAAGGGTGGACCTGGAGTTGGGGGAATAAAAAATAAAACCCTATTTCATTCATTAACTAGATTTAAAGGTATAACAATAATTATTGTGGCATACAAACAATACTTAGACCACACACCAGATCCACCCTGCTTTTTGTCAATCCCTAAATTGATACTGGTCCAGACAATGGTTAATAATGGATGTGGATGTGTTCAGCTGTCCAGTATCAGGGGTCAGTGCATGATAATGAGGTATCTGGACACACTAATCACCCTCAGGACACTGCAGTTAGAGTGAAAATTGAGATGGGAGAATTAACAGGGCATCTGAGGGGAAGTCCTGGAATATTGTCTGAAAATAAATTTGAATAGATCACCATCAATGAATGTGGTACATGGAGAGAATTAAGGTGCGGAGATGGGGCAGAGAGCAGTGAGAAGGGTGGGAATGTGTGATGAGGTGAGATAGGTTCAGGGCTTTTTCCAGGTATTTTGGGAAAAAGGACCCTTGTAAATTTCGGGAATTTCTATCGTAAAAACGACCAATTTCGGATTTATTTTCATCGATAAATGGCCAATTGAGAATTGTTTACATCAACATATTGTAAGTTAGGGTGAGGTTAAAGCCTAAAAGGTATAATTAGGAACACTAATACATCAATAACTTACCACTTATATTGATTAGTAAGTAACATTAGGTGAATAAGTACAACAACATAGTCAGGTAAAAAAAAGAGTATTTTTTCTTGAGATAGGGATTTTTTTCTACAAGGGGGTGGGGAGGGGGGGGGGGGGGACACTATTTTACATTGGGAACGCCCAGTGGGACACCTAGAAAAAGCCCTTTGGTTTGTTACGGATGTCAGCGTTTTATGTAGGCTTGGTAAAAGGACATGTTAGTTTGGAAGAAAGTGGAGATACATGTACCATAGTGCAGACAGGAGGATGCTCGTATCATTAAACTTGCTCAAGAGAACACCTGGTCCTGGTTTAAGAGACCACTTTTGTTTTAATTGACCACCTGGTTCAAGAGATCATCTGGTGTAATTGACCACCTGGTTCAAGAGATCACCTGGTTTAAGAGACCACCTGGTTTAAGTGACCACCTGGTTCAAGAGACCACCTGGTTTAAGTGACCACGTGCTTCAAGAGACCACCTGGTTTAAGTGACCACCTGCTTCAAGAAACCACCTGGTTTAAGAGACCACCTGGTTTAAGAGCTCCTAATTGTATCGTTTTTAACAGTGCTTCAGATAAGATGCGTATCTGGGTAATTACGCATATTTTTTCACCAAAAAAGCATTAGAAATAAAATAATGCCAGTAAATATTGAGAACCAAATTCCCGCGTACACGCTAGATCGACTTTGCCCAGTCATACTCAATAGATGTTAATTGAAGTTTGAGGTACTGATTGACAATCAGGCCTCCAGCAATTACTAGTAGATGCTTGCAAGAGATCAAAGGGCCTTTTTGTCGGTTGTTTGACAAAAATTAATGCCATATGCAATATTTTTATGGTAATGATGAAGAGTTAAAATGTTACATTAATGCTTTTGTCTAAAACATTTGTAAATGTAAATATGTAACGTAATTTGTTTTCACGCGTACAACATGCACTTTGCTGAAAGCTTATCTGGAGCACTGTTTTAATTAAAATGCACCGTTGTTAAGATTCATACTGTGTAACAAGACCAGTTTTGCTCTTCCTTATATAGCTCTGTCTTTTAATACAGGTTTGACGGAAGTAGGTTAGAAACTGGAGATATGGATGATGTTGAGAGAGTTGTTAATAAATGATTATAAGCCAGTACCTTTCAAAAAATCTGTCCTCTTTTTTTTTACCGCTGCGGGTTCAAATCCCACTGGGAGCTCGACTTGTAATTCTTACGGATGGCGGGAAGTATACGGTGCTGGTCCAGGTAAAAGTGGGTGGTCTGCCTTAGACAGGAGGAAAAAATTGATCATCGTATATAGCCTAAAATGTGCTGAAAATGACATAAAATACAGTCCAAGCAATCCATGCAACCTTTAATTAATATGCTTTTTAGTAAAGGGAGCTAATTTTGTCTCTCAACAGTGTTTATATCCTTTTTCCAGGGGAATAACTGTTTATTTAGATTGTTAAAATCTGTTATAAAGTAAACAGGACAGACCCATATATTTTAGATAAAATATGTTATCAGATTAAAGGTGTAAACACATTTTATCAATAAATCACATATTGAAACATGTTGATTATAAAAAAAAAATGAAACAAACACCAGCGATCTCATGTTCAACTGGTGATCATATTTCTTATTATACCTGGTAGTTTTATTTTCTCCTATATTTTATTACACCTGTCTATAAGTCCTTAAAAAAAAAGAATGGGTTATGATTTTATCAGTTACTGAACATATTTGGTAATTGTTAATTTTGGAAGACCTGAGAAGGTTAAGGTTTAATACATTTATCTCTATTGTAAACCAGATATCATTTTTCACTCTATCAAACCTACCTTACCCAAATAAATACCCAGTCTTTGAAAAATATATTTATATACCTTTTAATTTGTATTTAGTTTTAAAATTAAACAGGAAATATATAATGGTGGTCATTGACTTTGGAGATTTCTTAAATATTTATAGTAGATTACATTAAAATAAGGCCTCATAATGAAAGAGGCCAGACAAATATAGCCATCTGTCATTGCAAACAAATATAGCCATCTGTCATTTCAAACAAATATTGCCATCTGTCATTGCAAACAAATATAGTCATCTGTCATTCCAAACAAATATAGCCCTGTCATTCCAAACAAATATAGCCATGTGTCATTGCAAACAAATATAGTCATCTGTCATTCCAAACAAATATAGCCATCAGTCATTCTAAACAAATATAGCCATCTGTCATTGCAAACAAATATTATTAGTTATTAGGATTCTTGACAGGGGACATGGGCTCACATTCCCTGCCTTGAAATTATATTCACCCGAGCCATTAGGGAATGTGAGCCCATGTTCCCTGTCAAGAATCCTAATAACGAATTTGTCATACTTCAAAGTTGTAACCATTTATTTAAGGGAAAAAAACAGCCAAAAACACGATTTCATTTTTATTGCGCCAATTTCCCCGTAACGTGCCTCTAACTAGACGTTGTTTACTTTCGTGACGTCATCGCTCTAACGTCGTTAAATTTGGCGGATTTTTTAATAAAATAAACGTATTTTGTCACTATGTTTTATTATCTGTAAAAGTGCCAAAAAAAATACACTTACGATTATTTCAGACTTTTACACACAGTGGAAAGCGCAGAAAAGCGATAGGAAGGAAGCCATCGGCGGTTTCCAAAACGAATCGGCAGCGTTATCGTCGCCATTTTGTTTTGTGTATTTGAGTAACGGGGTACCTACGGGGAATTCGTCCAATGTTCACGTCTCGAGACGTAGACATGGGCTCATGTCTACGGTGCATTGACCAATGAAATCCTGAGAATTTTCTTTGCAGTATGACAAAGCCATCTGTCATTGCAAACAAATATTATAAGTCATCTGTCATTTCAAACAAATATAGTCATCTGTCATTCCAAACAAACATAGCCATCTGTCATTTCAAACAAATATAGCCATAATTATGTCAGCCATCTGTCATTCCAAACATGATGTAGAACTCCCCTTATAGGAACAGAAACTAAAATATTACCAGATATTCGTTTCCAGTAATCTTCTCATTTCCTGTATTGACATTTTTGGCAAATGTTGTGTGAAAATATTTGAGTTTTCTCACTTTGAGATGAATATAAATCCTTTATTCACGACAAACCAACAAATATTTTATTTATTATATACTCACAACCTGGAAATTTATGCAGAAAAAATATAATGCACCGAAACAATGACGTCAGTAACGTCAACAACGTAGCATGACGGCATTTTGAGTAACGTAAAAATATAAAATGAAAATATAAGGTTTTATTTTAAGCATAAAATCCACTATTTCACTCGAAAGTATATATAATAATGCGTAATATTTGAAACTGAATAAAACAGAGTAATTTGTCTGCTGACTAGGGCAGTCCTACTATATTGTTATATAATAAAAATTTGCAAATAAATACACGTTTTTTCCTCGTTTTGAAAACATTCTGCACCGCACTGATGCCTTGCATCAGTTTCTTCTTGTATTATTCTGATCTGAAATCTACAAAACTTGTTCAGTAAATTGCATATTAACCTGGAACTGATTTTTGGCTCCTTTTTACCTTTATCTAAAGTGAGTCTGATATATAGAGAAAACAAACAAGACAAGGGTTATAAACAGGTTATCTTAGCTTACAGAAGTATGTATGTTGGCTTTTTGACATATTTTTGGCTTAATGTGGTAGATTACGACAATTAATTACCAGAGCTATGGTATTTATGAAACAGTATACATTGTCTTTACTTTACATTGAGTAACATATTGCAATTAGTGGAAGGATCTATTGTCTTAAATAAATAGTCAATTAGTATGTGCGCTGTACTGTAGTATTCTTTTTGTATAAAAAATCAACAGTGTTTTTTTGCCAAAGTTATTAATCGGTAATATGACAATTAGCATTTTGTGAATACCTTTTATTCAATCTTAAAATAAAATATCAAATATCATTGTACATTAATAAATGTGGGATATTAAAATGGATGTACTTTTAGCGATCAGCATTATAACTGAAATACTGTGAATCGTGGGACAGCATATGTTTCCTCATGAGGAAGTATTTGCACTGGAAAACAACCATGTTTGACCTATATAATTGTAAATAAAGTTTTGAAATGTTGACAAATGGATTTACCATGCATTTTGGAGGTAGGTTAACAGATATATTGTAAATATGTATGTATGTGATTTATCAGAGCTTTTAACAATATTTCAGTCATATCACACTGACCACAATAGTGTCTTGAAGTTGTAGCAGTGAGCTGCATGCTCAGCTTTAGATTGTTGCCACGTTGGAAACCATGCCGTAGATACACGACATAGAGATTATTTAACTGCTTGGATCAATTATAGGGTAATCCTTCACGAGATGGTAGGCGTGTGATTCTTTTCACGGATGAGCGGATGCGAGTGAGTAAAAATAACAACAACACGCCTACCATCTTGTGAAGGATTTCTCTATAATCGATCCAAGCAGTTAAGTAATCTATTTATTACATTTTAAATCAAGGTAGACCAAAATTATTCTCTTTATTGAACGTGATCGGCGGATGACGTCGACGTCAGCAACACTCTATTGACGTCATGACTCAACATCACAGTTGGTTATTTTTGTGTTCGGAGTTAGTTTTTAATATTTAGCGATTATGAATATTCCTTCACTGAGAAATCCTTTAATTCACCCATAGAACTGTAATAAATAATTATAACCCCACCCAGTCATATTGTACTGACACTGGGCCGACCAATCCTAGAACTACCCTTTATAAAATTATCCTGAACGTCAAGCAAGGGAGTTGCTAGTGCCATTTTTAATAAGTCTTTGTTGTGACCTGGCCACGGATTAAACCCACGACCTCCTGCATGTGAGGCAGATGCTCCACCATTACAGTTTACCATACAAATAAAAGATACCTTTGTTTAGCTTCTTTTTCACTTAGGAGCAGCACTCAGTCGTCTAATGTCTAAAGAAGTTTTTTCGAACATTGGTGCCACAATGGACCTTATGCAGTTTTTTTGAGTGTCCACGAAGAGTTCTTTCTGGAAAATTTATACTTTTATCAATCATCTTGTTGATAAAGTAAGTATGGTATACCCTCTTTTAAAGGAACACACGGCAATCTTGATCTTTCTTGTCTTTTTGACAAAAATTATTTTAAAAAAAAAGTTTTTTGTCGACGTGGCTTCAACATTCAAGGTTTTTTGTGCCATATCTTTATACATGTATTAAGTATGTGACCAAGATAACAAATGATATTGACATAAATTATGTTTGTTATGATAACAGTGTGTATATATAGACCAAAGCCCCACCAACTTGTAACCTGTGGAATGTGCAGTAGTGAAGTGATAAATGAGGTAGAACCTAATAATACAGTTTTAGCGAAAACAAGGTACTGAAAGGAATAATTTAATTGCGGGGGGGTGGGGGGGGGGGGTGACGTAATGGTGGAGCGTCCGCTCACATAGGGAAGGTCATGGGTCCCGCTTCCAGGGAGGCAGCAATATAAGCCCAGTGCTACAAGTACACACCGTCGTGACTTAAAGATTGTTAAAGCGACATTAAACCCCATGCATACAGACATACTGAAAGGAATAACTTGACAGCTTCCACAGTTCCTTTTATTTGAAGTATTCTGCCTTTATTAATAAAACAGGAAATAATTTTACTAATGTAAACACCAGAATTATTGTTTAAAATTTCAATTCAATATTTAAAAATGACTCCAGTTCAAATGCAGTCTGTATCAGTTGAATAGATAACATTGAATAGATGTAGAAATTAATAAGGTCAGTCAAGTAAAGGTTAAACATCGATTAAGTCATTAAATAAATATGTTAATTGCCCTTTGACATGTAACGGGCAACATTGTTGACATCAAATTAGGGAGATATCACATGTACATATAAAGTGAAGTTTAGTGTGCAGGTAATTTCTGGTAGCTGTTAAATGTACATTTGCAATAGATTTCAAATTTTCTTAAATGTCGTTTTAAAGGCACATTGATAGGCACTAGATATAGCCAAGATGTTATAAGCCACCAATTAGGCAAAAAAATAATTAAAAAATGAATAGATCAATTTCATCTCAGCTGATCTACGACTAGAAAATATTCAGTTTATTATTTGAGTCCATATTATATAAACCCAAAAAAACACGAACCAATCCTTCCTACTCTTTTTCTTAGAGCCGATAGAGGAAACACATGTGCAACTATGTTATATAAACTATTGTCAGTATCCTCCGACATCAACAATAGGGCGGAGATATCTAAGTACTGGCGACATGTCAATTACATAACACTGACACAAGGTTAACCCTTTATATGCTGAGTGTGAACGCACATTTTTTTTGTTTTTTTGCTTTACGGGTATCTAGAAAAAATGAATATTGATGATGATTAAACAACGGCAATGACTGATCATTGTCCGTCGGATGAGGACGTTAACCGGGCGGTCCCGTGTATCGGTCTATCCTCTGAGCACGTTAAAGAACAATAGGAATCTATTCTATAATAAGAGTAGGGCAGGTTCCCGGATTCCTATGAATCCTTCCCCTCTCTCTGGGGCGGCTCTAAATAACCTATAATGTGTTGATGAGCCGTTAAACAACATTCAATTCAATTCATCTCTTATTGGACTCAATAACGAAATGACTCCCCACTTGAAAGATCTGTATAAATATATATATATATACCCTTTGTTAGACAGCAAACTGCTGCTAACTAAATTGGGGTAAGTGTGAGAAATTCCCATCATGCATCAGCAGATATGCAATAAAATTTGGTAAATATGTGTATCTGATTGCATTTTTCCTGATATATGATCATACTTATACACAGATAAGTTACACCATCAGCAGTGCAGTATATATTTTCTTGTTATTGTTCGGCGCCCATACTGTGGTAGTACTTTGACCTTAGGCATGGGGAATCAAAAGGACTGATAGTTGAGTATGTTTGGATTGTAATTAAAAATGTTTAAATGGCATTTAAAGCATGCTATAAAACGCACCAGAATAAGATATAAAACACAAGAGATAAAACTGCTTAGCGATTTCTTGAATTTCTGTAAGAAATGATGCACCAATAATTCAAAAATTATACAAAATCATTTCATTAAAACGATGTCTCCCTGTATTTTGACTGAAAACGAGGCTGATTATAAAATCAAATGGTTAAATGCGTAATACGAATTTTAGAAAAATTTAACGAAATTTATCGATCGTAATATCTGCGTTTCAAATGTTTTCACATTGTTCTCGTTTTTAAATCGTTTTGATTAATTATTATTGGCAAATTACATTAAATGTTGCTAAGAAATGAGAAAATACGATGATATATCGGAAAGTTTTGGCATTTAAATTTCGTTTACGGGAAATCGCTAATTTTGTAATGCTTCATTTTGACTGTCAAATGCAGACAAATGTATTGAAAACGAAAGTAGATTTATGAGCGCAGACTCGGAATCAAAAATATTCAAAATTATGCGACTTCCAGTCGAAATGGTGTTATGAAAAGGGTGTAATAGATTTGTTTGAACCCATCCCCCTTTACTTTTGAAAATCCCCCCACATTTTTAGAGGAAGGGGGGAAAATCCCCCCTGCTTTTTAGATCCTAGATTGGACACTGCATTTTATATTGTTTTCTAAGCTGAACTGGCTTGTGCAAGATCAGCTTTACCATAGGCTGTCATCCATCTGTCTTCTTCTCAGTAACCAACACTGAAATTTTCATGAAACATTATGTTAAGCATCTTAGCATTGACCTTTCAAGTTTGTTCAAATTGGGTGGATCATGTCATTTACTACGTTATAAAATTAACTTATGTATAACCTTAAAGAAACAAACAGTCTTGATTTAAATGAAACTTCATGTGTAGCATCCTGGTGAGCGACTCTGTGGTCAAGGGTTAGCGATGTTGCATTGTAAACCTTCACGCCTCTCACCGCTGCGGATTGAGCTCTACTTGTGAGAAAGTGTTGATTCTTACGGATGGCGGGAGATGTACAGTACTGGTTCTACCCAGGAATAAGTGGGTGGTCTGCCTCCGCCACAGAAAAATCAACCATCATGGCCTAAAATGAGCTAAAAATTGCGTAAGTAAAACACCATTCTCAAACAAACAAACTGATGTAGTTGTTTACACATACTAATTCCTCCTTTGACAGAAAGGTCAAGGCCGTATGGATTTATATCGATAACTGCCTTATTCTGCATAAAGCCCCTGATAAGTTTTTCAGAAGAAGAAAATATCTGGTACTGTTAGAGCAGCAATATCATGTGTTGTTGGGACATGGATGTCCCCACATACCTAACATGGACAGTAAAGTTGTATCAGGCTCTAATATCTAATGTGGATATACATGTAGTAACCTCCAAATTGTATATCTAAATGGGAGATAATTAAATTAACAACGACAACTTTCGAATATAATTATATAGGGAGACAAATGAATATACATCACCTTATCTTTCCATAAACTATTTATTTAAACCTAATGCAGTCAATTCATTTAACACATTTTAAGGAAAGTCCTGCAACGAAACCGTTTGGAAAATTGTCTGAATGACCTAGTTAATTCAAAATACATTTAACCAAGTCAACATAGCAACGTTTGTTAATATTACGTCCATGACCACTAAATATACCAACGTTTAGTACTGATGATAAGATAACTGATAAACACCTGTACTGTTATTTAATAACGTATGTTTTAATTCTTCAAAATTTTGGCGCCGAATTGATGCTTTGCATCAAGTTTTTCTTGTTTTTTACTGGGGATATGTTTGTTCTCCATGCAGCATTTGTAATGCAAGTGTTGTGTTTTGTTGGCGTGATCGCGGTGCTCCTCAATGATTGGCCAGGAGTGTATACTCAATAATAAATAACTACGTCTGCTGTTGTTGTAGCATATGTTGTCAGGGCTCAGCACTAAACTGTTGTATCTTGTTCTTTATTTATATATAGTTACAGTAGTTTTGCAGTCAGCCCTCAATTCCACAACCACCATGTTGAGTTGTCACTGACATCTTTTTTACATTTTTATGTCATTGCAGACTTTGTTTTTTTAACAGTGTAGAGACTAACCTCATGAACTTTAAAGCTAGCTTTACACTCATTGAAAAAAATTATAAATAAAAAGGTTCTATGTGTTAAAGTGAACATTCGTGTGTACTAGTATATGAAATCAAGTGTCAATATTTTATGGTTGACCCGACCACTGTATTTCAGAAAAAGGCACTATATATACTTCGATATGGATGAAAACATTTTATTTCAATGGGAGGTTTCTTCATTTGCCTGTTGGGAACCAGTGTCGAGAGCAATGGATGAAAATATTATTTCAATGGGAGGTTTATTCATTTGCCTACTGGAAACCAGTTTCAAGAGCAATGGTGTTTTTTGATATGAATGAAAATATTATTTCAATGGGAGGTTTATTCATTTGCCTACTGGGAACCAGTGTCAAGAGCAATGGTGTTTTTAGATATGGATGAAAATATTATTTCAATGGGAGGTTTATTCATTTGCCTACTGGGAACCAATGTCAGCTAGAAGCAATGGGTTTTAGTGTTTACAACTCTTATATTGCGTCCCATCCCTTAACTAAGGAAGCCTTCATCTGTATTTTCAGGAGGCCAACAATAACAAGGATGAGGTACACGTGCCAATCATTAAAGGCATACCTGCACGTAATGAGAAGGAGAAGACCCCGCCCTTCAGCAGGTTTGCACGTGACTCATGGAGACAATCACTGGGGAATCAGCCCAACATGTACAAGTGGCTTGAGGCTCAGGAACGTCAGGAGGATAAATTTAAACAGGTATGCAGAGAATTGCGGCTGTTTGCAAAATCCGACATTAAACGGATTTTGATTGCCCCAGGCATCATGCTATCCTTATATCACTGTCATAATTTCTAAAATGGAAGGTCTTTGCTGCTGATTGCAGACAGTAGACACAACACACATTAGGTATACACCACAATTAGTATTTTGTCTTGTTCAAGATAAGGGTTTCAGCATTCTGACCAATCACTGATCTTATTATGGCTCCCCCACACAGTGTGGTAGTGGAGCCATGTTGATTCTGTCTGTAGGTCTGTCTGTCTGTCTGTGTCACAAACGATGTCCGATCAATAACTAGAGAATGGTTGGACCTAGGGTCCTCAAAATTGGAAGGATGGTTGGTCATGACCAGTAGATGACCCCTATTGATTTTGGGTCACTAGGTCAAAGGTCAAGGTCACGGTGACATTTGACTATCAAAATGATGTCCGATCAAATAACTAGAGAATGGTCGGACCTAGGGTCCTCAAACTTGGAAGGATGGTTGGTCATGACCAGTAGATGACCCCTATTGATTTTGGGGTCACTAGGTCAAAGGTCAAGGTCGCGGTGACATTGACTATCAAAAATATGTCCGATCAATAACTAGAGAATGGTTGGACCTGGGGTCCTCAAACTTAGAAGGATGGTTGATCATGACCAGTAGATGACCTCTATTGATTTTGGGGTCACTAGGCCAAAGGTCACGGTGACATTGACTATCAAAACGATGTCCGATCATAACTAGACAGTGGTTGGACCTAGGGTCCTCAAACTTGGAAGGATGGTTGGTCATGACCAGTAGATGACCCCTATTGATTTTGAGATCACTAGGTCAAAGGTCAAGGTCACGGTGACCTTGACTATCAAAACGATCCCCGATCAATAACAAAACAATGTCCGATCAATAACTAGAGAATGGTTGGACTTAGGGTCCTCAAACTTGGAAGGATGGTTGGTCATGACCAGTAGATATTACTGTTACAGATAGTAGATATATAGTCACAGGGATATTGAATATCAAAACGATCTCAGATCAATAGAGAACGGTTGGACCTATAGTCGTCAGTTATGTCTGATCGGGCGAGTGGGGGAGCCATACGTTTTTGTCCCATGGACAATAACAATTTTTAGTTTTTTACAGTTATAGGTATTAATAGAGGCACCAAAATACAAAATTTTACTGTTACCGATAATAGTTTTGTTCTAGAAAGTATAGAAAATAAAACATTATTTAATTGTTTTGATATAAAATTATCTGTATAGAGTAATGTTTAGTGTATTTACATGCCAAATTGTATGGTTAAAAATGCTTTATTATTTAGTAATGTGTGATTAAACCTCTGAGTAGAATAATATGTCAGAAAAGTTTCTCTGTGGCCCATTTTGGGGATTTTATACTATATGCAGCCTGGCCTTTAATTATAACAAAAGTGTGTAAATACTATTTATTAAGCTGCTTTCAATAATATTTAATCTTGTTACACTGAATTACACATTGAGACAGATTATTGCATATTTGTTAAGTTTATTGACATAATATTTAGGTGATTGACCACTGTCCGTACTTAAATAAGGTTTTGGCAGACTTTTTGCGAAAGAATTAGGCCAGCATTTATTGTAACTTTAACCTAGTAATTGAAATTGCTGATTTAAACTTCTTTATGAGTGAATCTGTGGCCCGCTGCGCAGGGCATTTAAGATAAAACAATAAACCTGCAAAATGCATTATACTTGTCTATAAATAGCTCCTTGTAGACTAGATATTTTAAAAATCCTTTCATTTACAGTTGAAATATACTTCAAATTGCATCTAAACTAATCATGATTCCTGAAAATACTGATCGCCCTAGGGTAAATCCCCCCAGCCCCCACCCTGTGGTATTCAAATTTAAATTCCCCTATCTCTTAAATTATTTCTCTGGATGACCCGGGGCCTGGATAGTAAAGACTGCATCTAAAATGTTCTCTCCTCTCACTGCTGCGGGTTTGAATCCCATTGGGAGCTCGACTTGTCAGGGGAGAAAATGTCAGTTCTTACGGATGGCGGGAGGCATATATAGTGCTGGTTCAACCCAGGGAAAATGGGGTGATCTGCCTTTACTATAAAAAAAAATCTACGTCATATATGGCCTAACATGTACTAAAAATGACATAAAACACCTTTCAAACAAACCTTTATGTTACTGTAGGTACATCCTGGCCCTGTTAATGAAATCAAATTGTATTAAATATTATTGTTTAACTATTTTAAAATGTTTCCGTCTCTGCTCAACCTCTTGCTTAACAGATGGGTACAATAACCAGGTTATAATATTGCAGTAAATTTATGAGACAAATTGTGCTCAAAGACGGTTGTGGTCAAGTAATTTTTTATTTTTGAAATTACTGGAAACTTATTTCTGCCATTAGGGGCGTCCGTGGTCGATTGGTTGAGTGGTCTGAGTCTCTGACTTGAATTCACTTGCCCCTCTGCTGTGGATTCACGCCCGCATGGGACCAGGAATCTTTATTTGAGGAAGCTGTCCAGCTGGCTTGCGGAATGTTGTTGGTTCTACTCGGGTGCCGACCAGTGCACGAAAATTGCCCGGAGGGGCACCTGAGATCTTCCTCCAGCAATGGAAGATGAAAAGTTGCCATATGATATGTTAGCTGTTGGTGCGACTGTAAAATACAATTCAGTTCATTTTTGCCATTGAAGATGTCTTTGTGTAATTAAAATGATCGTATTGCAATTTGGTTGCTGTGAAACATTTAGAATCTTCGCTGGAATTTTAACTTGAGTGTGTCGATTTCAACTTCCTAGTAGCATTTAATTAATGGTAGCTTTTTATTCTCACCAAAATACATGGGTTAAGAAAGCGATATGTATACGAAATTTGAATAACAGTATCTGTTATCACCATTAATACAGTGTTATAGTCAAACTGCCATAGTATATGGACCTGAATCACTGACTATCTGATGCATCATATATGCATCATATCATATTTAAGCATTAATAGATTTTCTCAGAAACTTATATTGACTAGACACAATATAAATGGTTTTAACCAGCCAGGCCAAACCCCGCAACTGGAGCGTCGAATTAAGAGTTGCCAACTCATAATTCATTTAACTCATATTCAATCGCGGGTATTTTAGTTCAGAACCCATGACACAAATCTATACTTTTAATCGGCAAATACATTTTTATATGACATGAACACCGGGGTGGAATTTTGATTACAATTTTGTAGTGCAATTTTTGCCGTTATTAGGCGGGTTAGTTTCTTTAACATACCTGTCCTGGAATTCACCAACCAGTCTTCAAACTATTCTTAGACTTGAGCTCTTAAACTTTTACTTTAAATCGGCCCGTATACATTATTATATGACCTGAACATCTGGATAGAGTTTTGATACACTGTTTTGTGTGTAATTTTGCCGTTATTAGGCGGGTTAGTTTCCTTAACATACCTGTCCTGGAATTCACCAACCATTCTTCAAACTATTCTTAGACTTGAGCTCTTAAATCTTTACTTTAAATCGGCCCCTATACATTTTTATATGACCTGAACACCTGGATAGAGTTTTGATACACTGTTTTTTAGTGCAATTTTGACGTTATTTGGCGGGTTTGTTTCGTTAAAGAGACACTGTCCGTAAGTAAGCAGATATTGAGCATAACCAAATAACCGTCTGACTTTTATTCAGTGAAATGTATACATGAAAACATGAGCATAGACCCTAAGAAGTCTGTAGTAATACATTCATGAGTTTGAAAAAAAAGAAGCTTTAATTATTATTTGTAAATAAAGTGGGACCCGCAGTATTTAGCTATTCTGCGATCACGTGACTTCCATTAGCGCATTAGGTTTTCACCATAGTATGTATTGCGTAATATGTATATAGCCCCATTAGCTCAGTCGGAAGCGATGTCGACAACTTCACGCTCACGCTCATTATTATTACCGCGAGTGTATTTTTAATTTGGGCTGCGAGTTCAAACGCCCGAAGCGGTTTTTCTTTTTTTGTACCGCGATTGAATTTTGTCAAACAATCTTGCCTTTAATTAGTAAATATTTAATAATGTTTGGGATGTAATGTTTGCGAACATAATTAGTGTGTGTTTTATAATCTAAAAGTTACGGACATTGTCCCTTTAAGAATGAGGGAATCGTGCGCTACTCTCTTACTATCAAATAGATTCCTACGGTTCTTTAACATGCTCAGAGGATAGCCTCAGATACACAGGATGGTTTACATCCCCGTACGACAGACAAGGCTAAGGGAAATGTCTTGCTTAAGGACACGCCAAACTCAGTGGCCCCGGGGAAGCTTGAACCTGTGTCCTCTGGATTTATAGTCTTTAACGAGAGCAAAACACTGGCCCTTAAATTCTTCGATCATCATAATGAAAAACATTCTTAATTTTATTTATCAGGTTGATAGACAAGGACCAATAGGTGGCGCCACTAGTCCTGAGCAGGATGGGGAGATCACTTCAGACAAACTACACAAACCACCGTTACCTCACCCTGCCAGACAAAAGTAAGTGTTTATATGTATCGATACCAAAAACAGAAGTAAATTCTATTTCAAGAATTTGCCGCTAGAATATGCCCCCCAAAATGACGTATTTCACTTCTCAAACTGGTACAAACCAGCTTGAACCGACTGTTTCTGTCAATGACATATGAGGACGTAAAAAGGATGAGTCAAATCGACAATATCGTCCATTACTGATGAACCTAAACAAGACGAAACTAGTGTAACAAGCTGCGAGTCTCTGCCTTGCCTACACTTCAACAGCCTTTCTGTTCCACTTATGACACACTGCATTACTGTTCCCAGTCCATATGCCTGTTTTTCCCCATTTATTTTGTCATGCGATCAAAGTCGAAGCTGTTGGTGGAAGTGTCGTTTGGTTGTACTTTGTGTTGTTGTCATCGACTTGGAAATGGGTCACGATACCAGATGATTGGCTTCATGGTATGTTGTTTATTGCCATCAATAGAGATAGACGGACACAGTCGGTGATTACGGGAAACGCACAACTAATAATTGTTATAGTTAAAAACTATAACAATACAATGAATATATTTTTTCAGTTTTGATTCAAAAATATAATGTTTCGCCAAAATGTTACTTTCTTCCCGTGCAAATATATATCACAGAAGTGCACAGCTTATCAACAAAATGTAAACATTAATAACGTCATTAGTTTGAATTTGGTATGAATTTCTTATAGCTATTTTGACTAATGAGTAAAAGATTACTCATATTATTTTTTTGTTTCCAGGGAAGTTGGTATTATGATATGCCTGAAGAATGATGGCACTCCACTAGGTATTCACGTCGTTCCAGACTTCAACGATGATGGCAGGTAACAGTTGTCTACCCATCTTTGTTAGTGTCCTCTTTATAAAGATGATGGGTTTGAGTCTCACTGGCACCACTGAGTCCATGGGCAAGCCACCAAGCCTGTTGCATGTGAGCATCTCCGTGGTCGAATGGTTAACGACGTTGTGTTGTAAACCTTCGCCTCTCATAGTCTGGAAGTCAGTCTATGTTAGAGAGACGCTTTACTCATATTGCTCAAACGAGCTTCTAATACCCCCCACCCCCAATAAATATTGATTATAGCTATATAATATACTTGTTAAAGTCTATGTCTTTATGTTTTCATCTGCCAGTCATAGCCTCAACCGTCGAATGGGGACATAAACCTATGTCTATCCTCCGAGCATGTTAAAGAACCGTAGGAATATATTCGACAGTAAGAGTAGGGCAGGTTCCCAGATTCCTGTGTATCCTTCCCCTTTTTCTGGGGTGGCTCGAAATAACGTATAATGTGTTAATGAGCCGTTAAACAACAATTCTATTCTATTCCCTGTAATGTATTTCCAGAGAAACCGGGCTCATGGTGCAGGGTATCGAACAAGGAGGGAGGATCTTCCAAGATGGCCGCCTCAAGGTCCAGGATAGGATTATTGAGATCAACAGCCTTGACCTGCACAGTGTGTCATTTCCAAAGTAAGAACCAAACAGTTTATAATAAGTACAATTATTGTTAAAGCATATATGTGTATGATAGAGAATGATGATGATGACTTTCCAGAATTCTACTATACTAATAGTCCTATCCTGAGCTTCCAACACCCCGTATTATAAAGTTTCGAAATTTCCATCAATTTATATAATCATGAGTAATTTTAATGAAAAAAAATCCAGATTCAAATGCAGCAAGCTAGACTGGCTGTCGTCCCAGTAGTTATTTTTTTTATATATGTTTTGAAACCAGAATCAAAAAAAATAAAATCTTAAAATCCCAAACATTTCTGAATAGCTCTGAACCACTTATGTTTGAAGCCAATAATTCAAAGGGGACTTAATGCAGACTATTTTATTTGATTGATGTCTCAGATAACATAAACATTAACAAACGTAAGGACTTAGCCAGTGTAGCAGCAAGCATGAAAATAGAAAATAGTAAAAGAAAATGAAAATAGTAAAAAGCATATATATATATATATACTCTGTAAAAAAAATGTTTTGGACCATGGCAGTGTTCGAACCCGTACAATGATCGCTGAACCATGACATTCGACCATAACCCTTATTATCACAGTTGATAATTCACAACAGATCAGCAATCAGCAATAATTATCATTTGCAATGAAAGTTTGCGAAAAAAAAAATTCTTTTTATTGGTTACTCGAATGTGTCCGTAACTGTTGCTTTTTATGGACTTTGCAACATTTTTTACAGATCCTTTGTGTGGGCGCGATATTTTTTTAAAATCAAATCTTGTTTGAAATTTAATGTTTCTGGTACCAAATTAACCGGGTAGGGAAGACCTTGGTTACTAAAAAGAAATACTTAAATTCTGTCAACTAGTTTTATTTTTATATGACATTATATACCCTGGTCCAAAACTTTTTTTACCGAGTATATAATATGAAGGCGTTATAATTTATATGAGTTCTGTTTAACATAGATTAACAATGTAATAAGAAGGCATGCATGATGATTTTAAATAATGCCACATTTTTTCATTTTAAGTAAGACAAAAACCTGCTCTGAAACAAAGATAAGACATTCTCAGTAAAAGCAATAATGTGGATTCTTTCTAACTTTACTCTCTCTGGCGATTTTTAGCTGCTTAATACGTTATTTAGACTATGAATGGGTGTTCTAACAATTTATGTAATGTTTAGTTTAAAGGCAGCTCGGAGGCGTTCCCTCTGTATACTAATTAAATTGCTTCACGGAATTCGTCACAGTATATACCACTGCAATACATAAACACCTGTTTTGTGTTTAGTTTTTTTAAAGCATAATCAAAAATAACATTGATAAAATATAAGAACATGTATAATGGCATATTCTTTGTAACTATATATTTACTTGTTTATATACCCGTTGACGGGCATTTGTTGATTTACATATATAGTTTATATTACTACCATATCATCCCTTATTTGTAAATAGTTTTATCTTTATATATTTACATTATTTTTTAATTACTACTTCATTTCTTCATCTTTCATCAGTTTTGCGCACAATATGACCTATTTATGCGTCGACGTGCCATAAAACATCATTCATTCATACATTCATTGTAACACAAAACTGAACATGACTGTATGTTATACTTCTTTTCCAGAGCTCAGGAAATTTTTCGAAATGCGATGAAAACTGACGTGGTCAAATTAAAGGTCGTGAAACATTCTGTTCCCCCGTTGCCAAAGAAACCTCCCCCTGCAGTGCTCCCCAAACCGAGGGGACACTCGCCTGTCAAACCCAGCCCCTTAACCCTTCCTCCACAGATATTAGATATAAACTCTCCACAGTCAAGTCCTGATCAGACTAGTACGCCAATGGACCAAACAGACGCGCCTGTTTCAATTACAAAAGACTCTATGTCAGCAGAGGACCAATCAAAATCCACGTCTTCCAGTGGGAAAACAAACAAACCAATCTCAACAAGTTCCCCCATTAAGCCCCCATCCCCTGTGAGAAAAGCGCCACCTGCGCCACCAACTCGTCATCCATCAACTACATTAACATTTACCGGAACTGGATCAACAGAATCAAACGAAGCAGACGACGGTACAAAATCAGCAACAGGAACTCTTACAAAACACAGGGAAGCTATTATAGCTCCTACAAATACTAAGAAGATAGGTAAAATGGTAGAGCTTGAGCTCATCAAGGGTCCTCTTGGTTTAGGATTTAGTATTACCACCAGGGACAACACAACCGGGGGCCCGTCCCCTATCTACATTAAGAACATCTTGCCAAAAGGGGCTGCTGTCACGGATGGCAGGCTAAAAGCAGGCGACAGACTTTTAGAGGTGAGTGATATGTTATGCTGTTATTGATAAAAGTAGGTACTGCAGACTGTTTCAATTAATGAAAATGTTTCAGAGATTTAAAGTCTTAAGTGGACTTCCTTCATAGTGTTTTCCGACTAAAGTCATTTATGCAGTTTCTATAATGTTTTTTTCATTGAAAACCTTAATTTTGATTTTTGTTTTTGAATCATTGATGTTTTTTGTGGGGTGGAATGGGACCAGGTTCAACTGTTTAAATGTCAAATTTGCAGTGGTGCATATATGCTCGATGTTTTGGACGTATGGCACAAGATTGCTATAGGCAAAAAGAAAGTAGATACTTATTATCAATTATGTCCAGTCAAACTGTTACTGACCACTAACTTGAAGAACAAAATTGGTCTCTTAAAGGGACACATGGCAATTTTAAGTTGTTATGAAGATTTAAAAGTAGCATCTTGATTAATTAATCCAGTGTCATTTTGACTTTAAACCTGCTTGTTATAACATTTTGAGTTTTTAAATTTTTCGTCGTTATTCTACCATAATTTTAGATTTTTTATTAATGCATTATAATCAACAGTTAGTAATATGCAAAAACCATTCGATTTGAGCTTTTTTTGTAATTAATTTTAATGATTGAACAAATGCAAGTTATGTAGAAAAACAAACGGGACGCCACGAGTTTTAAAGAATTCAAGATTGCCGTGTGTCCCGTTAACACAGACGATCTCTTAATATAGGTGTAATCTTCATTTAAAACAATACACAATACTATTTAGTACTGAAACAAGTGATCTCTTAATTGAGGTGGTGACTGTAGACTGTATAAGATTACTTGTTTTTAGGTCAATGGTATAGAGATGACGGGTAAATCTCAGGGCGATGCCGTGTCCATCCTCCGTAATACGAGTCTCGGCAGTAACGTTAAGATCGTCGTGTCACGTCAGGAGACGGACGATCAAGACGAGAGGTTCAAAGTTCCTCGAGAACTGGTACGTAGTTTTATAATTATAACTAGTCACTTCGGTTGCAAGATAGAATTGTTCTGTGTTTATGGAACCAAAGTCATGAATTGCCTTTAAAAACCAAAGGCTTTCTTTTTCTTATTTCAACATAGTTTAAGTTAATTAAGTCATTATTGTTTCTATTTTTGTATTAAATGAACACTTAATCTTCTGCTGAATGTTAAAACCAGGTTATGTTGAGATATGCGACCTAAGATAGGACATAAAAACATATTTTGGCATTGTCGCGTGCGGATTCTGAACGTGGGCCCGATGGAGGCATGTGCTAATTTTGAACCTGTGCCAGGCGGAGGTGTACATACTAGAGGCTGTACTGCAATGGTGCCAGCAAGTTGTACCAGAGGTAGATGTGCGGGAATGTATTCCATGATCACTAGTGCATTAAAAGATGCATCACCTAACTGCCAAAGACAGTGGTGTTTGAATTACCAGAATATTAATTTAACGATTGTCTACAAGCATCTCGTTATATACTTCTCTTAATTAAGTATTTATTGCTTGAAGGCTCAATAACTATTGTATCTTGCTGTTTTTATGTATAGTAAAGGAAAAAAGACACGCAACTCTGGAATTTCTGTTATTATATAATGTGTATACTGCACACTTAATTCCACGAAATACTCCAGAGAAGTCCCAAGATGTTTTGTAAAAAAGGTTGCAGCTATAGCTTAGAGAAAGGATAAAAAACTGTGATGCTGTAGACTTTTTAAAATCAGTACACTTTGTAACACAAAATTCTTAAATGTTGAAGTTTCCGCGTTGAAAATCTGAGCCATTTCAGTACTATACTTAATGTAAAGAGATTGTAAAATTTTACATCCAAAGTTTACTCACATGCTTGAACCAAATCCGTATTTTATCAATAATGAAACATTGAAGGGAAACCATTTGGTTTGTTATGTGTTCTAATCATTGTTCAGAAAGTGAATGTGTAATGTAGCCATGTACAATTCGATTAACTGCAACATATTATACATACAATATATAGCGGAAATGCCCGAGTTGTGTTTCTTTTTCCCTTAAGTATATATATAATTATATAATACAGTAGTCTTGTGGTCGCCCCTCCAGCTATATCTGTAATGTTGGCATAGTCTTGTTCTTAAATATGCTATGCTGTATATAGATATATATTCATTTGTCTCACATTTATAGATATATATAGATATATTCTAGTATTCCTCAGAAAATTTTACATTAAATTAAAGCTGCAATGTCTTTGCTAACGTCTGATGCCTGTTGCATGCTTCGGTTTATTTGCTGCTTACGAGACATGCTTAACAAGAGCTTAACCGCGTTTGCTTCGTGTATAGTTTGTTTGATTTGATTTCATATTTATCACTTTTATGTTTTGTTTCAACAAGAAAATTAATTTTATTTTCCATGATCAGATTATGTTTTTTTTTAATGGGCAAATTTAAAAAAAATTGATTTGACACTTTTTTTGCATTTAATGAATCTAAACTTTCTAAAATCATTTTGGTACAAAATAATTAATTTGGGCTTACATTCATTCCCATGTGATTAGAATGGAAAAAAAAAAGGTAATGGGATATCAATGAATTGTTCGGTGTTTCTGCATTAGAACTATGTTTCTACCCTACCAATTCTCATAGAAATAGTCAAATTATTAGAATATTTAGTTAAAGGGACACGCGGCAATCTTGAACTAGTTATCAAGCGTTTGCATTAATTTATCCTATGTACTATTTTGACTCAAAACCTGCTTGTATAATATTAAATTAAATGTACTAAAACATGGAGATTTTAATTTCTACCATAGGTTTAAATTTTTGCTGGTGCAATATAATCAACAAAAGTAATATGCAAAAAACATTTGCTTTGAACACACTATTCAAATAATTATAAATATAGAGAATATCATGTTGGTGCCTGATCGCATCCAGTATATCAGGTGAGGCTGAGAAACCAATGAAGCCCGAGGCTGTGCCGAGGGCTTCATTTTTTTCGTGGCGAACCTGATAAACTGGATACGATCAGGCACTAACATGATATTCTATTTATCATGTTGATAGTTTAAAATAATTTAATTTACCTTTTTTTCCATTTTCTTCCCATTTTTTTCCCTTTCAAAAATACCCAGACGTCATCAAATATACCCTGACGTCATCAAAAGACGTGCTGACGTCATCAAAAGTGGTGCACCTGACGGGATAGGAACGTAACTGCCGAGATAAGGTTTTATCTCAGGCACCCTGTTTCTCGGCAAAATTATGCAGATCGACATAAAATAATTTATAAATATTTATAAAAGTTATTTATAATGACTAACAGCATATCTCAAGATTGCCATCTATAAAAAATAAATAAAAAATAGAACGAATTCGACGGCGCGCCATCGCAAAATACCCACGTTTTCTTCACACCGGTCAATTCCCTTTAACCCTGTATCCATTTTACATTGTTTTGATCGTTCTTTGATACTCAGATCAGAAATATATTATCATTTATGCTTTTCTGTATACATGTATGACACTGTAAATGAATAAAAAAATGTTTAGGGTATTTATGTATATGAACTTTTGACCCCTATCCCAGAGTCCCATGGTGACCCTGGAGTAGATTATACTGATATTCCCAAAGTCATTAGAGTTTATTGAGAAAGAAAAATAGATATTTGATGGAATTTACATCTCTCCCCATACTCCAAGAAATAATAAAATTGTTTGATAGTTTATCTTTCATAGATGATAACATATAAACCAAATTTTGTGCAAAAATATTGAAAAATGACAGTGTAATTGAATTTTTAGTGTATTCGACTTTTTGACCCCCTCTGACGGCCCCTGCACGCCGTCATCATATGTTGAAGTCATACCCTAAGTTTGGTTGAATTCCGTTCAGCCGTTTAGGAGGAGATGCAGTAACGGACAAACAGACGGACGGACAAAAGGAGGCGATGTTTATATACCCTGTTTTTTTCTTCAAAAAAGTGGGTATTACTAATAGCTGGCGACAAGTACAGTAGAGAACCCAAGATGTTTTAGGTTACTTTTTATCAGTGATTTAAAACAATATTTGAGTTCAGTGTGGATTTATTTTAACATTATGTAGTACATGTTTATGTTATGTTTATGCCCCCTTCTTTTTTGCCCCCCTAAGGGAGGCATATGCACACTTGGAGGTCAAATGAGTCAACATTTCAGGGGCATTAAACATCTTGTCACTTATTGGTGACATTTTTTGTTTGCTATTTAACACGGTTTTTTTAAATGATGTATTATTTATTGTTTTATTCACAATTGGCATGTGTTTAGTCCAGATATTTTTATTTTAAAACTTGATGCATCATGTGATACTAGCCTTATATTGCTGGATTGTACCATACTAAAGCTAGCAAACCTCCGCCATATTGTGATACGGTAGGTCCCATTGCATCAAAGATTTACTGAGTCTCGTTCAGGCTGATTTTATCATTTGATTGATTCCATGTTAGACCATTTTTTATTAACAGCCACTATGCATGTAGTAATTAACGGACCGGTTACCCAATAATTTGATAATTAACACCAAATGAGATTGGTTTTGAAATAATTAGATTATTTAGGAGTATTAGATTATTCATGGTGTACAGTATGGTGTACAGTCAAGAGACTTTCTGTAGAGTCAGACTGTGTTACAGTTTCATGATAAATAATTAATAGACTGGTATTCCCCAAAGTCAATTATCTTGATTAAAGTTTTGAGAATGTGAAAAATGTGGGAGTAATTAAGTATATGGGCATCGGGGCTCTGTGAGGATTTGCTGAAAAATTATTTAAATATGAAGCAACTTGCATTTGTTTGTCTATAGTGGCTTATGTGTCGTGCTTCATCCACAGAAAAATATCTAAAAATATAGAGCAATTTGTATTTGTTGGTAGAGTCTTATCTATAGTGTTTCTTTGTCCATCAGATGGGAACATGAACAGGTTCCGGTACCGTGTATCATATCATCTGAGCCATGAAAGAACCATAGGAATCTATTTGATACAAAGAGTTAGGCATTTTTATGTATCCGTCTCTCTCTGTCTGGGGCTGTAAATAACCTAAACAACAATTCAGTTCCAAGCAAAGTTAAAGAAGTGATCCTAAATCTGTGTTAGTTGCATGTGTTACGTTTTTATTTTGCACCATCGACAAAAAATAATGTGTGTAGTGTGCATGGTGTTTGTCATTCGAATTACATGTTATTAATACGACCCGAAAAACATATCTGGCATACCGAACCCGATGGCGCGGTCCCTACATTTTTTATGTTTGTTTTTTATTAAAAAAAAACACGAAAAATCTCCCTCCCCCACCACAAAAAAACAGGTTGATTTAAAGCTCTATAACCCCACTCCGCCCCACCCACTTAAGGACATTTTATTCACAGTCATTTAAAAGCATTGATCTTCAACTTTCTTGCTACGTCAAATATTAATTTGCTTTATTTTGGTTATTTGGATTTTATTTAATGAACACAATTAAACAGTTCAGTTGAATATCGTTAGTTTGAAATCTGTGATAATCGTAAAGATTTAACTTTGGCAAAATCAGCAGACATAAACATATGCCAAGATGTAAATTGATAGCCTATTAAACAAATATCAGGTTTTGTCATTATTTACAGAATATTTCAAAGTGCATTTGCAATTATTTTTTTATAGTGAACTTTTTATTAATCCTTTTCATGGCCAAATTTCAAGTGTCGTCTGCTAAAATATGAATTCAGACAGTAATATGTTGTATGTAAAGTGTTTTGGTAAATATTCTTACTGAGTGAGGAATAGTATAAACCCTGATCAGCCTGCACCTATTCTATGTTGATCTGGGCCCACTTGACACTGGTCGTAGGTCAGTGTTTTCGACTGTAGCAGCGAAAAGGTTAAATGCAAATTCTATTGAATTTTTTAATCTATAACCATGATAACTTAGCATTCGAAATTGAATTGGGAAAATAAGATATTCAACTGGCGTTGTTTTTCACTGATTTGCATTATATTATTTTCACTTCTTGTTTGCTGTGCTATTTTGTGTTGTGTGTCGTGTGTTGTGCACGCTTCCTCTTACGCTTTCAGCCCAACTCTAACTTGGACGACCTTGACTTCCCGTCTGACATTGAACATCGATTATTCCAGCCACCCGAAAAGGCGGGAGATGACGGAACACTCGCCGTCATGAAAAACAAGGAGTTGATCGGGTTTGACATTCCGCTAAATGACACGGGGTCAGCAGGCCTCGGTGTTAGCGTGAAGGGAAAAACTCTGACCACGGAAGAGGGGACACGAGATTTAGGGATCTTTGTAAAGGCTGTGATACATGGTGGTGCTGCTTCAAAGGTAATCTGGGTTGCACATTTGGTAATGGGGTCCATCCCATGCACAAATATTTGCACTCACATGCACACTAATACAATGAGCGAACCATTCACATCAAAGGTTGCCACATAGGTATTCATGAATAAATGGATCACACAGTGATATATCGGGTAAAAAGGGTCACACAGTCACATGGTAATGTATTGGGTAAAAAGGGCCCTTAGCTACGCTGAGGCACACCCAGGCAGTCGCCTAGGTAAAATTTGTTAGGTACATACTCTACATAAAACGACTTCAGTATTGATATATATAATATATATAATCAACTTTGAAAAAAAAGGGTCATGCTTAAAATCTTTGGGAAATGCACTAAAATGCAAAAAAAAGAACATCTATCGAGGATTTGGGGTGGCATTCCTTTGGACACCGCAATAAATAATATTTACTTCAGTTAAATTTCAGAGATGGCTACTGTCCTATGCATGATTTTTGCAGAATCAGTTCATGAGCTGTGAAATCACTGCAACAAGACCTACACACCATGCCCTTCCACTAGCACTTCCCTAATATCATGTCACATATTGCACATATTAGAAATTGCATAATAAGCTATATGGTTATAGGGTCACACCACACACCAGTGACATTCACACATATGCACATTATGTATACACTATCACATATGCATATTATGTATACACTGTCACACATGAATATGCACATTTTGTACATATACTGTGTATTACACATAGTTAACACACTGCCACACACCAGAGATTAGGAGTTCACTCAGAAAACAATAAAACAACCTTGCGGTCAAACAAGTTTGAAGTCTTAATAAATATTTAAGTGGTTAATTTTATCTTTAAATTTAATTTTCCTACAATATGGTACATTTTGTTTTTTTCCTCCACAATTGCTGGTGAAAATGAAATTAGGAGGAAAGTCACACAAGTTCATACTATTTGAGGGGTTAACCCGAAACTAGTGTTACTTGATATAAAACATAGAACAGGGTACAATAGTTCCGCGTTGTTATATTTCCTCTTTAGTCCCATATGTGAGCCTTCCACAAGATGGTAGCCAAAAACATAATCCGAGCCTTCTTTGACCTTTTCACACCTCTTTTTACAATTTTCATCCCCGTCTGTGTAAAAAGCCAAAAAACAAAAAATAAAAAATAATAGAAAAGGGTTTTAGGGCCAGAAAAGGCTTGGATTACCAGAAACAATGGCACATACCTAAAAGTCTGCTGTATTAATACATTGAAAACAATTAAAATGAGGTCAGTATTTTTTTATTAATTGTTTTACAGATTTTTTTTCTGCAAAAATGTAGGAGGAGGGTAAAAAAAGTAAAAATAAAAAGGAAAATATAATTTTTCATTTTCAAATATTCTGTGATTAGGTTAAGAGGGTCGGTAATGCAAAAATTAAAAAAAAAACTGGTCTAACACTTCTTGCTATACTCTTATCTAGACCTGTTTCCATATAAAGGAATCATATTGACGCTTATCATTAATCCATTAAAATGATATTCATTGTCATCATAAACCTGCTTTGTGAGGGCTGCTATTGCCTATTTATAATATGTGAGAGTAACACGTGCACACCGTGGCACGTGCATAGACCTGTTACTCGGAAATAAACTCTGTAGCTTTATACGGCTTTATATTTATACAGATCTATCGCTAATAAAGAGCTTTTAAACCCTGCTTACTTCAAAATGATGGACGTGTATTTACTGATTTGTTCATTGTATTACAGTTGCATTTACTGAAATGAATTGAATTTGAAATTGAATTGTATTGCATTGACGGTTTTATTTTTAAAGGGTAGCCAAGTTGATAAAACTTATCTTCCCTGAGGCCCTCTTTATCACAGATTGTTCAATACAGTACAACAAGTTTACTTATTAGAAACTAGATTGCGTTAAAATGCCATCAAAGCAATATGACTAAATTTCCGCCCACATGTGATAGTGTATAATTTTAGTGTTACTTTGGTGTACTCGGTATCTGTGCATTTTATGTCCTTAGGCTAATTAATTTTATGAATTATTTTAATATTTTACTGATACGATTTTTATTCTAATTTTGTCGAAATGGAGACATATATACCGACAATGGTAAGGCTCTAGGTCATTCATGACGAGACATGGTTGGTGATCCTGGGTGCCATCATTCCGTACCTTACTTTATGATCTATCAAGACTGTTATAGAGAGAAAATAACAAAATTATGTTAATGCTCAGGCAGCCGTGGGTAAATTCAATTGTTTTGCAACCAGTGTAAACCCAGATCAGCCTGCACAAAACATGCAAACTAATCAGGGTTAAACAATCAAATCACGTTACGTTAATGGAATCGTTAAAAAAATAAAGAGAGAACAGACTATAATAGAATTATAGCAATTTAAGTGCACATATTTAATTTTATTGTCAATTGTATATTCATTAACTTGTTTCTTTCACCATCAGGATGGGCGTCTTCTTGTGAACGACCAACTACTAGAAGTCAACGGTTCTTCTCTTATCAATATTGCAAACACAGAAGCAATGGCTTGCTTCGTGATGCTATGCAAGAAGAAGGGCCTGTTCCAGGATGCATTAATATCAAGGTCGCCCGTCGAATAGGGGCCCCATCCCCGTCCCCGTTTTCATCTCCAGAATACCAGGAAATGAGTTTTCCAGAACTCACTGACCAACCAAATAAGACTGAGGAGAATAATAATATTTCATTGGATAAAACTAATCATGTGACAAATGAAAGTTGGGAAGAAACGCCTGCGAAAACAAAAAATGGAGGCATTCCAAATATGAGTAATTTCAAATCGCCAAATCTGTTCTTAGACAGAATAATGGCTGGAAACGGATTACGGAATGTGTCGTATACTCGAGCTACACATGATAGCATGGTCGAGACCCCAGAACCGAGGCGACCCAGAGGGAATATCATTGATTTAACGCAACAGGTACTTAATGTGATCTTATAATGTTGTTCTCTATATCTTATGTTTTAAATTCTGTTTTAGATTTGTATGTTAGGCAAGTTTTAGACTTGTTGTATGTTATTTTAGACTTGTATGTTTTTATTGAAACATTAATCTGGTAATACCACCGCTTGATCGTTGTCTGAACTGCATCCCCTGGATAAGATTGTATCTGGGAAACTGCTTCACGTAATGGAATAAATCTTCATACATGTTTAAATCATCATTAGACATCTCCGTCTTGTTAGTCTTACTGTTATTTTAACAACCATTTTATAAAAATAATGCAAGCAAATCTGAATATTTATTTTGGAAATGTAAAAGAACTGGAATGGGGATTATTGTCTAATTAGCACATTCATATTAAGTTTAAATTATTTACATCGATTGTAACGAAAGCTCTATGAACTTATTTGAATCACTCTCGATGTCTTCCTGGGTAGAACCAGTACTAAACAATGCAGATAAAGTGTCTTGCTCAGGGACACAACGCATATTGCAATGACGGGAATCGAACCCATGACTTTTGGATCATGGGTCCAACGCTCTACCACTAGACCACAGCGCTCCACTTTTTATGAATTTTTAAAGATTTTGAAGCCAATATGAGCAGTGAAATAGACACGGTAAGCCTGTTCGAGTTTGTTTGGCTGATAGTGAAAACAGGCAACAGAAAACAGCAGGCACGGTTTTGCCAGAAAAATCGAGCACAGCTGCCTTGACTGGTCTTCACTGGCTTCTATCAACCAAACCAGCAATAATTACATTCATATTAGGTCATATTAGGCTAGCTACCTCAGAAAGGAATGAGATGAAAGTTGCCAAGATGGAGGATATGAATAAGAGGCATACCGACTATATTATCACTCCAGTCGTCATATTTTGAGGCATGAAATAAAATTGTCCGTACATTAATCCATTCTGCTATTCTTGCCTGATAACTACCGGTATACCTACTTTTTTCATCTGATTTTCATGCAACTCGTGAATTTAAACTTCTAACAAGATTGATTGGACTGCATGCAAAACATTAAATCGTTTAATTTAGGGATACTAAAGGGGCGTGGCTATACGTTATTACAACTACCAGATCGAGGAATTTAGAGTATGGACGTCACTGTGACATCACAGTGTTACTAAGTACACCATGCTACAAAAAAGATTATAAGAATCTTTCATGGGTATCCGGTGAAGACAGGGAATTCCAACCCGAGGTATAAGTGTTTTTATCGGAACCGAGGTTCTCCCACGGTTCCGATTAAAACACTTATACCTCCTATCTGAACCGATAGTTCATGTTTTAGTTCACGTGTTTGCATGTTTTCCTGCATACCGGATGTTGGTTCGCGCGTGACTTTTATCTTTACCCATAAAGATTAGACTTTCCATCCCCAATGTAAAACCTGGATAGCCTTATCTGGTATGCAAGAAAGAGACTGTCTCAGCTTGTTGGTTATTTAAACAAGACAACTCGCTGAGACAAGACTCTATCTATTACATATATATATCCCATTTTTGCACTGAAATGCTAAATTTTCAATGATGGCTTAATTCTTAATTATTTTTTCAATGCTGATTTCCCAGATTTTAATGCTGAAATACCCACAAACATTGCTTATCTGGAGCACTGAATTATTGACCCTGCTGAAGATGTGAACCACTCCGGGATTGGGTTAAAAAAAATGTGTTGGCAATTTCATGATTGTTGTTATAATAATTTTCACCACTCTTAGGGCTTTTTTACCGTGTGTAACAGAGATCTGTAAAAGGCCTCATCCCCATTGAAAACTTGACTATTTTTCCTAGCTGTGGCAGAACATTTTCCCAAGTGAAGCAGCAGTCTCTCAGAATTTGAGAAAAAGCATTAATTCTGCAATGTGTTTCTGTCTGCTACGTCAGTACTGAATGAGTCAGTAATTATAATAAATAATGGATGAAACTATAAATAAATGTAGCATTGTCATATTTACTTAACAGATGAAATCTTACATTTTTTTCAAAGTGAGAAAAAAGCATGGACTCATTGCAATATGTTGATTATCTTACCATTACAGAAGCCACGGCCTCACTCCACATTGGGTATAGAGAGGGGCTCTCCCACTGGTTCCAACAGCTCCAGTTCGGAAGACTTGAACAAGGAACCAGCCTGGCTGAAAGGTCCAGACTGGACCCGGCATGCAAGCCAGACTAGTGAAGAAAGTGAATTGTAAGTTGAAGCAGAGTACCAGAACGGTGTTCAAATATTAAAAAAGAAAACAGTAATGCATCGAGATGGTTACAGCACGGAAATCTGACAAATGCATTAACATTTACTTTTAATAATTTTAACAATCCACTTCAAGCAGTGAGGTCAGTGCTGAACTTTATAATGCAACCACATGAAATACATTGTAGTCGACACATTACATGATACCTCACCAAGTCACATACCGACACCAAGCCGATCAGTCCTAGTACTACCCTTTATATGCAGAATAGCAAGGGAGTTACTAGTACCATTTTTGTGTCGCCTGCTTAGCATGGCTGACACTTAGGGTTCACGTTGTCCATCGTCCGTCGACCTTCACACTTTAACCTGCAACCTAACTTGAAAAGTATTTGACCTATGTTCATAAAACTTCACACACATCTTCTTTCCTCGAGGAATGTTGTAACTCTGACTTTCATTTTGGCAGAGTTATGCCCCTTTCCATAAAACTTTAACCTGCAACCTGACAAAGCTCATAACTGGCCATCAGCACATGGCAGGCAACACAAGTGTTCCGTGGAGTACCCTTCTAGTAATGAAGTCTTTTGTGTAACCCAGCCAAGGATCGAACCTATGGCCACCCTCCCGCCAGCACGGTGGACGCTATGACACCAAGGTGATGCAGTGATGAAGAAAGGAAAACAAGTGTACTTACTTTTTTCCCCTCTAAATCCGTTAACTCAAAATTTTGATATGTGAATAGTAAAGAATAAATTGAATATAGTCTCATTAAAATGACATTGTAACTACAGAAGCCCAGCTGGTGATGGGTTCACACGGGATGCTTTTGGACGTCAGAGTATGTCCGAGAAGCGGAAAGGCCATGGGGATCCGAGAAGTAGCGAGATCTACCAGAAGGTCAAGGGGCTGAAGGGCCTTCATAAAGGTAATATACAAATTTATAATTGATTTAGAATGCATAGTGCAATGCCAACAGTGGAAATAAATGCACAGTCCAATATTCACATCCTGTTACATGTATATGCATCTAATCAGTCGTGTTGTCACGTGCCATTTCATTGGATGATTCTTTAATATTGAAGGACATTAAATGTTACAGAGAATTTGATTGGTTGATATCTTATCTCCTATAATCTGATAGGTGTTCTGTCATTGGATGATCATATACTAGTATATATTGAGGATGTTGCATGCATATCTTTAGGACGACCTATTGGTTAGAAGGTGGAGGGACTATAACCCTAAGAACTACACACACACACGTATATCTTCAGAACCTTGCTATGGTTTGCCTGTTGTTTTGTGGGTACATCTTGAGGGTAGATCGATCGTCTTCATGGACCATGTTTTTATGTTGTTCAATATACATATACTGGCTAGACGAGTTCCAGTGTTTATATTTACATTGTGATGTCTATTATAACGGAATATTGGGCAGCGTGCCTGTATATTTGCATCCTATTATGGCTTTACCACTGTTTATAAATACACTGACGATAGCTGTCTCTCTTACACTTTTTATGCTCCCACCACCGAATGGTGAGGGGGCATATAGTGTCAGACATGTCTGTCCGTGCGTACGTTCATCCAAGTGTCTATCATCGTCCTTCCATCCTGAAACGTTTGTGCGTCTATCTCCTCCCACAGTTTTCAACTGATTGTTTTGAAACTCTACAGGATGCTTACCTATGATGTCAAGATGTGCTTATCGATTGGGCATGAAATTGACCCTTGTATTACACGTCAAATTTTACGTTAAAATAGTTTGTGTATCTCCTCCCACAAATTCCAACCGATTGTTTTGAAACTCTACAGGATGCTTACCTATGATGTCAAGATGTGCTTATCGATTGGGCATGAAATTGACCCTTGTATTACACGTCAAATTTTACGTTAAAATAGTTTGTGTATCTCCTCCCACAAATTCCAACCGATTGTTTTGAAACTTTACACGATGCTTACCTGTTTTGTTACGATGTGCATGTTAGTTCTGCGTCAAAATCAACCTTGTATTACCTGAGTTACGGCCCTTTATTTGTCAGATTGTTGTCAGTGGGAGCATCCATGTCCCATGGACACATTTCTAGTTATCATTATAATTATCCCAATGCACGTTGTAGTTATATAAATACTATCGCGATGGGAAAAATGTGTAACCATAAGAATTGTTTCACATTTTTTCGGCATTTATGCGGTTTGAAACACAGGTAGAGAATGCCAAGTTTACTACATAAACCGCATTAACAACGAGAAAAGGCGAATCAATTCTTAAATGTTTTTTTAATATATTTACGTCATGACATAATTTATATTGTAATAGATCTTAATAAATGTTTACCATTGACTAGATGATTATCGTATACGCGATGATACATCCGAGATATCAGCTCGCCGTGCAAAATCGTTTCACGTGCCAGGTAGTTATGTGCCATGCTCTCTTTCATTGGCTGCGATCTTGGTGTTAACATCCAATCACCAACCTTCCTTTTTGTTTCCTAGGTAACAGACTGTTTGTGTTATGTTGCTATTTCACTTTGAAATTGATGCAGATGTGACTGTCTATTAACGTATTTGAGGTGACAGTCAATTATTGTCCCACGTTCATCGTAGTAACTTGGAAGTCTACTACGAAGTCCAAGGTTAAATCAACAGGAATGTAAAATAAACAAAATGGAAAGTTTATCTGGCAAAACAATATAACAAAACAGTCTGTTATGTTTTAAGTAATTTGATTTTCCTAAAATAACAAACTGACATGTTCAACACCTCAGTTTTCTTCAGTTAGTGTGTCTAGTTTTCCCTTAAATGGCCAAATCTTTTTGTTAAACTTTTTAATTTTCCAACTAATACTTAATTTTCAGCATTACCTGTGCGTTATAACATGTTTTTTACATTTTACATTTTTACATATACTTAATGATGACTGGTTTGCGCATTGTGTAGAAATATTGACTCTGAACAGAAACAGCATTTGTGCATAGTTTTGCTGCATGATTTTTAAAGGCCCATAAGCTCTGTGTTTTGCAGTAAATATGTGTTTTTTGTATGTTAAGCATGTGTTAAGTATTGACATTACATTGTGTCAAAAGGAAAAATGCAAAATGCAAAGTGAATGAAAATAATGAAGTTAGTTTGCAATCGCTATACTATAAACAAGGAGTTTAATACTTGGAAGCATCGCAGTGCATGGAAAGGACATGTAACATGCTTTCAATGACAATTTATTGTTACGAGTTTATTGTGTAAATTAAGCAGATATAAGTTAGGCATCAGTAAATTATAGTGCATCTTTAAATGATATTCATTTCCAGTAATCATCGTCATCTCCATTATTGTCGTTGTTTGCTCTCATCACCATTCCCCATTCCAACCCAATATGCCCTAAGCTGTTAAAGGGTTGTAAACACCTTTTTTTCATTCATTCATTCGTTCGTTCGTTCGTTTGTCGTTCGTTCGTTCGTTCGTTCGTTCGTTCGTTCGTTCGTTCGTTCATTCATTCTTACTTTCTTTCTTTCTTTCTTTCTTTTTCTTTCTTTCTTTCTTATTAAAATTGAGTTTATGTGCCTTTAAGCACCAGATGCAGATGAAAGTATGGGTGGCAAGGAAACACTGGATCATGACAAGGGATGTAATACTTAACTCCCATTATTATGCTTCTTGACAGGGCTGCAGAGCAACATACAGCAGTCCGGCAGTTATGGGCGCCTGGTGCGAGCCGGCTCTGCCGAGTCCCTTCTGAGCCGGTCCAACAGCAATATTCACTCCCCGCTGAATGTGCGCGGCCCGCATGATAAATTCAGTCTGTGTATGTATAGGGCTGTCTGCCCTTGGCACGCTGTAGTTACTTGTCCTTTGTTGTTATGTTGGGTTGACTAGCAGATGTACAAGCCACCTTATATAGGGATATACCTAACCTCGGAATGTGAAACTTGAAACTGACCTTGACCACTGCGCCATGACCTTTATCACTGCACTATGACCTTGACCCCGCACTATAACCATGACCACTTAGCTATGACCCTGATCATTGCACTATAACATTGACATTGCACTATGACCTTGACCACTGCACTGTGATCTTGATCACTGCACTATAATCTTGACCCCTGCACATTGACCTAGATCACTGCACTTCAACCTCAATCAATACCAACTTTGTTAGAACTAACTTTGACCACTGCACTGTGACCTTGATCACTGCAATATGACACATTGACCCTGCACTGTGACGTTGACCGCTACACTTTGACCTTGCGCACTGCACTATAATCTTGATCACTGCACTATGACCTTTATCACTCACTGTAACCTTGACCACTGCACTGTAACTTGCTCACTGCACTGTGACCTTAATCACTGCACTATAACCTTGATCACTGCACTATGACCTTTATCACTCACTGTAACCTTGACCACTGCACTGTGACAACTGCACTGTGACCTTAATCACTGCACTATAACCTTGACCACTGCATTGTGACCTTACTGCACCTTGACCACTGCATTGTGAATTTACTCACTGCACTGTGACCTTGATCACTGCTCTGTGACCTTGACCACTGTCCTGTGACCTTGCTGATTGCACTGACTTTGATCACTGCACTATGACCTCAAACACTGCACTTTTAACTAGGCCATTGCTCTTTGACCTTAATCACTTTACTATGACCTTGATGACTGCACTGAGACCTTGACTACTGCACTGTGACATTGACCACTGCACTGTGACCTTTAGAAAGACATGTACATCCACTGCTACCTGTGCACTAGGTTTAGGCACCAGCAATCTGTTTACCAAAGTAGCAATTGGGTAAATTAAATAAGCTAGTCTAGACATATTCTTCAAAGAATCTCCAAATAAGTTGATGAAATCTGTAACAAACATACCCTGACAAGTAAGGTGGCTTGCATCACAGTTTTCTCTAATTGTTTGTCTTATTTTGTTTTTAATAGGTTGATGGTTATGATTTTGTGTGAAATGCATGCATGCTTTAATAGTACACCAATGGCAATAATGCTGTTTACTTTACCATGAAGCTGGAATCACTGTTTGACAGTTGTGAGCAGCAAGCAGCATCTTTTGTTCTATGCATGTCCTATTCTGATGTTGAATACTGACACGTGCTTTCTTGAAACAAGAAGCAGTATGCGACCAATTTTGATGAAAGTTCTGTCGTAGTAAAGTAAACACATTTATTTCCAGGTGTGTAGTAATAGGTGTTGTTTAGATTGTCTGCTCTTCTTATCTTTTGCTAAAAAAGCAAACTTGTTGATTTGAAAAGCATTCAGTGTGCCTTTAAGTGTTGAGGAAATTACTTATTGATTAGACTGCCGCAAAACTAACTTGCAGAAGTTATACGGGTTGCAGATTGTATTTAATTACCAAACCAAATGTTTGTATGCCCCTGCCATTTATTAGAGGGGGAGGGATGCGTGCATATATTATTACACACGTACGTCACATTTTCTTATCCTAACTTCTCCTGAACATCTTAATAGATTTTGGTGATACTTGGTTGAAAGCATCAGTTTGAATTCTAACTGCCCATTGACTTTCGGCAGACATATGACTTTTTTTCTGCTGATAACTGACAGTGGTGGCATTCGTGTCCACAGATAGGTTTTTAGTTACTTAGGAGATTATCTAACAATTCAATAAGCTCATTTTGTTTCCGCTAATGATTTAAAGCAATGGTGACGGATGGCTGAGGCGAGCTTTTAGTTGTTTCCAAAAGAGATTGTTCAGTCATTAAACCAACAGTTGGGCATAACAGTAAATCTTCCAAGATTGAGTGATCTTACGTGAGGTCAATCCATCTAACGTGAGGTCAGTCGATCTACAGTGAGGTCAATCAATTTAACTTGCGGTCCGTCTGCCGTTATGCCCGGCTGACCAAGGTTTTCTCAGTAGTCATTTAATCCTGGCTTACCACCCTTCTGTTTGCAAGAATCTAGGGTGAAAGAGAAATACATGTTATGGCAAACTGAATTTTAACATTTCATTCTGTTTGATTGATGCTAGGACTCTAGCAGTATTTTAGATCAAGTCACACAAATTCAATCCCATGCAAGAAGAACTATTTCCAAATTCACATTTTCAAGCTGTGTTAAATGGATCTATAAGTATTGTGTTACCATTATGATTATGTATACTCAGTTGCAAAAGAAACTGGACACTTTGAAAACTTTACTTTACACCCTATCCTCTTTATCAAGCGACAGTCCCTTAATGATTCAACCTATTGAAAAACAAATGACAACATGATATTGGCAATGGAATGATAAAAACTTTGGTACCAAATGTGGCATATATGGAATTTGTCAATTTAATTCTAATAAAACTTTATACAATTAAATCTAAACAAAACTCAGTGTCCACTTTTTTTTGCAACTGAGTATATATTTGAGTGCAACGTAACCGCGTAAACTATGAACTGGTTTTAAACGTTTAAATAATACCGTACCAATTAATCACACTTACTAGATTCTCAATCTCTTCTGAGCTTATATCTCATAGCTGAGCCTTCTTCTGTAACTTTTGTCTAAATAGTTCCATCCTTCTGTAAACATAGTCTTGTGTGTTTAAGTTACTCTATGGCTTCTTTGTAAGTGGAAGCAAAGTTTACAACATTTGTTTGGACTAGAGTGTTACAGGTTTTCAAGTTTAAGGGTTTTGATTAACATTTATAATCAGGGCAATGCACATGGCAGTTGTTTTGTTTAACACGCCAACTAGGTTTGTCGGACTCGCACAAAAGAAACTAGCTGTGTTGCAAACAATTCATATTGCTTGACAGATTCTATTGGATAGTTTGGGATAACTCCATATCTGCGCTCCCTCTCCCCGGGAGTAATATATGTATAAAAAGTGTCTTCAAAACAACAATTACATTTCCCTTACTAAAGAATGCCTATTTAAGTGGCATTCTGAGATCTGTAACCATGCTATGTCAGTTATATTGAGTGAAAGGATCACTGGTGAAAATACTTGATAATTAAAAAGAGTGACTACTAAGGCTTTTATGGAACAACATGCTTATTTGACGATAATTTGTTTCACCAAATGATTAAGGAAAACAATGTGAAATTTTTAAACATTGAAAATGATCGATAGTTTAACAGAGATGCCAACCACTACAATTTGTCTGTATTTTATACGAATTTCTATTCCATTTACCCCACTACGACCAGTTTGCATGCAACTACGAATTTCGTTGTGATCGTGAAAAAAAAATAAAAAAAAATAAAATACAGTGACTGAATTAGGAAATGTTCTACGACTAACATAATTGAAACCATGAGAACTAATAACTCTTACATGTACTGCATACACTCTAGTATAAATACTGATCACTGATTGTCAGTGAGATGACATTTCAGTCAATAGTTATAAAACAGTAGAATGTAATTTTACAGATTGCCAGAGTGATGTGACATTTCATGTTGTGTTTCAGTGTAACATGATTAAAAATAGCTTGACTTTTCAGCATATATCAGTGTCATTTTTTTGCAGGAGATTGCATCGCAGAATCAAAGAAAATCGCGGGGGTGGGTGGGGGGGGGGGCATGCCCCCGAACCCCACTAGCACCTCAGGTCACTTTGTGACCCTCGCACTACAGATTTAACAACCAATGACTACAGATTGCATCCAAACAGTGTTGGCATCTCTGGTTTAAAATCTTCGCCAGTGATTCCTCTTAAAATAACTAGTTTCTTGTGAAAATAATATCATTGACTAGTTTCTTGTGAAAATAATATCATCGACTAGTTTCTTGTGAAAATAATATCAATGACTAGTTCCTTGTGAAAATAATATCAATGACTAGTTCCTTGTGAAAATAATATCAAGGACTAGTTTCTTGTGAAAATAATATCAGTGACTAGTTCCTTGTGAAAATAATATCAATGACTAGTACCTTGTGAAAATAATATCATTGACTAGTTCCTTGTGAAAATAATATCAAGGACTAGTTCCTTGTGAAAATAATATCAATGACTCATTCCTTGTTAAAATAATATCAATGACTAGTTCCTTGTGAAAATAATATCAATGACTAGTTTCTTGTGAAAATAATATCAAGGACTAGTTCCTTGTGAAAATAATATCAATGACTAGTTCCTTGTGAAAATAATATCAATGACTAGTTCCTTGTGAAAATAACATCAATGACTAGTTTCTTTTGAAAATAATATCAAGGACTAGTTCCTTGTTAAAATAATATCAATGACTAGTTCCTTGTGAA
The DNA here is from genome assembly GCA_037043455.1 of Cyrtodaria siliqua. Classification (NCBI taxonomy): domain Eukaryota; kingdom Metazoa; phylum Mollusca; class Bivalvia; order Adapedonta; family Hiatellidae; genus Cyrtodaria; species Cyrtodaria siliqua. The sequence continues at coordinate 94,140 of JAWPHD010004199.1, forward strand.
AATAATATCAAGGGCTAGTTCCTTTTGAAAATAATATCAATGACTCGTTCCTTGTTAAAATAATATCAATGACTAGTTCCTTGTGAAAATAATATCAATGACTCGTTCCTTGTGAAAATAATATCAATGACTAGTTCCTTGTGAAAATAATATCAAAGACTAGTTCCTTGTGAAAATAATATCAATGACTAGTTCCTTGTGAAAATAATATCAATGACTAGTTTCTTGTGAAAATAATATCAAGGACTAGTTCCTTGTGAAAATAATATCAATGACTAGTTCCTTTTGAAAATAATATCAATGACTAGTTTCTTGTGAAAATAATATCAAGGACTAGTTCCTTGTTAAAATAATATCAATGACTAGTTCCTTGTGAAAATAATATCAAGGACTAGTTCATTTTGAAAATAATATCAATGACTCGTTCCTTGTTAAAATAATATCAATGACTAGTTCCTTGTGAAAATAATATCAATGACTCGTTCCTTGTGAAAATAATATCAATGACTAGTTCCTTGTGAAAATAATATCAAAGACTAGTTCCTTGTGAAAATAATATCAATGACTAGTTCCTTGTGAAAAGAATATCAAGGACTAGTTTCTTGTGAAAATAATATCAATGACTAGTTCCTTGTGAAAATAATATCAAGGACTAGTTCCTTGTGAAAATAATATCAATGACTAGTTCCTTGTGAAAATAATATCAAGGACTAGTTTCTTGTGAAAAGAATATCAAGGACTAGTTCCTTGTGAAAATAATATCAATGACTAGTTCCTTGTGAAAATAATATCAAGGACTAGTTTCTTGTGAAAATGATATCAATGACTAGTTCCTTGTGAAAATAATACCAATGACTAGTTCCTTGTGAAAATAATATCAAGGACTAGTTTCTTGTGAAAATAATATCAATGACTAGTTCCTTGTGAAAATAATATCAAGGACTAGTTTCTTGTGAAAATAATATCAATGACTAGTTCCTTGTGAAAATAATATCAAGGACTAGTTTCTTGTGAAAATAATATCAATAACTCGTTCCTTGTGAAAATAATATCAATGACTAGTTCCTTGTGAAAATAATATCAATGACTAGTTTCTTGTAAAAATAATATCACCAAATTATTTGTTAGTTCCTTACCACGTACTTGTAGTTTTCCGTTTGGTGTTGGGTGTTCTTTTGTATCACATGATTGTTTTCGATAATGTGAATTTGTAAGAAATTGTTCATGTATTTGGATGTTGTTTTTTTCCAGAATCACCATTATTATTAAAATTAAAACATTTCACAACATAGATTTTTCATTCATTTTCATCTGCATGCCACATTTTTAAAGCATTATACATTGTTCTCTTTCATGCTAAGAATATATCTCAAGCGACATCCATTGTCTGCAGTTTCGTAACATATTTCATATTTTTGATATAAAAGCATGTGTACATGTAATAACATCAGGTAAGTCACGCAATATTCAACGATAATTCAACGATAATATATGAGGCACCTAATTGTATTTGATAATTGGAATATATCTAGTTACTTCTCATTTTAGTGAATACTTCAAAAAGATTAATGATGCCATATGATAAAACAAATCTTACATTAGTATTCTTTTCATAAGAATAATCATTGAATAATTTCGATATTTTACTCGCTTATGCTTGTAAAAGAATATAAAAATTACTTCAATATGAAACATACACTCAGTTAAGATCTTATGTGTGTTATATTGTCTGATTGGTAAACAAGGACCAGGTTTGTCCATTAATTAAAACTTGTAGGAACCACATGATGTATTTATTAATGTCTGTTGCTTGATATTACAATGAAAGATCAAGTTATTTGATATTTTACAAACTTGGAAATGATGAGTTTCAACTCTGTATCCGTTAAGAAAATTTATTGATGTAATTGTTTAAAACAATAATTATTAAAGAAGTATAGTGTCAAATACGTTGTGTGGTTCCTACAAGTTTTAATTAATGGACAAACCTGGGCCACGTTTTATTAAACATCTTATGTAAAGTCTCAACTTCTAAACTGTTCACATATTTGCACCTAATTAGCATTCAATGTAGACAATTATGTGTGCATTATGTGCAGACATATCAAATGTATAAGAAAATGAAATGAAATCGCGTTCATTTGTGAATTGTAAATCAAAATAAAGAATTTAAGAAATTTATTTACGATCAAAATTGTCGTAAGTTGTTTCATAAAACCGGGCCCTGGTCCTTATTAACCTATCAGGCAATATAACACACAGAAGATCTTAATTGAGTGTATGTTCGATATGGAAGTAATTTTTATATTTCTTTTACAAGCATAAGCGAGTAAAATATCGAAATTATTAAATGATTATTCATATGAAAAGAATACTAATGTAAATTTGTTTTATCATATGGCATCATTATTTTTTTTGAAGTATTCACTAAAATGAGGTCATATTTTACATGAAGAGTGTAAATAACTAGCTTTCGAAGAATTCATCTCCTTGACTTGTGCTATTTAAAGAAACTGACCCGCTAAATAATGGCAAAAATACACCACAAAACATTTATCAAAACTATCCAGGTGTTCAGGTCACATAATAATGTATATGTGCTGATTAAAAGTTTAGGATTTTTCACAGGTTTTTAAAATATCCATGTTATTCAACGCTCCAGCTTTGGGGTTTGACTTAACTCATTAAAGCCGTTTATATTGTGTCTTTAGAGTTTAGATTTTCAAAATATATCAGTTATATAATGATATACCTCATTTTCAGTAGGTTTAGGAACGGTGTACATAATGTTGTAAAATTTGGCTGTTTGTTGGCAGAATAGCTACTATAAGCAATCTTTCCAATAAGGCCATAATAAATTAATTGCTAGATTCTCATCCCCGCCTGCCCCCGTTTTTTTATGCCGCCCCGGTAATTTTTATTTCTTCAAAAAAAAAAATTTAAAAAAAAAAAAATTAATAAAAAAAAGTTGCTGAAGTATGAAACACTATTAAAAATGTGTTTTCAATCTTGGAAGTACTCAGTAGTATGTTTTTACTATTTTTGCCATGTGCCGAGGCCATTTTCCATTTGTCGTATAAAATAAAATTTCACCCCCCGCCCCTATTTTGAAATAAATTTGGATGGGAAACTAGCAATTAATTTTTATGGCCTAATGAGGCCGCACATATTATTGGTCACAAAAAATATGTTAAATATGCTAATATTTTACCCAGGTTTGTCAACATAAAATTATTTGCATGATCCCTAAAAAATAAAGCATTTAATATTATAATAATGTTGATCGTTAATTATTTGTACTATAATTCACAGCCAACATGCGCGGCCCAGGTCCCCCGTCCAATCTGAAGCGGTTCAGTTCACTGGAGAATCTCACCACGATGCACGACGCTGACATGAGCGTGAGTTTCGATGACGACGAGGCTAATCAGCTGCCAAGAATGGCTCGTAAACGTGGTGGTAACGAGAGTTTCCGAGCCGCTGTTGATAGATCGTATGATCCTGTTCCACATATAGACATGGACCCTCGTAAGTATAAGATGGCTGCCGTACGGCTGTAAATAGTTTGAGGAGATAGTTGTCACTTGGTACTCTATGGTAGACTCTTTTAGTTTATAAGGTCAGCCATAAAATGTTTAGTTTGCTGTTTCTTTGCCTAGCCACAAAATGTGCTCTACCCAAAACCTTTTTTAAGCAATTCTGTATTGTGTTTATTTTTTGCTATTTTCAAGAATATTTTTATTTTATTTTGTAAGATTTTTTCTCTATTGAAAATATCACCTACCTGCCTACCCACTTGATGTGAAATTTTCTGTCTGGCCTTGAATTCACCAACCATTCTTGAAAATATTCATGGGAATATTTATGAAGGAAATTTGAGTACTTGAACTCAAGTCTAAGTATAGTTTAAAGAATTCCAGGCCTGGAAACGGCAAAAAAATTATGTTTAACAATAATGTAAGTTTGATGGTAGAATTAGATGCATTTTAGTTCACTTAAAACTGTGGCTGATTTGGGATAACATTGTCTGTTGTTACCAGGAGTGATCAACTAATTAAAACTTTGAAAGATTGATTTAAAGGTAATCACTGCAGGAATGGGAATGGCTCTCGCTAAAATGCACACAGAGTTGTTCCAAAGACTGAAAAATTCTAGTTCAGTAGACGTGTGATTGTTCATGTCACTGAGTGTATCTATAGGCTTGACACATTGTTTTTTTTAAGACTTCCTTTATAAAAGATGAGATGAGTGTTTTTTGAAATGGTAAGAAGTTGGGATACTGCACTTTCTCATCATTAGGCAGTTCTTTGCTCCAGTATTTCAGCCTTACGGACCTTTATCACAGATGAAATTTGATATGAGCAATTACGTGCGTTTTAATTGTTGATAATAAGTAACAAGAGAAAAACATACAAGTGGAGCAAAGAAGTGCCCAAATATGCAAAAATAGCCCATTTGGATAAGTAATCCAAAAATGACCTCCCTTTAAAAGCTCTTCAACTTTTTAAGAAATGTGTTATTTGCTTCCCGGAAGTTGGAAATATACTGCTAAAGGGAAGGAAATCACATTATCAAACTGGACCATAGAGAAAAACTTGCCTTTCGAAGACAAACATACATTTAAGTGCAATGTCTTAGTTTGTATACTCCCGTCTCCAAAGTACTCTATTGGAGCACCTTCAGCACATGGTATATACATACTCAGTGAGTTTGGTTGATGTTCAACAAATATAAACTGTTTTTCTTTTTTCCAGGAGATTGTATTTATGCAGGAGACAATACTTGACTTGCATACAGACCTCATCACCATATACGTTATAACCATTGTTACTGAACATGTAGCCGTTATGATCCATTATTATATATCATAAAATATAAGCGTTTTGTTTTTCTTTGGCCTAGTTGATTAAATTGTTTTGACCATGCTGATTGGGCATATGCCAACCGTGCAATAATAGTTCATTCCGTTACCACGCAAAAGTACATTTAGAGTGCAATAGTTCATCTGTGTCATTGATTGCTTTAGTTAGACAGTCACAACGTCACTCTTGTGAATTCACGTCATGTGACCATCCAGTAGTTCATTCCGTAACCGGGGGCGTCCATGGCCGAGTGGTAAGAGTCTTTGACTTGCAATCATTTGCCCCTCACCGCTGTAGGTTCGTTCCCTCAGGGGCCTAGGAATTTTTATGTGAGGAAGCTATCCAGCTGCCTTGCGGAACGTCGGTGGTTCTACCCAAGTGCCTGCCCGTGCACGAAAATTGCCCGGAGGGGCACCTGGGGTCTTCGTCCACCAGTGGAAGCTGGAAAGTCGCCATATGACCTTAGCTGTTGGTGCGACTATAAAGTCCAATTCAATTCAGTTCATTCCGTAACCGTGCAGTACTACATTCAACGTGCAATAATTCATCTATTTCATTAGCGTGCTTTTTTATAAGTAAAAAAAAAAAAAAAGACAAAAAACGCTTATATTTATGATCTATACTAAACAACTATTTCATTCCTTAGAGGTCAGTGGTTTAGAACTTTATCCTCGGCAGTGACTACCGACCCTTGAATGGTAATAGTACACTTCAAGGGTCAGTAGTTGCTCCCTCTGATAAATAGTTCTAACCATCAACTTCAAAGGGATAGTTGTATACTATTCATATTATTCTAATTTATTCCACCCAAATCAGCTAAAGGAGCGGAGAATAATCAACAATCCCGTCGAATGCGGCGAAGTCAGTCTGGTAATATACATATACTACGATCCCTCTCTTCTGTATATTATCGGCATGATGTATGCAGGTCTCTTGATTTTATCTTTCGTCAGTCTCAAGGTATCTAGAACATGTTCCAGTTGTTCAGTTCTGTTCTGATTTCAGTTCGATTTAGTTCTTGTTGAACTTGTTCCACTTCTCAGCTTGTTCAGATTGATTCAGACTTTAAAGGTACACACAGCAATCTTGTTTTCTTTAAAACTTGTGGCGTATCGAAATCTTCAAGTTTTATTCCTTTTAATTTAATTACATTCAAGCTATCTTTCAGCCAAAACGATACTGGATTAACAGTTCGAGGTGCTAATTAAATACTTCAAGATTGCCGTGTGTTCCTTTAATTAAACTAACAGTCAGCTTTGCAAACCAGTCTGTTACGTGTTTCGTATTACTATGCCTGCTGCTGGTCTAGAATGGCTGGAGTGTAATTGCTACCTTGTTGTTGGTACATTTAACTCCTTTTGTCTCATTTTGTTGTTTAATTCAATTGAGTAAAAGCAGGTAAAAAGTCACTAAACTATCTTGATTAATCCAGAAACATAACTAACAACACGAGACGTCAGATTTTTCAACCTGTGTTTACTCAATTGAGTTAAAAGCTACATAAATAATACAAAATTTATACTGGTTTTCTGTTAATCTATATGCATTTTAAAATGTCTGAATCAAACTGAAACACATGTGGAGTACTGGTTGTTTAACATGTTTAGTTCATTGTTGATCTACAGCATGTTGTTCTTGTGAAGGGATGTTAGATGCCAGATCGTGTTTGCATGACCGTTGTGAAGAGATTTTAGTTGTCAGATCGAGTTTGCATGACCGTTGTGAAGAGATGTTAGTTGTCAGATGGTGTCTGCATGACTGTTCATCAGTTGTAGTCACTAGGGAAACCTTAACACCGTATATGGATGTGTAGAGATTCTTCATGACTGTGCAGTTGAAATCGCTAGAAAAACATTAATACTATACAAGGATGCTGCACAAATCACCCTATGCTAACATTGTCCCGATCATATCGATTATTCTGGTTTTGGTATAATTTTGCAGATATTTTCAGTAAAGATTTAATAAAAACAATTCTAAAAAATTTCAAAATAGGAAAACAGTGATTAGTCCTTTATTATCCATATCTTCCCTGTTGAAAACAAACATGCGGAACACTAATTTTCATTGATCAAGTTGCAAACATTGAAGCAGTATAATTTGTTTGTACCTACATTACATGACCCATGTGAGAGACCAGAGTAAGTCTACTGTATCAATGGACAGTGTTTTCATTATGGGGATTTGTCAATTAATGCTTAGAGGATTGCAAATAATTGTGTTGCTTCACGTGTAATGGTAGCATCCATGGATGCCTTTCACTAAATGGAACATGTTACAATAAAAGCTATACTTCGTTATATAATTTATAAAGAACTTTATTGTGCCTTGCCATGGTCCCTGTTCTACAACAGTTTTGGATGCTTTTTCGTTTTCTTCTGTTTCGAGATACTCGTTTGCTAATTTTAATCCGAAATTACATGTTCTGGTTGGATAGAGTTAGGCGAAATATTGAAGGAATGATAGATGAAGTTTATGTTAGGACATGATTAGTATTGAATATGTGTTTAAACAGATTCATGCCTACCATGTCGGAACAGATTCATGTTTACCATGTCGCTGACCATTTGATCATCTGCGTCAGATTTTTCAGCCTTCTGAAAACATCAGACATATTTACAATTTGTCTTTTAACTCTTTAATTGGACATGGTCTTTGTTTTCTTCTATCTTCATGATCCTGGTTCTCATTATTTTGTCTAAAATTCTCCTCTCATCTTTATTAACTACATTTTGAGGAACAGTTTTCTCAGTGGAACTGTGCTATAGCAAAGAGATATTATGAGAGTGAAACGCAATACTGTTGTATATTATTTGCTATTTATATGCAGATTTATATGCAGTTACAACAGTGTTACATTGAACTCCCGATTGTATATGTAGGCAGTTGTGTACCTTTCACATTTTGAAATAATCACACAACTCTTTGTGTGCCAAGTACTACTTCCATAAGATTCACACACGTTTGAAATACCACAGTATGCTGTAACAATGATCATCACGTTTTTTTGGACAAAGACTTTACAATGATTGTCAAGCTTTTATGGACAAGGAGTCTACAATGATTGTCAAGCTTTTATGGACGAAGAGTTTACAATGATTGTCAAGCTTTGTATGGACAAAGAGTTTACAATGATTGTCAAGCTTTTATGTGGGTCCCAAAGGGGTGGTGTGTGTTCACGTGATCACGTAAAATAAAAACAAGGATCACGTCTTCACGTGAAAATAGCAGAACTTTTACATTTCACGTTAAATGTGGATGAGCAGATGTGAAGCGCTATAGGCTCGAGCTTCTCTAGTACAATGTGTGGGTTGCAACAACAACAAAAAAACAAAACAAAAAAAACCACAGACAATCACACACAAACTTGAGCCGTCAGATGTATTCTGAGGCTTTCAAATTGACAACAGCATTCTGGCATCTCCCTTTTCCCCATTAACAAAAATACAAACAATAAACTCAAACGGAGGAATAGCGTTCTGCCATTCTGCAACGGTGATGAAGTCCATAAACAGAGCAGATACGATTCTCGCGCGCTATTAGATCTGCGCAGCGACCTAGCGGTATTAGTGTTGTACTACCGAGACCATCATACAAATAGTAATAGATTTGAAATCCAGTCAAGGGAGACCACTTTTGTCAGCAAACTGTATTAGACTAGTTCCAGGCCGACCAGTGCTACTTGTAATGTAGTGAGCTATGTCAGTGAAACTGTCAGCATACCACCAGTCTATACTGCCTATACTGTATCTGATACACGACTCGGCTGATTGTAGTGTCCCCCGGAGATTCCCCGTGCCAGATGTTCACTCAAGTACGAAAGTTCAGCTCTCGGGGGAGGAGGAGGGACACTAAAAAGACTGAAAAGGACTAAAAATTCACATTTCACGTCACCATATCACGCGATCACGTTTTACCAAGACCAAAATCGACGGATCACGCCGATATAATTTTCACGCAATCACGCCAAAAAATATTGTTTGTTTCACGTGTCACGTTTTTAAAAACACCCCGATCACGTTTTCATGCAAATCCCCTTTGGGACCTCCTTTTATAGGACAAAGAGTTTACAATGATTGTCAAGCTTTTTATGGACAAAGAGTCTACAGTGATTGTCAAGCTTTTATGAACAAAGAGTCGTGAAAAATGATTATCAAACTTTTTTGGACAAAGAGTTTTTTACATTGATTTTCAAGCTTTTTTTGGAAAAAAAGTTGACACTTCTTTCAGTAGAATCTACCAATAGATTCAATTAAATAATTTATTACATTTATTTATCCACTCGTATTTACATCTCACTTCTGTATGTATGTCTCACTTTCTTGTCCTGACTACACCTCCTACACTTCTCAACAGATTTTGGTGAGACATCATCAAAAGTACAGTATAAAGTCGAGTTGGTGCATATCGTCGCGCTGTTCTGGTCCATTTACTTTAGTTAAGATATGGTCTGGGCTTAGATGATAGCTTACAGTGTGGGCGTTTTGTGTCCACAGCCACATTTCTAGTGTGATTCATGTGTTACTCTGGCCAGATAAGCTTTGAAGTTGAAGTTGAAATTGAATTAAAACTGCCATGTATCTTCTACTAGTCATTTTCACGCCACGTGTTTCATGTTGGAGGAAGGTTGAAGCCTTCCAAAGTACTGTATTTCCCCCTAATTGTGGTGCCCGGGCAATTTGCAAAATGCCAAGGTATACAATTAAAAAAATAAATAGGTTTCTACAAAATATCCAAAAATTTATTGAATTTTGAGTTTTTTTTGGATATAAAATATTAAATTTATTGAATTTTTAGCTCTACTGATCAGAGATCAGCAGAGCTTATGCCGTGGTGCGTCGTCCGTCCGTCTGTCCGTCGTCTGTCCGTAAACCTTTTTTTTGTAGCGACTACTCCTCTGAAACTACTGAATGGATTTTCATGAAACTTTACAGAAATGTTGCCCATGAAGTCTAGTTGATCCTAGCAAAAATTCAATGTTGATGTAAAATCCAAGATGGCCGCCAGATCTAAAAATAGGTTTTTAAAAAACAAGTTTGTAGCGACTACTTCATGAAAACTATAAGTGATATTGATATGGGACTTTTTTCTAAAATGATCAGCATGACATGATTGTTGGTCCTTGTCGAAAATCGTTTTGATTCGACGTTTAAACATGGCTGCCAGCGGCCCATCTTTGTTTGCATAGAGTTATATAATGAAAACTTGTAGCGACTACTCCTCTGAAACTACTTGACGGATTTTCATGAAACTTCACAGGAATGTTGCTCTTGATGTCTAATTGATCCTAGCAAAATTTCAGGTCGGCCGGAAATTCAAGATGGCTGCCAAGGCTAAAAACAAATTTTCAAAATAGAAGTTTTTAAGTGACTACTTCTTGAAAACTATAAGTGATATTGATATGGGACTTTTTCTAAAATGATCAGCATGACATGATATTGGTCCTTTTCAAAAATCGTTTTGATTTGACGTTAAACATGGCTGCCAGTGGCCATCTTTGTTTACATAGAGTTATATAGTAAAAACTTGTAGCGACTAATCCTCTGAAATTACTTGGCGGATTTTCATGGAACTTTACAGGAATATTGCTCTTAATGTCTTATTGATTCTAAAAAAAATTCAGATCGGCCAGAAATTCAAGATGGCCGCCACAGCTAAAAATAGATTTTTAAAAAATAAGTTTGTAGCGACTACTTCTTGAAAACTATAAGTGATATTGATATGGGACTTTTTCTAAAATGATCAGCATGACATGATGGTTATCCGAGTCAGACATTATTTTGATTCGACGTTTAAACATGGCTGCCAGTGGCCATCTTTGTTTACATAGAGTTATATAATGAAAACTTGTAGCGATTACTCCTCTGAAACTACTTGACGGATTTTCATGAAACTTCACAGGAATGTAGCTCTCGATGTCTAATTGATCCTAGCAAAATTTCAGATTGGCCAGAAATTCAAGATGGCCGCCACAGCTAAAAATAAGTTTGTAGCGACTACTTCCTGAAATCAAAATCAATCAGTAGAGCTTCAAGGTCATTGACCTCTTGTTTTATATATATTTTTAGCTCTACTGATCAGAGATCAGCAGAGCTTATGCCGTGGTGCGGCGTCCGTCGTCCGTCCGTCCGTCTGTCCGTCCGTCTGTCCGTTAACTTTTATTTGTAGCGACTACTCCTCTGAAACTACTAGATGGATATTCATAAAACTTTACAAAAATGTTGCCCATGAAGTCTAGTTGATCCTAGCAAAAATTCATGTTGATGTGAAATCCAAGATGGCCGCCAAAGCTAAAAATAGATTTTTTAAATACAAGTTTGTAGCGACTACTTCTTGAAAACTATAAGTGATATTGATATGGGACTTTTTCTAAAATTATCAGCATGACATGATGTTGGTCCTTGTCGAAAATCGTTTTGATTTGACGATAAACATGGCTGCCAGCGGCCATCTTTGTTTACATAGAGTTATATAATGAAAACTTGTAGCGACTACTCCTCTGAAACTACTTGACGGATTTTCATGAAACTTCACAGGAATGTTGCTCTTGATGTCTAATTGATCCTAGCAAAATTTCAGGTCGGCCGGAAATTCAAGATGGCCGCCACGGCTAAAAATAATTTTTCAAAATACAAGTTTGTAGCGACTACTTCTTGAAAACTATAAGTGATATTAATATGGGACTTTTTCTAAAATGATCAGCATGACATGATGTTGGTCCTTATCAAAAATTGTTTTGATTCGACGTTAAACGTGGCTGCCAGCGGCCATCTTTGTTTACATAGAGTCATATAGTAAAAACTTGTAGCGACTACTCCTCTAAAACTACTTGGCAGATTTTCATGAAACTTTACAGGAATGTTGCTCTAAATGTCTAATTGATCCTAGCAAAATTTCAGATCGGCCAGAAATTCAAGATGGCTGCCACAGTTAAAAATAGATTTTTAAAAAATAAGTTTGTAGTGACTACTTCTTGAAAACTATAAGTGATATTGATATGGGACTTTTTCTAAAATGATCAGCATGACATGATGGTTATCCGAGTCGAACATTATTTTGATTCGACATTAAACATGGCTGCCAGTGGCCATCTTTGTTTACATAGAGTTATATAATGAAAACTTGTAGCAACTACTCCTCTGAAACTACTTGACGGATTTTCATGAAACTTCACAAAAATGTTGCTCTTGATGTCTAATTGATCCTAGCAAAATTTCAGGTCGGCCGGAAATTCAAGATGGCCGCCATGGCTAAAAATAGATTTTCAAAATACAAGTTTGTAGCGACTACTTCTTGAAAACTATAAGTGATATTGATATGGGACTTTTTCTAAAATGATCAGCATGACATGATGTTGGTCCTTATCAAAAATCGTTTTGATTCGACGTTAAACGTGGCTGCCAGCGGCCATCTTTGTTTACATAGAGTTATATAATGAAAACTTGTAGCGACAACTCCTCTGAAACTACTTGACGGATTTTCATGAAACTTCACAAAAATGTTGCTCTTGATGTCTAATTGATCCTAGCAAAATTTCAGGTCGGCCGGAAATTCAAGATGGCCGCCATGGCTAAAAATAGATTTTCAAAATACAAGTTTGTAGCGACTACTTCTTGAAAACTATAAGTGATATTGATATGGGACTTTTTCTAAAATGATCAGCATGACATGATGTTGATCCTTGTCGAAAATCGTTTTGATTCGACGTTAAACATGGCTGCCAGCGGCCATCTTTGTTTACATAGAGTTATATTGTAAAAACTTGTAGCGACTACTCCTCTGAAACTACTTGGCGGATTGTCATGAAACGTTACAGGAATGTTGCTCTTGATGTCTAATTGATCCTAGATAAATTTCAGGTCGGCCGGAAATTCAAGATGGCCGTCACAGCTAAAAATAGATTTTTAAAAAATAAGTTTGTAGCGACTACTTCTTGAAAACTATAAGTGATGTTGATATGGGACTTTTTCTAAAATGATCAGCATGACATGATGTAGATCCTTGTGGAAAATTATTTTGATTCGACGTTAAACATGGCTGCCAGTGGCCATCTTTGGTTACATAGAGTTATATAGTAAAAACTTGTAGCGACTACTCCTCTGAAACTACTTGACGGATGTTCATGAAACTTCACAGGAATGTTGCTCTTGATGTCTAGTTGATCCTAGAAAAATTTCAGGTCGGCCGGAAATTCAAGATGGCCGCCACAGTTAAAAATAGATTTTAAAAAAATAAGTTTGTAGCGACTACTTCCTGAAAACTATAAGAGATATTGATATGGGACTTTTTCTAAAATGATCAGCATGACATGATGGTTATCCGAGTCGAACATTATTTTGATTCAATGTTAAACATGGCTGTCAGTGGCCATCTTTGTTTACATAGAGTTATATAATGAAAACTTGTAGCGACTACTCCTCTGAAACTACTTGACGGATTTTCATGAAACTTCACAGGAATGTTGCTCTTGATGTCTAATTGATCCTAGCAAAATTTCAGGTCGGCCGGAAATTCAAGATGGCCACCACAGCTAAAAATAGATTTTCAAAAAAACAGTTTGTAGCGACTACTTCCTGAAATCAAAATCGATCAGTAGAGCTTCAAGGTCATTGACCTCTTGTTTAAAAAAGGTAGGGAGAGGGGAAGAGTGTCGGGGTTGCTTCTGTTGGGGAAGGCGTTCTTATTAGGAGAAATACGGTATGTTCAAAATTGAGGAAGGTTGCACCCTTCAACCAACCAATGTTCACGTCAAGGAGGAAGGTGGCACACTTCCAACTAATGTTCACGTTTAGAGGAGGAATGTTGCACCATCTACTAAAACTGATTATAAGAAAATTTAAATGAATAATTAAAATAAATGAAACAGAATCTTTAAGGATCACTTTATAGAAAAATACATGCACACAAAATGAAATTAAGTAACATTGTTTTAAAAACGAATGCACAGAACCAACAGCTAGCTACATTTTTCCATATTATGCGATATGCAAATGTTTTTAGTATAGAAAGAAATTTGGTTCATGATTCTATGATTCTAATCTCATTTGTCATACACAATCGTGCCAGGGCTTCATTCTGTATTAACAGTAAGAAATATAGTGTAACAGGGAGTACAATTTCGGCTCAGTTTAACCCGTGATTCAGTTGGGGATTTTCAGCAAGGACAATTATACAGAATATTTTAGAATTGACCCATTATTAAAATATCTTCATATTTCAGATTAAATAAAAAATGTTCTATTACTGTGCTACTTCTCTTTAGCAGTCTCTTATGAGGGAATATGTCTTATTAAGGATGGTGGCACTCATTATTATGGATTCATACTTAAAGGGAGTACATCAGACTGTTAATTTGGTTAAAAAATAATAGTGAAAAGCTATGAAATTTTAAACGGTTCAATGATATAGATGGAATAGTAACAGTAATAATTGATATTTATAAATTACATCAAGTCTTATTTCTTTATCGCCAAGTTTAAAATGGCGCGTAACCATAGTTAGGCAATACCATATCTGGGTATTTTATAAGTTCAGTGTACCATTAGTTGGTAGTTTATGGCTCATTGAGTTTATTTTTATGAGTTTAATACTGAATTAATGTATTTGAGCAATTCTGAAAAAACACCAGTCGTGATGTACTCCCTTTAAGAGAGGTGCCTGCTAAAGGGAGTTGAACTGTGTAATTTAATGCAAATATGTAGAAAGGTCACAAACATGTGAAGTCAAACCTGTTTTAAGAGACCACTAAAGGGAAAAGCAAACTTGGTCTCATAACACAGGTTCTAATACAGGTGTGTTTTTAATTAAAAATAATACAACTGGGAATTGAAATGGTCTCTTAAAGCATGTGATCTCTTGATAGAGGTGGTATTTTGAAATTGTAGGTACGACTGCAAATGTATGTGCAGATGAAGAGATTTGCACTTTAAATAAAGTAATTTCTAGAAGGAAGTTTATTGGTCAGTATATACAATGGATAAAACAAAACTTACCTTTTTACAGTGGAGGAGGAGAGCAGCGAGGGAGGGTCAATAGGTCGCGACCCCACCAATTCAGCAAGGTCATCCGTCAGTGACACTGTTTTCAATGATGACCCTTTTGGGAAGAAGAAGGGCGGCAAGAAGATGAAGGGGGCAAAAAGTTCTGGGGGCCTTTTGAAAGGATTCTTCAAGTAAGCGAATACAATAATAAATTACTTTTAATGGAAGGCTTTAATCTTGATGTACGTTACCATTCAAACAAAAAATTGTCAGACTTGCTCACGGAAGAGCTCCCAATATAACAGGTGGTGAAAAATTTGTTCCTCAACCGGGACTCAAACTCAGGGTCTCTGGTTTACCGTACCAGGGCTCTAACCACTGAGCTATCGAGGACACTCGGTTAGGAATCAATATTTCACCATATACCTGTATCCGGTTACATACACCTCCACCAGATTGAAATTCGTCCCTGAATTTCTAGTGAAGTTAACTCAAGGCCGGCTGTCAGACTTATTTTCATACTGTTACATGCCAACAGACACGGTCCTGGATCCCGGATGAGCCTCAAAATATAACAGGTGGTGAAAAAAATTGTTCCTCAACCGGGACTCGAAACCCAGGGTATCTGGTTTACCGTACCAGGGTTCTAACCACTGAGCTATCGAGGACATATGGTTAGGAATCGAAATCTCACCACATACCAGTACCCGGTTACATACGCCTCCACCAGATTGAAATTCGTTACTGAATTTCAAGTGGAGTTAACCCCAAGGCGGCTGTCAAGACTTATTTTCATACTGTTTCATGCTAACAGACACGGTCCTGGATACCGGACAAGCCCCAAATATAACAGGTGGTGAAAAAATCGTACCTCAACCGGGACTCGAACCCAGGATCTCTGGTTTACCGTACCAGGGTTCTGACCACTGAGCTATCGAGGACATACGTTTGGCATCCTACGGAGAAGGCCAATTCAGCATATGACATCCTCACACAAACATACGACATCATCGTTTGACAATGTTATATACAGGCAGCTACTCTAATAAATGCTGCATATGAGGCTTTTTTGAAGTTATGTTATAAATAGAATGTCAAATTTGCTATAAATAGAATCTCACATTTGTTATAAATAGAATCTCACATTTGTACCTATTTAATATTGAATTTATTAAACTCGTTAGATAAAATTGATATGATGCTCTGCAAAGCCTCACATCATGTCATTTTATCCAACTTGTTTAATAAATTCAATATTAAACAGGCACTCATGTAAGATCCTGTATAAGGCGCATTTATACATAATTATACCGATATGCTTAACTGTACAACCGTGACTTTAAGAGTTGTTGAATTTCAGATTTGGGCGTGGCAGGAAGACTCCGGTGGAGGATATAGGGAAGGCAGATAACCCTCGCGCTGAGGAGGGAAACAAAGATGCTGTTGATGGTCCGGAGTCGGCTGAACACAGAGAGCATAGAGAACACCAGGAACTAATGTGGCGACAAGCTCAGGAAGCCCAAGAAAGGTGATTCATCATACAGGGCCAGTCATTGCATGTAGCATTGAGACAACTTGGCCAAGTGCCAAGAGGTCACAAAAACAATTTGCATAATCTGTCAATATTTAAGAAATTGATTCGCATTTTTAGTGTGGGTTTTAAACGCTGGTAGTAAAATTAATGGCAAATAACCAAATTCCCATATAGCCACTTATGAATCTGTCTCCTTGCAGGGCCCACAAGCTAACCTGTTTCTTATTAATCTGTTTCCCTGCAGGTCCCAGGAGCTGACCTATTTCTTATTAACAGGCCTGCCAAATCTCCGGATAAAATCCGGATTTTTCAGTCGCTCTCCGGATCTCGGATTTAATTTGTATTAGAGTTATGAAGATTTCGTATTTGCATTAAGATTTGTTTAGAATTTTGGTAGAAATTATAGTCTGTCTAATCGAATTACTATGCTAATTTATTATTTTCTATAACTATCAAACAATGCATCAATTTGTATTAATTGCATAAATAATATAAATTTGCGCTCTAAAAAAAGTATTGCGAAAATCAAGTCGCGCACTCCAAATTTGCATTTAAAAAATTAATGTTCTTCGCGCACTTTAAATTTTAAATTCTAAAAATCTCCGGATTTTGTGGTAAGAGTTTTGGCAGACCTGTATTAATCTGTTTTCCCGCAGGTCCCAGGAGCAAAGCTATTTCTTTTAATCTATTCCCCTGCAGGGCCCATGAGCCAACCTATTTCTCATTAATCTGTTTCCTTGCAGGGCCCAGGAGCAATACAGAAGGCTGCAGGAGCAGCACCACATGGAGGAGCAGAAACAACGACAGCAGCAGATGGGTCAGTCATTCAACCCCTTCCCCTTCCAGACCCCTGAACCCCATGGTATGGGGCACTCAGCACCAGTTACAAGTAATAGAGAGATCCACAGAGGTTAGATTATAGAAATAAATAGAAAAAGAAAAAAAACAATAGTACACCTAAATAAAAATACTTTTTAAAAAATTCCCATTCAGATCAACCCATGTCCTACATTTGCGCTTTTCTGCCGGTTAAAAGGGTGACCTTATAAACTTTGCTTTATTTGACACCGACTGTTAAAGCAAATGCAATGAGGATATAGTGCATACTGTTATCTGACATCATAAAATGTTGTGAAGAAAAAAAAATGTCAAATTTTGGAAAAGATAGTACTATAGAGAAAATATGGTTCTACATGTCAGATCAAAAGAATATTATGCCTTTTACTATGAGGTTTATTAGGCAGAGCCTCACGCCTCACCATTCTTTGTTTTCTAAGCTTTGCCTAATAAACTTGATAGTAAAAGGCACTGACATAATATTCTGACATAATATTCTCTATGTACAGGTGTATGGATATGTGCTCGGTTAGTTCTTATTTACCATGTAAGTATGCATTGGTAGATCAGCCAATAAGGAGAGGCTGGGACAATTTATCCATTCATAATCGCATATGTATTTTCGTGCGCAGATCAGCCACTGACTCGTGCGGAGAAGATCCAGCAGCTACGTGCAGACCACCAGCGACGTCACCAGGAGAGGCAGGGCCATTATCCCCAGGAGGACAGGGAGGAGGAATACGAGAAACAAATACAGGAGGATGAGAAGAAGGTAGGTCATGGGCAATACACCGCCAACACTGAATGAAGAAGTTCCTGTACTATTATAGTGTTTACTCTAGTCCAAGTTCAAACCACAATATTTTCTGTGCTTCCTCTTTCACTGCCAAAAAAAAACCAGTTACAGGAATATTCCTTTTAGTTAGTGAGTTTTCAAGTAACAATGAGATCATTGCTAACAGGGCTTTTTAGATCACCTGAGCCGAAGGCGTCCGTCGTTACCTTTTGCTTCAAACGACTTCTCCTAAGAAACGCTTGGCCAATTTTGACCAAATATCCATCTATGATCCTTAGATGAATGCTTCTTAAATTTGTTAAAATTAGGTCAGCGCGACTTAAAGTTAGGTCAGCGCGACATCCAAGATGGCCACCATTACCATATATGGTCGAAACCTTAAAAAACGTCTTCTCAAGAACTGCTGGACAGATTTCCACAGTTTTTCTTTTAAAATGATCGCCAATGCCTAGACTATCAAGTTTGTTCAAATGAAGTCCCCTGGGGCAAAAATGACCAAGCCCTGGGGATCCAAAGTTTGTATATTGAGATTTTGCATGTTTTTCATAGATTTATATAGGAAAAAGCTTTAAAAATCTTCTCTGAAACCACAAGGCACATATTACATGTAGCATCAGCTTATTGTCCTCTACTAAATTTGTTCAAATGGTGACCTTGGTGTCTAATTTGGCCCCGCCCTGGGGATCACAGTTTTACATAGACTTATATAGAAAAAAAAAAAATCTCTGAAACTGCAAGAGCCAGATGTTTAATATTTTGCATTTGCTATAAGCTTATGATCCTCTACCAAGTTTTTTTAAATGGGGACCCTGATGTCAAATTTGGCCCCGCCCCGGGGGTCACAGTTTAACATAGACTGTATAGGAAAAAAATAGTCAGAGGTTTAATATTTTGCATTTACTTTACTCTTATGGTCCTTTACCAAGTTTGTTCAAATGGTGATCCTGGGGTCACATTTGGCCCCGCCCCAGGGATCACGTTTTACATAACTTCTTTAGGGAAAACTTCTTCTCTGAAACCACAAGGCACACACTGTCATATATTACATTTAGCCCTGGGGTCACATTTGGCCCTGCCAGGTGTTACACTCTAGCACCTTCATTTTGTAATTGATCTTTTCCAAACTTATATCAATGTTGTTAACACAACAGAGGCCACATTTCTTGAACAATCTTAACCAAACTTGCACAGATTGTAATACTATATGACCATTAAATTTCGAAGAAGTTCGATAATGTGCCAGTACTCAGGTGATCGATTTAGGGCCTTCTTGGCCCTCTTGTTTTATCTGAAAATAAAAGAAGAAAATCAACTGTTTATAAATAAGTTTCTTTAATTTCTTTAATAATATTGAAACATAACATCTCATTTATAAAAGTGTTTGCATGAATATAGAAGTAGTAATTTCCTTCCCTCTCACCCTCTGGGCTTCCATTCACAGTCATTGGTGTGCCTTTTTTAGTCTGCAGAGTCTCGGTAATCTCAACTTGTTCTTTTACTGTATGGAACACGAATGTCAGAACTGTCATAAAAGCCCATAAGTCTTCCTTTGTGGCAGTGGAAGGAAAAAATATGCCAGTAATATTAGGTGCTGGTCGGCGAGGATAAATATGCTAATAGTTTTAGGAGGGCTTTCCGCGTGATTTTTAGCTAGACTTCATATTTATATCCCACTTTCACAAATTGAAGTGGGGGCTATATAGGAATCACGTTCATAACGTCACATCCCGTCGCGTCTCGAAGTGCTCAAGGGTGAGCTATTGTGGTCGTCCGTCCGTGCGTCCGTGTGTGTGCCCGTCCACAATTGCTTCAAATGACCTCCTCTGAAACCGCTTGGCCAATTTTGACGAAACTTAACAGGAATGATCCTTGGGTGGTCCATGGCAACCGAAAGAAAAAAGTTGGAAAACTTTAAAAATCTTCTCTAAAACAACTGGCTTGATTTCAAAATAATTTCACAGAAATGATGTTTGGGTGACTCTCTACCAAGGTTGTTCAAGCAGCGTTGTTTCGTTAAAAAACATTACTGCCAGGGCTTATTTTTGCTCTATTTCTATATGCAAAGCTTAAAATATCTTCTCGTTAGATACCGCTTGATGGATTTCGAATTAATTTCATAGAAGTGATGTTTGGGTGGGCCTCTATCAAGATTATTCAAGCCGGGTTGATTCGTCAAAAAATGTGGCTACCAGAGGACGGGGCTTATTGTTGCTATATTTCTATATGGAAATCTTAAAAAAAATTGTCGTCTGAAACTGCTTGATGGATTTCAAATTAATTTCACAGAAACAATGTTTGAGTGGGCCTCTATCAAGATTGTCAAAAAACATGGCTGCCAGGGGGCGTGATTTATTTTTGCTACATTTCTATATGGAATATTTTAAAAATCTTCTCGTCTGAAACTGCTCGATGGATTTCAAAATAATTAATTAATTATAAGCAGTAGTAAATTCGAAGTAATTTATTAATAATTAATTAAGATTGTTAAAACTGGGTTGATCTGTCCAAAAACATGGTTGCCAGGGGGCGAGGCAGTTTCCCTATATAACTAGATCAGTTCTGAAACGCAAGTTTTTAATCAGATAGTTTGCATGTACCATCACCTACTGATCCTAGACAAATATTGAACCTGGGGTAAAATTATGTGTGTATTGCATCAAGTTTGTTGAAATGGTGAACCAAGTGGTCAGAATTTGCCCCATCCTATTTGTCAATAGTTTTCATTTGGATCCTAAAAAAAAAGTATTTCTCAAACAGTTTTGAATCGGTTGTTCCAAAACTTCATATACACATGACAACGGATGACCTTATGTCTCTCTACGTATAGTTGATTGCCTAATTTATTACAAAATTATGGCCTTTTGTTTGACTTATAATAAAAAAGCATGGGTATTCATCACCTTCAGTGACAGTTCTAGTAATCTTTGATTCAAATGACATGTATCTACCAGAATCTCCTTCAGAGCTACGAAGGCATAAACAATAAAATATTGTCTGTGAATGGAAGTCCTTTATTTGTATATTTATGTAGTTTATCACATAATTTGCGGTTGGGAGTGTTATAAAGCCAGAGACTCGCATCATTTATCACATAACTTATGGTGGGGGAGTGGAATAACACCATTCTATATTTTCGATATACCACTAATTATATAAGTATGCAAATAAGCCTGGTATGCGCAGTTCAAAAAAATTGATAATGATAATGATAATTCCCACGGTTTATGTCGGTTTCGCGAGTTAAAGCGACAGGCAAAATGCAATAATAGTCGATATGTGAGTTATGTGATAAATAGAATCTAACATTCGTTCTCATTCATTATTGAATTTATTAAACTCGTTAGCAAAAATGATATAATGCTCCTCTTATTCATTATTGAATTTATTAAACTCGTTAGCAAAAATGATATAATGCTCGGCAAGAGGAGCATTATATCATTTTTGCTAACGAGTTTAATAAATTCAATAATGAATGAGTACTCGTGTAAGATCCTCGATATAATTTTATCTAACTAGTTTAATAAATTCAATATTAAACATGTATGCATGTACAATCCTCTATACATATATTATAATCAAAATAAACCCACACTTTGCTAATTTTATTCATTTATTTAAACCTCTAACAAAAACAGCATGCATTGATATTCCTTGATTGATTTAAACCTGGAAGCTTTACGCTAACCTTAACCTTTAACCCGCTAAACACGACAATAATAGCCTTTACGTCCATTGTAAACCCTGGCCAGAGTTTACAATGTCCAGCTGCTGATCAGTCATTTCCCCCAATACACCCCTTTGTCACATAAATGGAATGGTCTTAAATCAAAGAAAGAACAGTCCATTATATGTATGTAGTGGGTAAGGGGATTAAAGGGACACATGCCAAATAACAATTTACACTTCAAATTATTAATCTAGTATTTTTTCAAACTTTTAACCTGTTTACATATATTTAATTTCCTTTTGTATTCTGCCATATGTTTCAATACATTACAGGTGCAGTATAATCAACAATTGATAATATTCAAAAATAGTTTGCTTCAAACTATAGCTAGTCAAATAATTAATAATAATGATTTGTAAATAGGAAAGTTATGAAAAAAACTAACTCGACACCAAATTTTTTAAAAAAATAATTCAAAAATGCCATGTGTCCCTTTAAAGTAAGAAAGATTTACCAACAAGTGGGTTGGGAATGTAAAACAAAATGGTACATTTGATGGTGGTGTCAGCAATGAGTC
Source organism: Cyrtodaria siliqua (assembly GCA_037043455.1). Classification (NCBI taxonomy): domain Eukaryota; kingdom Metazoa; phylum Mollusca; class Bivalvia; order Adapedonta; family Hiatellidae; genus Cyrtodaria; species Cyrtodaria siliqua. The sequence continues at coordinate 116,393 of JAWPHD010004199.1, forward strand.
GGCAACTTCTTGCAATTATCACCGATTAGGCAGCAACTGTTTACAATTCTTATTTATATAAATCGATATAAATAATCAGTACCCTTGTGAACTGAAATTATTCGGCGCCAGCAGTTTAAATCAAAATTCGAATTGAAAGCGATACAGAAATTATGAAAGCCTACAGTTTTATTAAACTGAATGCTGATTGGCTAAATTTGTCTGAGAAGGCCAAAGGAAATTAGTAGATTTGTTTATAGAGTGTAGTTCTTGATAAATGGTATATCGTTAGGTGATTTGTTACGCTGTACTTCAAATGTGACAGGAAAAGATATAGAAAGGAATAGACATGCTGAAATTGCAAATAAATTATTCTGTTTTCTTGCAAAGTGGGTTAATTTTACATGGTAACTGGTAATGAAACCCTATTAAAAATTACATATCGCCGTGATTTCCTAGTCACCGTGATTTTTCAAGTTGCCCGGATCTTCTTCTCTGAAAACACAAGGGCTACAGCTTTGATACTTTGCATGTAGCATCATATAGTGGTCCTTTACCAAGTTGTACAAATGGTGACCCTGGGGTCAGAATAAGCCCCTCACCGGGGGATCAAAAGTTTTACATAGAAATATTAGGAAATACATTCAAAAATCTTCTTTTTTGAAACCACAAGGTTAGAGCTTTGATATTTTGCATGTAGCATCATCTAACAGAGTACACTTTGCCAGTAGATCGATTCAGGCCCTTTTGGGCCTCTTGTTCCCTTTGAATATTTTAACAATTGGCCTTCCGTAATGGAAGGCACTAACTTGTTTTGTTCAATCACTATACATTGTGCTTCCCGAAGCGCCGACTATCTTGTTTAAAGGTATTTCTTATTTTTGGAATATCTATGAAACTTGGGGATTTTTTTTTATCCCTATAAGAGCATATAATTACATTACAAAGGAGACAACCTATAATCTAATACTGTAAACATAGTAATGTTCGTGCATAAAAACGTCATCGATTAGATTATGACAGTCTTAATTCTCAAAGTTTTTTTATTATGATTTTAAAAATTTAAAAAAAAAAAAGATTAGGATTATTTTTGATGTGACTGCATTTAAAGGGACAATTATAGCCTTAACTTTAGCTTATAAAAAAACTAAATAATTACGTTGACAAAAATAACATGAATACAATTACTGAATTTTCATTATTAAAATTATTGAATGTAACTGTCATAACAATAAAGCCTGATTTATTCTGGTGAAACACATGTCGATGAAATGTACTAAGAACGCATGTTTCACTGTATATTTTTTGTCAAGACTACTCTTAACTTTAATGATGTTGACAAAATATACCCTTACTTTTTTGAGACAAAACATTTTTGCAATTTGCCTAAAGTGACAATTTTAAGCAGGCAAACATTAAAATTTTATTGGTTTGCAGTTCAGCAAACAATTAGAAAACTTTATATCAAAATAACCTAAGTAACATCCTATTCAACTGCATTAAAGTTGTGTGTTTAGTAATAGAGGCTAAATGTAGGTGGTTGAATGTAGATAGTAGAAAGTTGACTGAGACAAAATATTGTAAAATTACATGACCTTATTATGCTTAAGTTTTATTTAAAGCAAAAAAAACAACAACATAGCTCTAGAGAACTACTTTTCATATATTAAAATTCCAATAATTAGGAATTCAACGGCTGAAACATGGACGCATGTTACGTTTTTCTTAAAGTGACATCTTTTCTAAATTTTTCAACAGTGAACATGTGTTTTATTAATGCATATTCAATGCAAAATACAGTTTTGTTAAGATGTAACCAAAAAGTTTTATTTTTAGCTCGACTGATCAGAGGTCAGGAGAGCTTACGCCGTGGTGCGTCGTCCGTCTGTCCGTCCGTCTGTCTGTCTGTCCGTAAACTTTTATTTGTAGCGACTACTCCTCTGAAACTACTGGATGGATATTCATGAAACTTTACAGAAATGTTGCCCATGAAGTCTAGTGGATCCTAGCAAAAATTCATGTTGATGTGAAATCCAAGATGGCCACCAAAGCTAAAAATAGATTTTTAAAATACAAGTTTGTAGCGACTACTTCTTAACTATAAGTGATATTGATATGGGACTTTTTCTAATTGATCAGCATGACATGATATTTGTCCTTGTCAAAAATCTTTTTGATTCGACATTAAACATGGCTGCCAGTGGCCATCTTTGTTTACATAGAGTTATATAGTAAAAACTTGTAGCGACTACTCCTCTGAAACTATACTGAAAGGAAAAAGAAACGCAGGGTGCGTATTTCCGCTATATATTGTATGTTTAATATGCTACTGCTAATCGAATGGTACAGGGCGACATTAGGCCTGTCCTTTTAAAAAGAAGGTTTAAACAGCACTGAACACACCAATGGTTACCCCTTTAAAGTTTCATTATCGTCAGAATGCGCATTTGGCTCAAGCAGGTGAGCAAACTTAGGCTTTAAATGTTGCAATCACTTAACATTAAATACAGTACTGAACTGGCTCAATTTTTCAAAGAGGAACTTCAGCATTTATGAATTTCTTGTTACAACGTGTACTGTGATTAAAACGTCTACAACATCACAGTTGTGTCCTTTAACTAACTGCACTTTTTTTTTTACAAAACATCTTGGGATTTCCTTGGAATATATATGGAATTAAGTGTGCAGTATATGCAATATTTAGCCGAAATACGCACACTGCGTTTCTTTTTCCTTTCAGTATACTTGGCAGATTTGCATGAAACTTTACAGGAATGTTGCTCTTGATGTCTAATTGATCCTAGCAAAATTTCAGATCAAGATCAAGACGGCCACCACACTAAAAATAGATTTGAAAAAAATAAGTTTGTAGCGACTACTTCTTGAAAACTATAAGTGATATTGACATGGGACTTTTTCTAAAATGATCAGCATGACATGATGTTGATCCTAGTTGAACATTATTTTGATTCGACGTTAAACATGGTTGCCATTTGCCATCTTTGTTTACATAGAGTTATATAGTAAAAACTTGTAGCGACTACTCCTCTGAAACTACTTGACGGATGTTCATGAAACTTCACAGGAATGTTGCTCATGATGTCTAGTTGATCCTAGAAAACTTTCAGGCTGGCCGGAAATTCAAGTTGGCCACCACGGCTAAAAATAGATTTAAAATAAATAAATTTGTAGCAACTACTTCTTGAAAACTGTAAGTGATATTGATATGGGACTTTTTCTAAAATGATCAGCATGACATGTTGTTGGTCCTTGTCAAAAATCTTTTTGATTCAACGTTAAACATGGCTGCCAGTGGCCTCTTTGTTTACATAGAGTTATATAGTAAAAACTTGTAGCGACTACTGCTCTGAAACTACTTGGCGGATTTTCATGAAACTTTACAGGAATGTTGCTCTTGATGTCTAATTGATCCTAGCGAAATTTCAGGTCGGCCAGAAATTCAAGATGGCCACCACAGCTAAAAATAGATTTTTAAAAAATAAGTTTGTAGCGACTACTTCTTGAAAACTATAAGTGATATTGATATGGGACTTTTTCTAAAATGATCAGCATGACATGATGCTGATCCTAGTTGAACATTATTTTGATTCAACGTTAAACATGGCTACCAGTGGCCATCTTTGATTACATAGAGTTATATAGTAAAAACTTGTAGCAACTATTCCACTGAAACTACTTGACGGATGTTCATGAAACTTCACAGGAATGTTGCTCTTGATGTATTGTTGATCCTAGAAAATTTTCAGGCTGGCCGGAAATTCAAAATGGCCACCACGGCTAAAAATAGATTTAAAATAAATAAATTTGTAGCAACTACTTTTTGAAAACTGTAAGTGATATTGATATGGGACTTTTTCTAAAATGATCAGCATGACATGATGTTGATCCTTGTCGAAAATTATTTTTATTCGACATTAAACATGGGCACCAGTGGCCATCTTTGTTTACATAGAGTTTGTATAGTAAAAATTTGTAGCGACTACTCCTCTGAAACTACTTGACGGATTTTCATGAAACTTCACAGGTATGTTGCTCTTGATGTCTAGTTGATCCTAGCAAAATTTCAGGTCGGCCAGAAATTCAAGATGGCCACCACAGCTAAACATAGATTTTTAAAGACAAGTTTGTAGCGACTACTTCTTGAAAACTGTAAGTGATACTGATATGGGAATTTTTCTGAAATGATCAGCATGACAAGATGTTGATCCTTGTCGAAAATTGTTTTGATTCGAAAATTATTTTGATTCGATATTAAACATGGCTGCCAGTGGCCATCTTTGTTTACCTAGAGTTATATAGTAAAAACTTCAACATGTAGCGACTACTCCTCTGAAACTACTTGACAGATTTTTATGAAACTTCACAGGAACGCTGATCTAGCTATCAAAATCGATCAGTAGAGCTTCAAGGTCATTGACCTCTTGTTTTTGTTATCGATAGGGTTTATTTACCTCAATTGAGAAACCCAAAAATTTACTGTCAAACTATTGCTAGGATGGAAGATACTTTAAGATGTTTGATTTTTTACCTGGTTCATCTACATTGTGTATTATTACCACTTCCACATACAATTTATGCTCTTCAAAAAATAATAATTAAAGAATAATTTAAGAAAATATTTAAATTTGGGAAGCGTTAAAAAGAATCTATGCGCTCTTCAGAGTTCAAAATTATGAAATATTGTCAAAATTTTGAAATATTGTCTAAAATACATTAACTAAATATGGAAAGTTGAATGTACTTAGGAGCTTGTGAAAAGCACTGTTATTATACATCTGTATATTGTTTTAAAGAACAAACCTTTCAAAAGGCAACACCATTATTAATATATTTAAGTTTGCCTGTTTTGAAACAAATACAATTACCATTGGTTATGCTTACCTGTCTTATTGTAGGAAACAATCAGAACACAGATCGTAATATTTTCATAACACTATTTAATTATTACAAACTTTCAATTCAACTACCACCCTGGCCAAAGGGCATTGCCTACTGACCCAGAGGGCAGTGGTTCGATCCTCACACAAGGCAACCTTTTTAATCCAAATTATGTTTAAATATTCGAAAAATATTGTACGAAACCACTAGGAATAAATCTGACTGGTGTGAATGCTCTGCAATACGGTCATGTTAATTTATATATATTATATATATAGTGTAACCTCTCCCACTTATTTACTCCGAGCTTGCTTAACACTTATATACTCTGTCTAACTCTACATATATTCACTCTGCTTTCTAACCCCGACAGGCTCCTCGATTTTCTAGTGACGACTATTTCTTTACACAGAAATACGGGCAGAGTGCAATTCCGAGTAACATAGATGGGCAGGGTCAGAGGTCGCGACCCTCGAGTAGGAACCAAGTGGAAAGGTATGTAAAGACGCCTCAAATAGGAAAGTATAATGGAGTAACTATCCTTAAACTAGAAATTAGTTGAGGGATTTTCCATTTAAACACCCCTACCCCACCACAGCTCTTTTAAAACACTTTTAGGCTTGGTTGCTAAATTAGGCTGCTTATTGAAGACATCTCATACATTTCTAATTTGTAGTATAAATAAAAAATAAAAACCTAACACTGCTTTCATTATCACATGAATAATGATTTACCTCCCTTTAATAAGTATTATTCTCCAATGAAAGGGAGTTAACTATAAACCAAGTTGTTGCTGCTGAAAACAATATGACGCATATTTAGCGAGACATTTAATCGTAAAATTAATTGATTACAGAGGTAAACAAGTGACTTCCTGTAGGATTTGTGATCTGGAACAGTCATTATTGAAACAACAATATTGAATTTACTTCAATTGATTATAAATTCACATCTTCGCATGGTCGAGTGCATCCAAAATCTGTTTTTATGACTGGTGCGGGTATTAAACATTCACTTCCACGAGTGGTCACCCATGTTTGAAAGTACCTTCCCTCACTAGGGGTATCTTTAATAAATGTCTTTATGAATAATGGTTTATGCTAGTATTGCATATGCAAAGGAATTTAAAGGTGATTTTCTGTCTTGGCACAAACTGAGAGGGATCTTGTGGAAGTGTCTGTCTGTCCATGTCTGTGGAGTTGTTAGCGGAACATTTGCCCAGCTAGTATATAAATAGTGTTGTATATTAGGAATGTTTATTACATTTGCTTGTTCTTTTTGAAAATACAGTCATGTATTGACTTTAACATCGAGCAGATTCTTAAATAATCTCACTAATTATTGTATTGTACTAACGTATAATTTTAAGTCGGTCTGTAAAAGTTTGAATGTTTATTTCTATGTTCAAACTTTCCAGAATACCGATGACGGGTTTAGGGATGTTGCATATAATGTAAATTTACAGCATGGTTCAGCAAATTTAAGAGAATGAATTTTCCTTAGTACAAACTTCAATATTTGAAACTTTTAAATTTTTAAAATTCTTTGACGTATTTAGATTCCTGCAAAGCGTTTTTCTCAAATTCAAAATATTTTAAATTGAATTTTTTTACCTTTGAAGTTTTATTCCGAATCTTGTTAAACAGTCACGCAGGAATGATGTAGTTTTACTAACACTCATATGATTACTCTCCTCCTAACAGACCCAGCAGTAGAACGGGTGCCGGAGACTTTGGTGGCCAGGGTAACTATCAGGACTATAGTGAAATGCCCCCGCCGGGGAGCAGGCATGTTAGCGACTCAAACATTACTAAATATAACTACCATCGTCCTCCGTCGCGGGGGCCGTTAACGTCCGACCACGGCAACTATTCTCATCCGCCTCAATATCCACCGCATCAACAACACCCTTCGGGAATCCCCCGCGGACCAACACCCACGTACGAACGACAGTTTCAGCAAAATATGGGGATCCCTAGGGGCCCTACTCCTTCTCAGGATATGGACAGGAATATGAATTATCCTAGTAAAATGATTAATATTGGAATTTCAAATAATTCAAGCATTCATCCGGCCCACAGAGGGCCAACACCTGTTAACATGAACACAAATGAAAAGTGGTATTATTCGGAAGATCCGGATTTGAGACCGGGAAACAATAATGTGAATCAGTCAAACGCTTCTAAAAACAGAGATAATGTGACTAGACAGGAAGTGATGCCACCTGGTGGTGGTTATGGAAACTCAGCTATGGCATACCGAGATCCAGTGTACACGGCAATGGCAGGAAAACGGCCTGTCAAGTCATTATCATCACAACCCAATTCTGCGAAAGTCTGACTATAGGCCATCAGTGTTAGATCTGCTGGAAGATAGTGTTAGATTTTCTGCGCTCTATATTCAGATACTCTTGATTCTATTTCTATATTAAAGGTTATTGAATTTGTATGGCTAAATATTACTTGGAACGAGTTGTTTTGGCAAAGGACGACGCCAAAGCAATGAGTTCCAAGTAATATTTAGCCATACAAATTCAATAACCTTTTTATTGTATACTTTCATATTGTTTTCGATCAATGCTAATTGTATGACTTACTTTTCATTATATTTGTGTTATTTTTACATAACTGTCATAAATTTACATTGAACTATGAATCACTAGTGATGATATAACTTTGCCGGAACTACTTTCTTAACATATTTGTTAAAAAACACACTGGTTTAAAGTTAAAATATTTTTTAATTTCTTCTTTTACGTAAAGTTATATTAATAAACAGTATAATTAACAGCATAAATTTGATACTGAATTAATGTCACTCGAGGAAAAAAGTGGTAATTTGGTTTAAAAAAACGAGTTCGAACGTTAAAAATAGTGAGTGAGTGACCATTTCTGCCACAAAAGGTTGAACAAAAACACATCGTTTTTTTGTTGTTGACACTATAGGCAGGATTCCGTTCTTTTATTTGAAAGTAGTTCCTTATTTCTTTTTCGCGGCTCTTTGCAAGTGCGAGAAAAAGTTCCGGTGCAATACCAATGTGTGCAATATCGTAGAATATTGCATACTTAGCTCAATGCAAACTAAACGGGACAATATGAAAGTATACAATAATTGGATTTACTGCATTCTATTTTTAGATTCCAAAAAAGAATTTATTTGTTATTACAGGACACTGGTTGCTTAAGACTTGACAGTGCATGTTTTCATTGTATAGTTAGATACTTTACTTTACATGTTATGTTGAGGATGTATGTTAGAAAGAGAAAATGTAATGCAATGTTAGGTAAGAATTTTTAAATCCATTACTACCAAATGAAGTTGATCTTCGTCATAATTTTATTGAATGAATCTGATTAATCTATCTGTTTTGACATACATAGCAAACTGTTTCAGGCATATCTAGCATAATATATGTACCGAAAACTCATGAGACGTGAAACAATGATGAAAATAGTTTCCTGTATGTTTCATATACTTGTCACTAAGGCTAAAAAAATAATAAAATGGGGGTAAATATTCAAATGTCTCCTTCATGCGATATTCATATGGGGTAGTTAATATTAAATTTTATACATATTACATAAATTCAAAAACAGATATTCTTTATAAGGGATATGTGTTTTTGGGGTATCAAATAGAAAGAGAAAAAAAATTACTGCGTATTCATACACATTAATCTTACGTACATGAATTACTGGCAGATGAGTTTTACTGATAAAATATTTCTAGGAGATCTAACACTGATTGCCATGGAAATGTTTTATTGAAGAAAATCATGAGTAATATTATTTCTTTAAATCGAGATGTCAAATCACACAGTCCTGTTTTGCATATAATGTATTTTAGCATGCATAGATTTTTAAGTTGTGACTAAGTACTTAAAGGGAATGTAGCAACATAGCCAAAACATCTTTATTATTGAGGATTCCGAAAAACTTGAATAAGGGTGAAAGAATTATCAAAATCGGATGATAAACAAAGAAGATATGATCAGTTGAAGGTTTTGTTGATATGGACGCCCCCACATCACATTTCTAAATTTTTTATAAATATGAAAATTTACTGATTTATAGGTAAAATATGACACCAATTGTATGAAAAATATGTATTCTTAATGGCAATAATGCTTTATATGACCAGTAAAGGATTTTGCATTCATTTATAGTGAATTTATTTGCTTTAAATGATATTTTTTCAATATTCCATAATTTATATGGTAATCTGGAACTATGATGTCATAGTTCTCAAAATGGCGGCTCCCATATCCATTCTAGAATAACCTTCAAATGGTCATATCTTTTATAATTATCATCCGATTTTGATAATTCTTTCAGAACTCTCAATAATAGAGCTAGTTTGGCTGTGTCGCTACATTCCCTTTAAGGAAGGAGTATACTGGTACCCTTGTCTGTCTGTCCGTCTATTCTGTATGTACATCACACTTTCCAGATATGTCGTCCATCATTTCTTTTATCAGATTGATGGAAGTACATAAGAACAAGTAAAAAATGCATGGCATTCTGGGTAAATGATATTTTGCAGATTACCGTATTCTGCCCTTTAAGTGCTCCTGCACCTGTAAGCACCCCCCATTCATGCTTTACAAATGATTTGTTAGTAAGTGCCCTCTTTATGGTCATTCAGCCTGGGTCAAAACTGAAAACTTTACTTTAGGTAAGTGTTTATAAATCGCTAGGCAGTGCTCTGTACTGGGTTTATGGCAACTGGAATATAAGGCTATACTGGGTATCAGGTATAGGGCAATGGGAAAATATACATTATATTATTATTATTAATCGCCCTATTCACAAAATTACTTTAATAAGCACCCAGGGCACGTAACGGGTGTATAGCAAAGCGGAAACTGTACTAATATACATAATACTAGTAAGCGCCCTTTTTACAGAATTATTTAACCACCATGGGCAGGCACTAACAGGGATGAATACGGTATACCCATTTCAATTTTTCATATTGCAGATCGGGGCATCTGTGTCCCATGGACACATCTTCTACATCATTACACTGATATAACTGCCAATCATTGTTGGGGAAGTCAGTTCAACCTTGGAATCATTAAATGTTTTATAGTATTATTCACATATATTCCCATATACACATATATCCTGTACATTATTCTGTACATCTATCGTATCATTTTATAGCGAGTGATGGACACAAGCAGTGGTAAATAAGTTATCTACACACGATTAATACGGGGGCACGTGATTAGCAAGGAGCACATGATTAATGATGGGCACGTGATTAGTAAAGAGCATGTGATGAATAAGGGACACGTGATTAATAAAGGACACGCAACAATCTTGCTATATTATCACTCAAAATTACTTAAAGACAACCGTCTATTCCGTTGTACAGTGAAAGTAAACAAAGTGTTTAAATAATAATGTTTCAATGAGTTATATATAACTTTCTAAACTGTATTTCTTTTTCCACAAGATATTAAACATGTTATAAAAGAATCACTTTTCTTAAAGCAAGCTTCTATACATTTGGAATTAAAACAAATTTTTGACATCCGTTTTTTTTGTTTTTTTTTAAAAACAAAATTTCATTCAATTCTTCAATCCAGTAAAGAAAGACGGTTAGACCAATAACAAGCTTTAAGAAAGATCCCAAACCTACCATTTTGATGATGTTGGACTTGTCAGAAAAGTGAAGATTGTGGCGTGTCCCTTTAAATAAATGCATGTTTAATACAGACACTGGTAGTATGTTTATGGATTCAGACAGTCAAACTTCCTGTAAAACTAGTGTTATGAGTATCTGATCGTTAACTCTACACATTGTATCAATTGCATGTATTGGTAAAGCTGGGAGACAGGTTTGTCAGTATTTTGGTACAATTGCAAGATCTTGATTCTGTATTACATGTACACTTAACATTTAATCGTTGGTTTAAAATTCTCTGCAATATTTGCCAATAAATACAGGATATAAAGCACTCGTGAAAATATGTTTTCTCACTTCTCGATGAAAATAAATCCTATATTCACAACAGACCAACAGATATGCTATTTATTATATACTTTTTATCATGCAACGCTACCAAACAGAAAATATGTTCCGTTCCGACAGTTCCCCTTTAACGTATTCGCGGATAAATATAGTAACACCAGCGCTTGAGGCGATTTACATATATTTAGTGCGCATAGAATATAGTTCTTAACTTTGACACAAATTATGGCTTATAAGCAGTAGTTCCATTTTTTCCCGGCAGTTTTTATATTCTCACTGTGAAAATATAAACAATGAGAATATAAGGTTTATTCTAACCATACAATCCACTATTTCACTGGGAAGTATATAATAAAAGATTCTCTCCCCTGTTTGAGCAGGTAATAGCAGATGTCTGTATGTCAAACCTGCATTATCAGCTAACTGCATATCAAAGAGCAGGTATAGTCTCCTGACACAGGTGGTTAGGTTAATACAGGTGCCATTATTGAAATATTAAATAAAAGATTATCTCCCCTGTTTGAGCTGGTAATCAGACATCTGTATATTAACTCTTAGCCTGCTGAGGGCGACTACAACAGCCTTTGCAGCCAGTGTAAACCCTGATCAGCCTGTGAGTAAGTTGATCAGGCGGGCTAAGGGTTAAACCTGCATTAAGAGGCCACTCACTAAAGGGAAAAGCAAGCAATGATCTCAACACAGGTGGTCTCTAGTAAAATACTGACAAAAGGTCAATCTCAAATTCTTATTGAAATTGCACTGCTTTTCCATTATCATATTCAATAATTGGGCATAAAATTCATCACCTTAGAGGTAAAAGGTGCTATGTGCCATCTTTGTACATATACACATAGAACCTTTTACCTCTAAGTTGACATTATTGTATGTGTTAAATTAGGTTCATCATCTGTTGTAATGATGTAAAAATAAAGAGCTATATTAAACAGTTTCACGTTGACACCTTGAAAATATTGATTTCACATACATTCATGTACATGCAGTTGCATAGTGAGTCACGCTATCTCAGTCGAGGGGCCACTTGTTAAACCATCAGGTGTGTGTGGGAATAAATCCAGTTCATTTTGTTGTGTCGCCTTTTCAAAGAAAAATGCGATACACAGGGATCACTTTGTTGTCCGTCCGTCAGAAAAACTTAACGTTGGCTATAACTTCCTCATTTCTTGATATTTCTTCATCAGACTTTCAATATATACTCATCATGACAACATCGACATGACCATACTAAAATATAAAGGTCAAGGTCACACTGAAGGTCATTATATGAGAAATACTTTTTTCTTTTTTTTTTCTTCACGAAAACTTAACGTTGGCTAAAACTTTCTCATTTCTTGATATTTCTTCATCAAACTTTCAATATATATACTCATCATGACAACATCGACATGACCATTCCAAATACATTCAGGTCAATGTCACACTGAAGGTCATTATATGGGTCAAAGCGCTGACAGGCGACACAAGTGTTCCGTGGGTGTGTGTTGAACACCCGTCTAGTTTCATAATCAAGTTATCTTTATTAATCATGACCACTTCAAACTCTTTGTTTCGTTTGACATCATATTTGACCTAGTCATTCGTCCTTTATAAAGCGATTGAAACTACTTCATGTGTAGGAATTTCGATTGAAATAAAATTCTCTGATGAACTGGATTAATACGTATATATTCATTTATATTTCAAATATTTTATTATTTGGCATGTTTGTTCTTTGTTATTTTGGAAAATGTCTTACTAAGGTTCGATTATGTTACGGTGTAGTCATCGGTTAGTTATATACCAACATAGTTTGTTTCGAAATTGTCGCGTGTTCAAATTTTTAAAAAAATAAAATAAGAAGGAAAAAAGCCTAGCTTGAGGGAAAGGGACACATGGCAATAAAGCATTTTTAAAAACTTGCGTTTTGTCAATCAATAATATTAATTATAAGAATAGTATAAAGCAAATTGTTTTTTGGATATTACTTACTTTTGATTATATTCACAAATATATACTCAAAACTATGGTAATAACGAAAAAACTTGAAAACTCAAAATTGTATTTAAATATATGCATGCAGGTTTTAAGTCAAAATGTTACTAGATTAATAAATCAAGAGGCTAATTTTAATGCTTGATAAAAACTTCAAGATTGCCATGTGTCCCTTTAATACAAGCCCCTGAGGGTAATTAGTATTACTCCAATAAAGTGGTCGATACAATATGTAGAGGATCTTACATGAGTACTCATTCATTATTGAATTTATTAAACGAGTTGGCAAAATGATATAATGCGAGGCTCTTGCCGAGCATTATATCATTTTTGCTAACGAGTTTAATAAATTCAATAATGAATGAGAACGAACGTTAGATTCTATTTATCAAATAACTCACATAATAATAGACTTTTATTGCATTTTGCCTGTCACTTTAAAACGTGAAACCGACATAAACCGTGGGAATTGGATCATAGTCATTATCGATTTATTTTTTTGACAGCACATACTAGGCTTATTTGCATACTTATATAACTAGTGGTATATCAAAAATATAGAATGTTGTTGTTCCACTCCCACACCGTAAGTATGTGATAAGAAGTATTAATAATGGAAACCACACTTGTTATAGTCCACATGTGTGCCTTCTTCAAATGCCTTTTCTACCATAAACTAAATTACTTACTTAAGTCTGCATTGCCTTACTTTAGATGCTGATTTTGGTCTGGATTTTGAAAGAATTGTGTAAGAATTGTGAACTTTAACTCGGAACATTCTAGACTGCATAAGCACGAGTGTATTAAAGGGACACACGGCAATACTGATTTTTTAAAAGCAATACTGATTTTTTAAAAAAATCGCAGAGGTCGGTTAGTTTTTACCTTAACTTGCATTTGTTCAATCATTAATATTAATTGTTAGACTAGTTCAAAGCAAATTATTTTTACATATTACTATCTTTTTATAATATTGCACCAATAATATATTAAAAAAATTGGTAAAATAAAGAAGAAAATTGAAATCTCATTTTTTTATTTAATTATATGTAAGCAGGTTAAAAGTCAAAATGATGCAGAATAACTAAATCGAGGAGCAAATTTTAATGTTTGAATAAAACTCAAGATTGCCATGTGTCCTTTTAAAGGGAGAAATGTCGAAATGAAATTATTTTATAAATATTGTTCACATCTCTTCATAAGCAATATACATTATGTAACATTTTTTTCTAAAATTTTTGAATATTTTCTACATGTCGACTATTAGGCCTATATTTTAAGTGCATTTTGTGAAACTGAACCTACTAAGTTGTAACTGATATCATATATTGTTAAAACCCAGGTCCAAAGTTAGACCTTGTACTGTTGTATAGTGTACAAACCTGTATCTGAAATCATTCACATTTTCCTACGTGAGAACGAGTACTTCGAAGAGTGAATATCAAGGTTGTGAGAGACTTTAATGTGATTATACAAGTTTTAAACATTTATTAATACTACTTCTACCTATTTATGCAAATCTACTTGCCTTTTTCAAAGTGTGAAAGTGTTGTGATAAATTATACATTTTACAATATCTTTTTTTATTGCTTTTAAACATGTTAAATGTATATTTGAAAAACATACATTAAATATTCATACAAATAAAGTACATGTAAACAGAACTTCTGAACTTCATTGACTGTGTATTGAGGTTTATTCCGAGAACACATGTTCGTACATGTACATTATGTAGATATCATGTTTATTAGATGACTTTATAACTTAAGGTCCAACAACTTATGTTTACAATGTGTTTATAATTTGGCTTGCCTCTTCCACCTAATCCACTCCTTATGGAGAAATACGAGGTCGGATCCAGTGGGCGGGGTGGGGTGGGGTTGGAGTGTGGGAGGTAGTGGGCTGGACGAAGCTTGCGCTCATCCTTAAATCCTGTGTGCATAGTTTTGACCTAGGCTTGTCCAGTTATTGTGGGCACACGCTGGGTCCATCATTATTCCTTACTGGATTTAACATAGTAAATATTCTAGCAAGACAGAGAATTCACGAAATGCCATGTAGGAAGCTAAAACATTTTTTGGGAGCATCCCACCGAATGCTCCAGTCTGCAGCTCAGCCCTCTCCCCCCACCACCAAAACTAACATCCTGAATCCATACGTCCTGAGAGGGGGCGACGTCCTCCCAGTCCCTCCCCGCTCGGGGCTTCGCACCTCGTATTAGGAGTTTGTGAAAACAGGCCGCAGTATGCCCATGTATGAATGTAGTGGACTGCACAGTCAAGTATATTGTATATAAGACTCAGAAACAGTATTCAAGTCATTGTTATATATAGTAAAAACAAAAAGAGAAGAAAGCCAGCTACTCTTTAAAATTACATTATAGATTAACTCATTGTCACTATGCCATATAACCCACTGTCACATCATATTCATTCATTAGAACCCACACTGGTCATGTTTCCCTTTCATTCATCAGTATTGAAACAATCAGTACTTGAAATTTTCCTTTTGTCATCTTATTTAAAATCATCAATTTATTTCTGATCAAAACGTGAACCGTAAACTAAGAAATCGGCCTCGGATTTGGATTCAATGATGACATCGGCCGTTTTTGATAGGTTTTCGGTGACCTGTAATAGACTGTTACATAAACTATACGCAGAAATACATGTCTTCTGGTGACTATCGTTATCTTAATATCAGCTGGAGATTATGTATTTAAACAGATCTAAGAAGTTGTTATTACATTTCTGATTTAAACAAGCAGTTTAAGAAAATTGAAAATTTAAAGTTTAAGAAAATTGAAAATATCAGTATTGAATTACATATTTGCAGCTTTCATAAAGATATAAAAAAATAATCTTCTAGTCCTTTGAAGTTAGCAAAAAAGCACTTGCTTTGAAAAGTGTGTGATATTTTTTCATACCTTCATAAAAGTTGAAAATTTAATTATTTTTTTTTAAATTTAATTAATTGATCCTAAATGAATGAAGTGTAACTTAACTTTCACATCCAGGCATTAGTTACAGATTTCCGAGATGTTGAGATATTCAGTTGGTGAAAATAAAGGAATTTACTCGGACTTTATCCTCAATGAAAAATCAGACTATTTGACCGTAATTTAAATTAAATGTATCCACATTGATGTTTTTAAATAAGACATAACCAAAAGAGGACACAAAGCTGTACACAAACAATTAAAGCAATTAATATAATAATCACTGCAAATTATTTTATAAAAGATTAAAGTTATTTGTGCATTGATGATAAACACCGAGTGTACCCACTACCAAAATGTGGAGGTGTGTCCTTTTTATTGATCAGTGATTGGTCAAAAAAGTTACGATATTCGGAGAAACATGGGTAGCACAACAATCATCAGCATGAATAGTTTATTAATTCTGTATTGTAAAGATTTCCAACACCATTATTTTGTTTGGGGCGTTTGTTTCTGTCAAAGTTTTTGTTGTTGATTTTTTTGATTTTTCAGACATTAAGTGTTAGACAAAATTCAGCTGTTACCTTTAGCAATAAGTTGTATATCGTTAAAACACACAGTTTTTTTGGTAAATAGAAATACCTTTCTTTTTAAAATCGGTTGAGAAATAAAAAAAAATCACATGCGAAAGTTGATTTTGATAGGGCATAATTTTAATAATAAAAAATTGGTTTAATGCGTTAAATAAACATAAATAAGATGCTATGAAAGTTTTATAGCAAAATATTAAGGATAATTGAAGTTATTTGAGTTTTCTTAATTTTCTGCTGTCCCAATATTTATTTCTCAACTGATTTTAAAAAAAAAGTTATTTTTATTTACCACTAAAAATGTCTGTTTTAACGATATACAACTGTTTTAGTAACCAGTTGAATTTTGTTTGAAAAGTCCAAAAAAAACTTTGGCTGAAATAAGCGCTCCAAACAATAGGTTCCTTTTTGTGCAATGACAGGTTGTGAAAGCCATATACTTTCAATGTAATCATTCATTTATATCAAAATTAAGGCCTTTTAGGAACACAACTTTGCAGAAGTGCATGTCTGCTGAGATATTATTGGTATCGTCTGTTCAGAATAATGAGGAAATATTTTATATTTTTGTATAGCCATGAAATATATTTTAAGATTATTAAAATAGATGACTCTTATTTGTTTTGTGTGTTCTATGTATCCCTTACTGATTTGAATATGTGGGGACATAGTTAACCTATGCATGTTTTTACCGACGCAGGCGCGGTATACACCGGGGATTGGACAAAAATGAATTCCCTGGTGTAGAGAATTGGACAGAACCCGGTACACACATGGGGATATTTGATATTGATATTAACTGATCAAGGTTGGGCAATTATAAATATAGCTCCTAGGGATGGGAGTAAAGCAATCGATTTTGTACATTAATTTTGTCTAATTCCTCTGGGTATGTCCGCCGCCCCGCCCAGTGGAGAAAAACATTGATATGTGTATAGAATCATTAATATTTTGTAATCGTGACTGACCTCAGTTGAATTGGATTTTATGATGCCCAAACGCGTAACAGGTTATATGGTGCCAACATGAATGAACATTCCAGGCTCAACCTCCATTTACATGGAAATTAAAACATGTGGTATTTGCCTTCTTACCTGCATGACTGCAGAGTTACTGCAGAGCAGAGTTACTGCAGAGTTACTGCAATGGCTCATTTATGTTTAAGCCACTATCAGTGATGGCACTTTAAAGGGTTGGGAGTAATTATTTCCAAATTATCGGAAATAACAGGTGCTGTGGTATGTATATATTGATTTTATAGTAGGATGAAAAATGTATGATGACAAAGAATATGATGATGTAAAGGAGATAAGCCGAAAAACTGTCCATTCTTCTAGAGAAACATATGGTCGAGGCGGTTGCGCCGAGCCGAGTCTGAGGATTATCTCAGACTTAAAACATGCATTCTATTGTATTAATAATGGACAGTCACGAAAAGATGAATAAGCCCGTGCACATAGTCCATGCATTTAGTGAGAGTTTTGATTGATTGAATTGGATTTTATAGTCGCACCAACAGCTAAGGTCATATGGCGACTTTCCAGCTTCCATTGGTGGAGGAAGACCCCAGGTGCCCCTCCGGACAATTTTCGTGCACGGGCGGGCACCTGGGTAGAACCACCGACGTTCCGCAAGCCAGCTGGATAGCTTAGTGAGAGTTGGTGTAATACATGTGTGTAAAGTATTTGAAACATAAGCTCCAACATCATGCTTATTATGACTATTTTGAAAAGTACAAGAGTTAGACACATGTGTGCCTTCCTTTTTTCATTAAAATAAAAGAGTTTGGACAGCTGACATGTCAACAACATCAACTGATGAATGGATTTAATTTTTTTTATGCATTTTAAATTCACAGTGGATTATGTTTGTGGATTAATTGGTACAACGCTTTCCGTTCGCCTTTCACTGTAAAACATTGAATGTACCAGGTAGCATTTATCACTTAAATAATAATTGCTCATCAAGATTTTGCATTTTCAATGTTTAGAGTCGCCCAAGAGGTGTGGATAAGATCTGAATCTGGTAACCGTGATATATTATTGCTATTGTATGTACTGGTGCTTGTGGAAAGTGAGGTGGACTTGAAATCCGCAGGATCCGGGTTCAAGTCTTACCGGCGACTCTGAGTTTCGGTGGTGTCTTCTTGGGCAAGACTTCTTCCCTTAGACATCCGTCGGATTGGGGTGTAAACATATGTACCCTCCCCACTCTATCTCTGGGGCGGATCTAAATAACCAATAATGTGTTGATGAGCCATTACAATATTTCAATTCAATTGTTTTATTTGCTCATAACATAGACTCCAACCGCCCTATTGTTAAATCCCCACTGAGGCTCGAACCCATGATATCCTTCCTATCAACTGAGTCTCGCTGCTGTTGGCAATTGTGTGATTTTACTTAAATTACATTTTTTGCAATAAAAAATTCGGTTAATATTGAAAACAATTTAATTAGGAAGTATTTTACTAAATTATATCTTATTCTATGTATTTACGTGTTAAATTGTTTTAGGCATTTGCTGAGTAAACGTCTTTTGTTTTTATGTGTGCATTTTATCAGTCTTATTGTGGTACACACAAGAAACCCTACCTGTAACTATCCACTATTTTCTACACAACTGGCCATTGTTTTAAGAATGGACTGTCCATTCTTAAAAATAATGGACAGTTGCGTGGGAAATATTGGACGGTAATGGGTAAGCTTTCTTGTGTTTAGTACAATATGCTATATACTGTACTTAGACAACAAAGGATGACGTCATAGCAATGTTTTAATGAGTATACGACCCCTTAGTCAGACGCTCTCTGTCTCTTGTGTTCGAATAAAGCAATTTGACAATTCGTTGTGTGTGCATTCGGTGAGCTTGTACCTTTAAAAAATAGGTGGCATAGGAACGATTAGTCGGGATGTGCTTTCATAATACGAGGTGATACTGAACAAACCATGAGCGTGGGTAAAACGCTCATAGCAACTTAATAAATACTGAAAATGGGATCCCTTGGAAGAAACAAACACAAACAAGAGATAAAAGTAGCTGATTCGGTTTTATTGAGTCTGTTCGTGAGAGGTAATGTGAAGTGCAACACCTCTCACGCCTCCTAGCACAGGCTTAAGCGATATTCTACTTTAAAGCTGCAAAGATTGGGCTTGATGATCCCAATATATAAAATTGATAAAATAGATATTGATTTAGGTGCTAGGAGGCATGAGAGGTATTGCAATTATATTACTCTGTTGTTTGTGTTTGTTGCTTCCAAGGTATCTCCTTTTCAGTATTCATGTATTATTATAACCCGACAATTGGTAGTGGTGCGTATGACTGTTTTTATGTCGCCCTTTCGAAGAAAAATGCGATACATAGGGATCACTTTGTTGTCCGTCCGTCCGTCCGTCCGTCCGTCCGTCTGTCCATCAGTCCGTCACGAAAACTTAACGTTGGCTATAACTTTCTCATTTCTTGATATTTCTTCATCAAACTTTCAATATATACTCATCATGACAACATCGACATGACCATACTAAAATATGACGGTCAAGGTCACACTGAAGGTCATTATATGGGTTAAATACTCAGTTTTTTCTTCACGAAAACTTAACGTTGGCTATAACTTCCTCATTTCTTGATATTTCTTCATCAGACTTTCTATATATACTCATTATGACAACATCGACATGACCATACTAAAATATACAGGTCAAAGTCACACTGAATGACATTATATAGGTTAGAAACTCGTTTTTGTCTTCACAAAAACTTAACGTTGGTTATAACTTTCTCATTTCTTGATATTTCTTCATCAGACTTTCAATATATACTCATCAAGACAACATCGACATGACCATACTAAAATATAAAGGTCAAGGTCACACTGAAGGTCATTATATGGGTTAAATACTCGTTTTTTTCTTCACGAAAACTTAAACTTAACGTTGCTTATAACTCTCATTTATTGATATTTATTCATCAGACTTTCAATATATACTCATCGTTACAACATCGACATAACCATACTAAAATATAAAGGTCAAGGTCACACTGAAGGTCATTTTCTACACTAAAACTTAACGTTGGTTATAACTTTCTCATTTCTTGATATTTCTTCATCAGACTTTCAATATATACTCATGACAACATCGACATGACCATACTAAAATATAAAGGTCAAGGTCACACTGAAGGTCATTATATGAGTTAAATACTCGTTTTTTTCTTCACAAAAACTTAACGTTGGTTATATCTTCCTCAATTCTTTTTATTTCTTCATCAGACTTTCAATAAATACTCATCTTGACAACATCGCCATAACCATACTAAAATATAAAGGTCAAGGTCACACTGAAGTTCATTATATGGGTTAAATACCCATATTTTTCTTCACGAAAACTTAATGTTGCTTATAACTTTCTCATTTCTTGATATTTTTTCATCAGACTTTCAATATATACTCATCATGTGAACATCGACATGACCATACTAAAATATAAAGGTCAAGGTCAAAATGAAGGTCATTATATGGGTTAAATACTCATTTTCTTCACAAAAACTTAACGTTGGTTATGACTTTCTCATTTCTTTATATTTCTTCATCAGACTTTCAATATTTACTCATTTTTTCACAAAAACTTAACGTTGGTTATAACTTTCTCAATTTGTTTTATTTCTTCATCAGTCTTTTAATATATACTTGTCATGACAACAACGACATGGCCATACTAAAATATAACGGTCAAGGGCACATTGAAGGTCATTGTATGGGTTAAATACTCATTTTTTTCTTCACGCAAACTTAGTCGGGCCAGTTTGCCAAGGTCATTTATTTGGGTCCAAAAAACCTTGTTATACTGACAAAGCGCAGACAGGCGACACACGTGTTCGGCGGAACACCCATCTAGTTCTTATAGTATCGGGCAATTTAATACAATGCAGATAAATTATATAAAAGGATACAATTAAAATTAAACAAATGTTTTGTAAAATGGTGCGCAAAATTAATTCACCTATCGTATGTTTTCAAAACCCATTCAACATTTTGGTAAATGAGTATCCGCAAATATATGCTTCAATGGCTGGTTACAACACATGTTTTGTCAAGAAACTAGTATCACAAATACCCAATGTGTTGCAGGAACGCATTAAAAGAGACCTACGTCAATTGCGTTATGGTGTTCATTACATGGAATATAGATATAAAAATCGAACAGGAAAAGCAGCATTCAAGGACGACAGTCAACCACAAAAACAAACAGAAACAAAGAACAAATTTAAAGATGAATAAAAGGCCAAATAAGACATCACAAACACAAAAGGGTTGACAAGAGGGCTACCGCCTTGGAACGGGCAGTGGCAAAAAAGGCTGCTGGGGGTTTAAACCAGGTTCTAGGGTGCACCATACCTCACACTTACCTAGACGTCTTCGGGTGCTTTTTTATATACGGACGTTAATAGATACACCACAGACGGAGGATGGCACATATAAAAAAATCGTCTTGCCTTTCGTAGACGTGTATTTTATGCCCTAACACTTACCCTACTGTCAACCCAATACAACGGTACAGTGTAAATAAAAAATTCCCTGTCATGAACTATTCTCTAACCAACAAGGCAGCATTAATCTAACATAAAAAAGGCTCACAGAAGTGCTGATATACGAAGTCTTCGTCCGTTGTCCGTCCGTCCGCCATCTATCCACCCATCCGCCGTCTGTCCAGGAGAACGTATAGTAGCCACATAATGAACTGTGAGTCGAGTTCAACATTTTGCGAGGAGCATAGAGACAGGTTTCAATCGAAAGGGTAATATCTTTCCTCTGTCGTGGTACCCGTGTTCTGCCCTGCCTTTGTATGTAACAGCGATAAATTACGGTCAAAGACCATGACCCTTCTTCAGAATATTTAATTGAATGTATATTTTTGACAAACATTATTATTTTGATTATGCACGAAGCATATTTCGGTCATAAGTAAACGGCTCAGAGGTGAGCTAATATACGGTGATAAGTCTTCGTCCGTCGTCCGTCCGACCGCCCGTCCGCCCATCTGTCCGAAAGAACGTCCAGTAGCCACTCAATGAATTGCGAGTCGAGTTCAACATTTTGTGAGGAGCAAAGAGACAAGTATCGCTCAAAAGGATAATATCTTATCTTTATCGTGGTGCCTGTGTTCTGTAATGAGTTTGTATTTGACAAGGTAAATGTCATGACCCTTTTCCAGAATTAATTGAAAAATTCAATGTACGTGTTTTAAAACCATTATTATTTTGTTTATGAATGAAGCATCTTTAGGTCATAAGTTAACATTAGTAAAAGGTAAGCTACGGTGATAATAATTCTTCGTTCGTCGTCCGTCCGCCAATCCATCGTCGCCTATTTGCTATGTGTCCGGAAGGGTATTTTCCCGCCTTTGTCGTGGTACCCGTGTTTATTCCTGATTTTGGGTGTAATCGGGGTAAATTGAGGTCAAAGGTCATGACCAGTTTCACAATAATTAAATAAAAAATGACGTAATTTTTGAAAAGTATAATTATATTGTTTGTGTATGAAACTGCTTTCGGTAATAAGCTAAAATGGGCCAAAGGTTCAAAGGTTAGGTAATAAATAATGATAACTTTTTCCTCGTGCGTCCGTCCACCCATCCTCCGTATCCGGCGCCCGTCAATTCGCCGTCTGTCCATACGGAATATGTTGACCACAACGACGCATTAAAATTCGTCGAGTTTAACATTTTGAAAGTATCATAGAGACAGGTATCACTCAAAAGGGTATTTATTTGCCTTTATCGTGGTACCCATGTTCAGTTTTGATTTTGGATGTGACAAGAATAAATTAGGGTCAACGGGTTCCCGGTTTTACAAGAATTAAATTAAAACGAATGTAAAATCTAAAAAATCTTATTTCTTTTTTATTTATAAATCACCTTTCGCATATTATCACACATAAGGCAAAGGTTTAGGAGAAAGGCTCAGAGATGAACTAGTATATACATGGGCGGATTTAGAGGGGCGGAAGCGGCGTACGCCCCCCCTAAAATCGACCAAGGTAAAAAAAATAAAAACAGTCGAAACACTTAATCCACATATTGACTAAATATTTGACAATTAGAGTCGGTTAATTTGATCACAGACATGTTATTAGGTCTTTGATTTGATCAAATATCAACTGCAGTTCGCTAATAAGTTCAATTTTCGCTCATTAGTTTCATTTTCGCTGGTTTTGCACCTTTCCGATATTTAAAAATACAGTAGCAGCCGATACATTGAAAATGTCAGGCCCATCGAAGCGAAAAAAACTTGGTCCATCCAGTAGTACGCTGTCTCAGACAGATTTAAGATGTTTTTTTCGACAAGTGCGAAAGAAAAGAAAAGGTTTGTTTTACTTTTGCTTTGTAAGATAGTTTCTAGGATGCATTTTCGGTGCCGACGCAGTATTTGTTTACGATGAATTTTGGTGCATTTTAGGCTTACCCTTTTATTTTAAAGTTTGCGTACCGAGTACCAAAAGACGTTTTTTTAGTCCCGCATACAACGCAATTGAGTCCCGAATACGGCGTAAATAGACCCTGATTAAGTTAACACATTGTTAAATCCTTTTATTTGAAAACGGACTTTTTATATTCATACATGTATGTCCACGTTACTGTAGATAAAATACCAAACAATTTCGATGCACGCCCTCAGTAGAAATTTTTTTTTGCTCGCTTCGCTCGCTCGACGCATAATGGCTAATGAGTGGTTTAATTAACACATTGTTAAATCATTTTATTTGAAAACGGACTTTTTTTATTCATACATGTATGTCCATGTTACTGTAGATAAAATATCAAACAATTTCGATGCACGCCCTCAGTAGAATTTTTTTTCTCGCTCGCTTCGCTCGCTCGACGCATAATGGCTAATGAGTGGTTTAATTAACACATTGTTAACTCCTTTTATTTGAAAACACACTTTTTACCCTATCAATGCACTACCGCAACCGTTTTATGAGGCTAGAAACTGACCCGAAAATTGACCAAAATATTACGCCCCCCCTAAGCTGAAATCCTGGATCCGCACCTGATATAGTGATCACCCCTCGTTGGGCGTCCGTCTGTCCGTTCGCTCATCTGCCATCTCTCCGCCATTTGTCTTGCAAGGCGAGGTACTCTATTTTTTTTATTTTTTTTACTTTAAACGACTCACTCACTCACTCATTCATTCTTCATTCGTTCATTCATGCATATCTTACATAATTAATATATGTATTCTATCATAACTTATTTTGCTAATGTCCTTTGTTTTTACATACATATAATATTTAATATGTTTTTAACTTTACACTGAATCATAAGGTCACTTACACTAAAAGTTTCCTCATATTTATTAATAAATAATTATATATTTAAGGAATAATTGGTTTACGTTCAATATAACAGTTTCCACAGATTATTTCCCTGTTCATATTGACGACATATGTTTTCATTTTCAGTTATCCTAACTCGTTCGGCAAAATTGGATAATTTGTTTAAAAAAAACCACTCAAATCTGTAGTTTTCCCACTTTTCTGTTTTTCCCAACGACCCACATTTCTTATATGTCATACTTGAAACTACAAATAGTTTAAAGCATTTAGATACGTGGATTAAACACCAAAACGTTGAGGAGAAGAACATGTTTGGTAGGGAGGGATTTGCATTTAAAATATTTAAACACAAGAAGTTTTGTAGATTTAGTGATAATGTACCCTCGTCCAGAATCAGTTCTAGTCAAAGATCTTCTAAGGTGGTGGTATTTGCGGCACAAGAATACATGTTTATATTTCCACTATATCATATGTGTACGAGTAAGTTAATCAAGAATAGTGTGCATATTCCAAAAATCACTATGAGTATAGCGTTGGCTCTTAAAATATATTCTTGACGTTAATGTTAACTAGCATACTCGTCGTTCAGTAGACAGAAATTGTTAGCAATAAAAAAATAAAGTTGTTCCTTTACTACTAGTAAAAACGCGTGACATTTCCCCATAGTTGGCTTGCTTATGGTTCTAACAAAATTGTATAACCATTCATAGATACCATTAGTTTTTTTTATTAAAATTACGACAAAAGGTAAATATATCATGAAATATAAAATCAAAATAACAAATAAGAAGAAACGTGGAAATTCCACGAAAACCAGGTTTTCCATTTGAATTGCTTTTACAGTACCGGTAAGATGAACATGAAGTAAAAAGTAAAAAAAAAAAATTCTACAAAAAACAACAACAGCAAATTATAAAGTTGTTGAAGTTCTAGTATTAAAGTGATATATAAAGAATGAACAATATGGAATAAATAGAATGACATGTGAATCACAAACATAAATGCAAACACAGTAAATAAGGACTGTAAAGAAAGAAAAGATGTGTTAGTAAGCTACATACACAGCAGTATTTCATTCCTAACTTAAGTAATGAGCGGAAATATTCATTTTTTCTATTTGTAGTAACAGTGAACTTGACCTTGACGCCAAATTCAATCTTAGCTTCCTTTCCATATAAGGTATCTACACAGCAAGTTTCGTTCCAATATCTCTTTCTCAAAATATTATTCAGCTGAACTATTTTCAATTTTCAATATATTAACAATGACCTTGACCTTGAGCCCAGTGACCCAAATACAATCCCAAACTTGCTTTTAATATAAGCTACCTTCACAGCAAGTTTCATTCTAATATCTCATTCCTTACTTAAGTTATTGAGCGGAAACCGTTTTTCTATTGTTAGTAAAAGTGATCCCAATGCAATCTACGCTGCAAGTTTCATCGCAATACCTCATTCTTAACAAAGTTTTTGACCTGAAACAAAGAGTTTGACGCCGCACGAACGCCCGCACGCTCGAACGCACGCCCCTCCGCACGCTCGCCAAACGACATACACCTAATCTAATAACCAGGTTTAAAAAAAGGAAAACGTCATTAAAAAAACTAAAAATCATTACTGCGATTCTTATTCTGTTGTTATTTACGTATATTACGCGTTTCGCACATGCAGTGCTTAACGGCTCATCTACTACGGCTCATCCACGCAGTACCGCTTAGTTAGAGTCACTTCAGAGACAGGGTTATAATATATAGGCATCCGGGAATTCTAACTAACGGATAGTAACATTCTTATCGTTCTTTAACGAGTGATATACTCCAATAAAAGGAACAGTCTGGTTTACGTCCCCATTTAACGAACGAGGCTGGGGACGTGTGTTGCTTTAGAACATTCCAACGAAACTTGTTTCGCATGTGAAGCTTGAACCAGGGACCGCCAAACCGGCACCCTTATAACATATTAGATATTTATTGAATGTATCAACAAGTGGTTTTCCTTATCAATAAGCATTCCATATCAATTGGCATTCCTTATCAACTGACTCTGTAAAATATCAAGTTCAGTTTTGAATTTTGAATTTTCATTTAACAAAATCGTAAAATAGGAGCCTTCAGCTTTTGCGTCAGGATGTCTCGTAATTTTCAAAATAAGGACTGTAGACGGGTTCTGTTCTAATATTGAACGTTTATTTATTCCAATTGCATGCATTAAACAATTGTTTTAACTGTATTTTGGTCGACATGAAAACTACCAGGAAAATAAAAGTATTTTTCAAACTTTAAAAAAGTGTCTTTAGAACCACGTTAATAACGTTAATAACGTTAGCGTTATCTGCGGTATATACAATAGTTCGCAATCCAAACTGGCATTAATATAAATATATTAAATTCATGTTTAACGTATCATACACCACTGTATAAAATGTGTCTTATATGAATTTAAAACTTACAAAGCTGTCATGGTAAATTGTCATTTTCACCTAACAAAACAAACGTGCAAAAGAGTCTTGACCTTTAACCTCTCGTCAGGTGCAAATTCAGGGCTGAACACGGATACCATGAAAAAGGCCAGGGTGTAGCCTTTCCAATGATACCAAACACTTTACTCCTCGCAAAATGTTGACTCGAGCCTTAACAAGAGCAGATAGGCTAAAGTGACCTCCAGACTATAGTGTGAGAGAAATGCACACAACAACTTAGTAACTGCGAGGCAGACGTTGCTTATCCAGGGGACTTCATTTTTAAAAACGTGATTATCCATATCAGTAAGGTGGTATTGTAAATATGGTTATGAAACATACAGATATTGCCATGGTTTCCTTGCATATCATTCCGTAAAAGCATGCGGCTCTCCTTAGACTGGCTTTTTTGACAATGGTGACTTTATTTGTAATTTTTAAAACGTTCCTTCTTTATTTCTAACAAAAAATAAGACCATCGTGGTATATTCATTACTTACCACAAGGATTTAATTTACCATTTGTGAATGGCAATAAGATTCTACATGCAAATAGAAATGCTCTAGACCTGCCAATTGCTGAAAATATGTCTCGACATAAAATAATTTGACTCACGAGATGGGACTGTTTTATACTCCAGAGACGCCAGGGGAAAATATTGATAATGTTAATATGATTCTTCGTGCGAATATAAATGTTATTTGGCTTCTTAGTTTCAGAGAACATATTTATGTTTTCCACTATATATCGCTATATAACGGTACATGTAATATTATTTAAAAAAGTATGAAAGGAGACATTTGGAAATCTTCGAACACAATAAATACAAAACTTATTGCAGTCTCTGCTTGATTGGGACGCCATCTAGCCCCGGGTTGAGCAGAACTCAATATTTAAAATGTCAATAGTACATAAATTTGAGACATCCCGAAGATGGTATGCACGATGAACATGGAACCTTCAGTGCGGTATTTTCATGCCATGGCCAGCGGCAATTTCTAACAAAATGCGTTGCCATAAAAGAGAAAACAAATGGGCGAAATAAATAAAATGGAATTTAGCTGGGAGCAGATGTAATGAAGCCTGCGTATCAAAGGTAACTGTCAAAAGACTAAATTAAAAAGTAGGCGACATATCCTAATGGTGATTAAAAATACTCAGAATCTTTAAAGGCTGGAATAGTGGAACCACCTATTCGAAATTCAAGTAAGAAACCAACAATATTTGAGAATGTACGTACCACCGATATCTATAAATATCGATCTCAGCAATCTCCAAAGATCGGAATGAATAATAGTTCTGATTGCAAGTAACCCCGGGTAAATGCTTAATTAATTTCAATTACATTGTCCTTGTCAATAGCAAGTTACAGCTTTTGAGAAGAATATTTTGCAAAAGTATTTGATTTATATGTTTAAATACAATCATTTCTTATAATTTGAGAGGGCTAATCTCATAAAGTATTGGATGAATCAAGTTACCGTTTGCAACGGAGGAAATAGAGCAATTTGTTGTCTGGAGTATTAGTTGAACAAAAGTCGGTAAATATTAAGGAAGTAATGAAGCAAAATATACCAGAATTGGAAGTGGTGGTCATAGTGTTTTATTTACGTGAACTCCATCAAACAGTCACCTGGTTTCGCTACTGTAAAATCGGAATCTGATGACTAGATACTCGTTTGATGGAAAATATGCCTAGGTCATGGAGACGTTCTGACGTTATTGTTGCCATGTGTGTATTTTAAAACAAAATCATTAAACATTCCCTTGCAAGCGAAATTAAAAACAATATATGACATGTCTCTAACACATAGTTCGTCTGTTGTAATGTATTATTTACAATGTGTATGTTGCTGACAGACGACACCGGGTAAATTGCATCTAGAAATGAAACATGCGACAAATAATATCCATCGCAGCGAGGTAACTGGATGTTGCTTCGATAATTATAGATGAAACACATCAGACAGAAAAATACGTTCTAAAGTGCTCGAAAACATGAATAGCACATAAATACGTTAAATCGTTCAAACTATAATTGCTGATGGAAGTAAATGTAACAATAGAATAGGAAATGGAGCATTCAATGACAACAGTCAACTAAACACCATGAACACACGAACAGAAAGAAAAAATAATTAAACAGATGAATAAAAGGCAAATTATGATATCACAAACATAAAAGGGTTGACAATAGGGCTACCGCCTTGGAACGTCACTACCAAAAAAAGTTCGCTGGGGTTTAAACCACGTTCATGGGTGTACTAAGATGAGGCATGGATTGCATTCTCAAGGAACCACGCATCGTAAAATTATGCAAATATTTGTATTGCTAATCGAAATGATACGCCATTCCATACCTGCTTAACTGGACTATTATTTATATATGCAATCAGTATCATAAATGATATAAATAACTGTGATATTTTTCCAGCCAATACCATTGTGTATATGCAATACCTCACAAACCCGTGCTAATTGACAAGTGATAAACACACCGATATTCACATGTACTTTCGTGTTTCATGTCATATGCATTAAAACATGATGTACATATGTGTCATTGAAAAGAATCTCTGTTCAGACAGGTCAATTTACTGAGAGGAAATCGAACAGGAAAGCGATAACGTTGACGGCTTAGATGAAAACAGATATTCTTGTAAACAGTGGATGAATCAAAAGAAGCAGTGTATTGACACAAATACGTTTTTATACCGTATATCACTACAACAGAATTGTATGGTTATAGTGTCACTATAGATAAAAAATTACCAGTGAGGTTTGGTGAACCCTAGAACCTGGTTTAAACCCCCAGCGGCCTTTTTTCGCCAATAACCGTTCCAAGGCGGTATCCCTATTGTCAACCCTTTTGTGTTTGTGATGTCTTATCTTGCTTTTTATTCATCTTTAAAGTTGTTCTTTGTTTCTGTGTGTTTGTGGTTGACTGTCGTCCTTGAATGCTACTTTTCCTGTTTGATGTTTGTATCTACTTTTAGCGCAGAAAAATGCAATTATTACTTGTATGCCATAAATGTATATGCCATTAAAGACTATGATTATCAAATTCCACTGTAACAAAATAAGATTTTCAGTACAGATTTTATATTGCCGGATATTTTTTTTTTTTATCAAAACCATGTTGTTGTTTTTAAAGCTATGAAAGTTATAGCACTGGATTGGAAATAACTTAACTAAGAAAATGAGTGAAGTTTATTGAAATCGGTAAAGTACTTTTAAAGTTATCCTGAGTTGAAAATAGAATTTCAGGAAATTGAGCCGATGCCGTCACCGAAACAGCGTGCAACAAAGCTGCGCATGTGATAACGTTTGTACTATAAATTCTGCGACTTAATTTCACCCTGCAATATTACCCTCATGTCAGATAGTAGAACTTACACATTGTTGTTGTCTATGGGGATTTAGCATGGACGTATTTTGAGAGATACAATAAAAGCAAATACCATTACTTGGTCCCGCCTTAATTCAATTAAGCGATGGAAAAGCTTATATTAGGATGATTTTATAACGCATATTTCGTTCATAAAACACATTAAAAAGATTACCTATGAAATGTTTTAATTTTACAATATGCAAACTGTTTAAGCCGAAATTAAGGTTTTAGTTTATATTCCAGCCAATCCCGTTTTCGCTTCTTGGAGAAGGGGTTGTGGTATGAAAGTTAATACTCTGGCCACGTAGTGCACTGTGGTTACAGTAAGATATAATGTTAATTACATTACAATTGTTTTTATCAATTTTACGCCGCAGACAAAAATGCTATGCTCCGTCAGGTCGTGTCACCACTGGTAGTTTTGATATTGTTGGTAAACGTATAAGGCATTTATTTATTTATAAGGTCCGAAGTATAGATTACCTTCAATTATTGATTTTAATGCATGTCGTGCTCCGATCGTCCAGTCCATTGAGGATTTTAGTATACAATGGTGTCATAGAGATTATGTAGACCCGACCTCCATTTCAACTTCGAAAAAGTCAGATCTTAAAAGTATAGATACTCGTATTAACTTTTTATAATGCTAACACATATTTGACTTTCTCCGAGCCCTAGAGTTTCGTTCCGTAATTTGAAATCGGGAACTCCAGAATTTCATAATAAATTTGTTTAGTTCCTGCTGATAAAGAGCTAATAAAAGTATATATAAAAATCGAACATGAAAAGTAGCATTCAAGGACGGCAGTCAATCACAAACACACGTAGAAACAAGGAGCAACTTTAAAGATGAAGAAAAAGCAAATTATATCACAAGCAGAAAAGGGTTGGCAATAGGTCTACAGCCTTGGAACGGTCAGTGGCAAAAAAAGGCCGTTCGGAGTTTAAACAAGGTTCTAATCACTGTATAAGAGTTCAATAATACTTGATTTGTGGGTTTTTAAGTTTTTGTTTTTATATTCATATATGCATGCTCAGTTATGTGTTATAGTGCCTATTACTGCTGTACTGTTTGTTAGCGAATACAACCTGGCGGAGATATCTTTATTTAATCTGTCCCGTTTTATTGGAATAAAACAGGGTAAGCGTGAGGGTTGGTGCGCCCTGGAACCTGGTATAAACCCCCAGCATCCTTTTTTTTCCAGTGACCGTTCCAAGGCAGTAGCCCTATTGCCAACCCTTTTGTTTTTGTGACGTTATATCGTGACTTATTCTGTTTAAATTGTTGTATGTTTCTATGCGTGTTTTTGGTTGACTATGGTCCTTGAATGATACATTTCCTGTTGTTGTATGTTTCTATGCGTGTTTTTGGTTGACTGTGGTACTTGAATGATACATTTCCTGTTGTTGTTTGTTTCTATGCGTGTTTGTGGTTGACTATGGTCCTTGAATGATACATTTCCTGTTGTTGTATGTTTCTATGCGTGTTTGTGGTTGACTGTGGTCCTTGAATGATACATTTCCCGTTGTTGTATGTTTCTATGCGTGTTTGTGGTTGACTGTGGTCCTTGAATGATACATTTCCCGTTGTTGTATGATTCTATGCGTGTTTGTGGCTGACTGTAGTCCTTGAATGACACATTTCCTGTTGTTGTTTGCTTCTATGCGTGTTTTTTATTGACTTTGGTCCTTAAATGATATATTTCCTGTTGTTGTTTGTTTTCTTGCGTGTTTTTGGTTGACTGTGGTCCTTGAATGATACATTTCCTGTTGTTGTTTGTTTCTATGCGTGTTTTTGGTTGACTGTGGTCCTTGAATGATACATTTCCTGTTGTTGTTTGTTTCCTTGCGTGTTTTTGGTTGACTGTGGTCCTTGAATGATATATTTCCCGTTGTTGAATGATACATTTCCTTTTGTTGTATGTTTCTATGCGTGTTTTTGGTTGACTGTGGTCCTTGAATGATACATTTCCTGATGTTGTTTGTTTCCTTGCGTGTTTTTGGTTGACTGTGGTTCTTGAATGATACATTTCCCGTAGTTGTATGTTTCTATTCGCGTTTGTGGTTGACTGTGGTCCTTGAATGATACATTTCCTGTTGTTGTATGTTTCTATGCGTGTTTGTGGTTGACTGTGGTCCTTGAATGATACATTTCCTGTTGTTGTTTGCTTCTATGCGTGTTTTTGATTGACTTTGGTCCTTGAATGATATATTTCCTGTTGTTGTTTGTTTCCTTGCGTGTTTTTGGTTGACTGTGGTCCATGAATAATATATTATTAGTTATTGGGTTTGTTGCTGATCCCCTACAGAAATATGTGGGTCAGTAAGATGTATAGGGGGCGAGGCAATAGCCGAGTACCCCTATATATCTGACTGCCCCACATATTTCTGTAGGGGATCAGTAACAAACCCAATAACTGATTTATTGCATCGAGCACCCTTTTTAAGGCAAAACCCGATATAAAACTATTTGCAAATAATTTAAACTTTGAATCGGATTTGTAGTCCATATTGTTTTAGTGACCCTCTATCAAATCTACTGACCCACTATAGAATAAACGAGGGTCACCATGTGACTGCTGTTATCCAATGAAGTTCCTAGGATTTTGTGCGAGGTTCAATAATTCCTGTTGTTGTTTGTTTCCTTGCGTGTGTTTGGTTGACTGTGGTCCTTGAATGATTCATTTCCTGTTGTTGTATGTTTCTATGCGTGTTTGTGGTTGACTTGTCCTTGAATGATACATTTCCTGTTGTTGTATGTTTCTATGCATGTTTTTGGTTGACTGTGGTCCTTGAATGATACATTTCCTGTTGCTGTATGTTTCTATGCGTGTTTGTGGTTGACTGTGGTCCTTGAATGATACATTTCCTGTTGTTGTATGTTTCTATGCGTGTTTGTGGTTGACTTGTCCTTGAATGATACATTTCCTGTTATTGTATGTTTCTATGCGTGTTTGTGGTTGACTGTGGTCCTTGAATGATACATTTCCTGTTGTTGTATGTTTCTATGCGTGTTTGTGGTTGACTGTGGTCCTTGAATGATACATTTCCTGTTGTTGTATGTTTCTATGCGTGTTTGTGGTTGACTTGTCCTTGAATGATACATTTCTTATTGTTGTATGTTTCTATGCATGTTTTTGGTTGACTGTGGTCCTTGAATGATACATTTCCTGTTGTTGTTTGTTTCCTTGCGTGTTTTTGGTTGACTGTGGTCCTTGAATGATATATTTCCCGTTGTTGAATGATACATTTCCTTTTGTTGTATGTTTCTATGCGTGTTTTTGGTTGACTGTGGTCCTTGAATGATACATTTCCTGATGTTGTTTGTTTCCTTGCGTGTTTTTGGTTGACTGTGGTTCTTGAATGATACATTTCCCGTAGTTGTATGTTTCTATTCGCGTTTGTGGTTGACTGTGGTCCTTGAATGATACATTTCCTGTTGTTGTATGTTTCTATGCGTGTTTGTGGTTGACTGTGGTCCTTGAATGATACATTTCCTGTTGTTGTTTGCTTCTATGCGTGTTTTTGATTGACTTTGGTCCTTGAATGATATATTTCCTGTTGTTGTTTGTTTCCTTGCGTGTTTTTGGTTGACTGTGGTCCATGAATAATATATTATTATTTATTGGGTTTGTTGCTGATCCCCTACAGAAATATGTGGGTTAGTGAGATGTATAGGGGGCGAGGCAATAGCCGAGTACCCCTATATATCTGACTGCCCCACATATTTCTGTAGGGGATCAGTAACAAACCCAATAACTGATTTATTGCATCGAGCACCCTTTTTAAGGCAAAACCCGATATAAAACTATTTGCAAATAATTTAAACTTTGAATCGGATTTGTAGTCCATATTGTTTTAGTGACCCTCTATCAAATCTACTGACCCACTATAGAATAAACGAGGGTCACCATGTGACTGCTGTTATCCAATGAAGTTCCTAGGATTTTGTGCGAGGTTCAATAATTCCTGTTGTTGTTTGTTTCCTTGCGTGTGTTTGGTTGACTGTGGTCCTTGAATGATTCATTTCCTGTTGTTGTATGTTTCTATGCGTGTTTGTGGTTGACTTGTCCTTGAATGATACATTTCCTGTTGTTGTATGTTTCTATGCATGTTTTTGGTTGACTGTGGTCCTTGAATGATACATTTCCTGTTGCTGTATGTTTCTATGCGTGTTTGTGGTTGACTGTGGTCCTTGAATGATACATTTCCTGTTGTTGTATGTTTCTATGCGTGTTTGTGGTTGACTTGTCCTTGAATGATACATTTCCTGTTATTGTATGTTTCTATGCGTGTTTGTGGTTGACTGTGGTCCTTGAATGATACATTTCCTGTTGTTGTATGTTTCTATGCGTGTTTGTGGTTGACTGTGGTCCTTGAATGATACATTTCCTGTTGTTGTATGTTTCTATGCGTGTTTGTCGTTGACTTGTCCTTGAATGATACATTTCTTATTGTTGTATGTTTCTATGCATGTTTTTGGTTGACTGTGGTCCTTGAATGATACATTTCCTGTTGTTGTTTGTTTCCTTGCGTGTTTTTGGTTGACTGTGGTCCTTGAATGATATATTTCCCGTTGTTGAATGATACATTTCCTTTTGTTGTATGTTTCTATGCGTGTTTTTGGTTGACTGTGGTCCTTGAATGATACATTTCCTGATGTTGTTTGTTTCCTTGCGTGTTTTTGGTTGACTGTGGTTCTTGAATGATACATTTCCCGTAGTTGTATGTTTCTATTCGCGTTTGTGGTTGACTGTGGTCCTTGAATGATACATTTCCTGTTGTTGTATGTTTCTATGCGTGTTTGTGGTTGACTGTGGTCCTTGAATGATACATTTCCTGTTGTTGTTTGCTTCTATGCGTGTTTTTGATTGACTTTGGTCCTTGAATGATATATTTCCTGTTGTTGTTTGTTTCCTTGCGTGTTTTTGGTTGACTGTGGTCCATGAATAATATATTATTATTTATTGGGTTTGTTGCTGATCCCCTACAGAAATATGTGGGTTAGTGAGATGTATAGGGGGCGAGGCAATAGCCGAGTACCCCTATATATCTGACTGCCCCACATATTTCTGTAGGGGATCAGTAACAAACCCAATAACTGATTTATTGCATCGAGCACCCTTTTTAAGGCAAAACCCGATATAAAACTATTTGCAAATAATTTAAACTTTGAATCGGATTTGTAGTCCATATTGTTTTAGTGACCCTCTATCAAATCTACTGACCCACTATAGAATAAACGAGGGTCACCATGTGACTGCTGTAATCCAATGAAGTTCCTAGGATTTTGTGCGAGGTGCAATAATTCCTGTTGTTGTTTGTTTCCTTGCGTGTGTTTGGTTGACTGTGGTCCTTGAATGATTCATTTCCTGTTGTTGTATGTTTCTATGCGTGTTTGTGGTTGACTTGTCCTTGAATGATACATTTCCTGTTGTTGTATGTTTCTATGCATGTTTTTGGTTGACTGTGGTCCTTGAATGATACATTTCCTGTTGCTGTATGTTTCTATGCGTGTTTGTGGTTGACTGTGGTCCTTGAATGATACATTTCCTGTTGTTGTATGTTTCTATGCGTGTTTGTGGTTGACTTGTCCTTGAATGATACATTTCCTGTTATTGTATGTTTCTATGCGTGTTTGTGGTTGACTGTGGTCCTTGAATGATACATTTCCTGTTGTTGTATGTTTCTATGCGTGTTTGTGGTTGACTGTGGTCCTTGAATGATACATTTCCTGTTGTTGTATGTTTCTATGCGTGTTTGTGGTTGACTTGTCCTTGAATGATACATTTCTTATTGTTGTATGTTTCTATGCATGTTTTTGGTTGACTGTGGTCCTTGAATGATACATTTCCTGTTGTTGTTTGTTTCCTTGCGTGTTTTTGGTTGACTGTGGTCCTTGAATGATATATTTCCCGTTGTTGAATGATACATTTCCTTTTGTTGTATGTTTCTATGCGTGTTTTTGGTTGACTGTGGTCCTTGAATGATACATTTCCTGATGTTGTTTGTTTCCTTGCGTGTTTTTGGTTGACTGTGGTCCTTGAATGATATATTTCCCGTTGTTGTATGTTTCTATGCATGTTTTTGGTTGACTGTGGTCCTTGAATAATACATTTCCTGTTGTTGTTTGTTTCCTTGCGTGTTTTTGGTTGACTGTGGTCCTTGAATGATATATTTCCCGTTGTTGAATGATACATTTCCTTTTGTTGTATGTTTCTATGCGTGTTTTTGGTTGACTGTGGTCCTTGAATGATACATTTCCTGATGTTGTTTGTTTCCTTGCGTGTTTTTGGTTGACTGTGGTTCTTGAATGATACATTTCCCGTAGTTGTATGTTTCTATTCGCGTTTGTGGTTGACTGTGGTCCTTGAATGATACATTTCCTGTTGTTGTATGTTTCTATGCGTGTTTGTGGTTGACTGTGGTCCTTGAATGAAACATTTCCTGTTGTTGTTTGCTTCTATGCGTGTTTTTGATTGACTTTGGTCCTTGAATGATATATTTCCTGTTGTTGTTTGTTTCCTTGCGTGTTTGTGGTTGACTGTGGTCCATGAATAATATATTATTATTTATTGGGTTTGTTGCTGATCCCCTACAGAAATATGTGGGTTAGTGAGATGTATAGGGGGCGAGGCAATAGCCGAGTACCCCTATATATCTGACTGCCCCACATATTTCTGTAGGGGATCAGTAACAAACCCAATAACTGATTTATTGCATCGAGCACCCTTTTTAAGGCAAAACCCGATATAAAACTATTTGCAAATAATTTAAACTTTGAATCGGATTTGTAGTCCATATTGTTTTAGTGACCCTCTATCAAATCTACTGACCCACTATAGAATAAACGAGGGTCACCATGTGACTGCTGTAATCCAATGAAGTTCCTAGGATTTTGTGCGAGGTGCAATAATTCCTGTTGTTGTTTGTTTCCTTGCGTGTGTTTGGTTGACTGTGGTCCTTGAATGATTCATTTCCTGTTGTTGTATGTTTCTATGCGTGTTTGTGGTTGACTTGTCCTTGAATGATACATTTCCTGTTGTTGTATGTTTCTATTTGTGTTTTTGGTTGACTGTGGTCCTTGAATGATACATTTCCTGTTGCTGTATGTTTCTATGCGTGTTTGTGGTTGACTGTGGTCCTTGAATGATACATTTCCTGTTGTTGTATGTTTCTATGCGTGTTTGTGGTTGACTTGTCCTTGAATGATACATTTCCTGTTATTGTATGTTTCTATGCGTGTTTGTGGTTGACTGTGGTCCTTGAATGATACATTTCCTGTTGTTGTATGTTTCTATGCGTGTTTGTGGTTGACTGTGGTCCTTGAATGATACATTTCCTGTTGTTGTATGTTTCTATGCGTGTTTGTGGTTGACTTGTCCTTGAATGATACATTTCTTATTGTTGTATGTTTCTATGCATGTTTTTGGTTGACTGTGGTCCTTGAATGATACATTTCCTGTTGTTGTTTGTTTCCTTGCGTGTTTTTGGTTGACTGTGGTCCTTGAATGATATATTTCCCGTTGTTGAATGATACATTTCCTTTTGTTGTATGTTTCTATGCGTGTTTTTGGTTGACTGTGGTCCTTGAATGATACATTTCCTGATGTTGTTTGTTTCCTTGCGTGTTTTTGGTTGACTGTGGTTCTTGAATGATACATTTCCCGTAGTTGTATGTTTCTATTCGCGTTTGTGGTTGACTGTGGTCCTTGAATGATACATTTCCTGTTGTTGTATTTTTCTATGCGTGTTTGTGGTTGACTGTGGTCCTTGAATGATACATTTCCTGTTGTTGTTTGCTTCTATGCGTGTTTTTGATTGACTTTGGTCCTTGAATGATATATTTCCTGTTGTTGTTTGTTTCCTTGCGTGTTTTTGGTTGACTGTGGTCCATGAATAATATATTATTATTTATTGGGTTTGTTGCTGATCCCCTACAGAAATATGTGGGTTAGTGAGATGTATAGGGGGCGAGGCAATAGCCGAGTACCCCTATATATCTGACTGCCCCACATATTTCTGTAGGGGATCAGTAACAAACCCAATAACTGATTTATTGCATCGAGCACCCTTTTTA
Organism: Cyrtodaria siliqua; assembly: GCA_037043455.1. Classification (NCBI taxonomy): domain Eukaryota; kingdom Metazoa; phylum Mollusca; class Bivalvia; order Adapedonta; family Hiatellidae; genus Cyrtodaria; species Cyrtodaria siliqua. The sequence continues at coordinate 155,033 of JAWPHD010004199.1, forward strand.
AGGCAAAACCCGATATAAAACTATTTGCAAATAATTTAAACTTTGAATCGGATTTGTAGTCCATATTGTTTTAGTGACCCTCTATCAAATCTACTGACCCACTATAGAATAAACGAGGGTCACCATGTGACTGCTGTAATCCAATGAAGTTCCTAGGATTTTGTGCGAGGTGCAATAATTCCTGTTGTTGTTTGTTTCCGTGCGTGTGTTTGGTTGACTGTGGTCCTTGAATGATTCATTTCCTGTTGTTGTATGTTTCTATGCGTGTTTGTGGTTGACTTGTCCTTGAATGATACATTTCCTGTTGTTGTATGTTTCTATGCATGTTTTTGGTTGACTGTGGTCCTTGAATGATACATTTCCTGTTGCTGTATGTTTCTATGCGTGTTTGTGGTTGACTGTGGTCCTTGAATGATACATTTCCTGTTGTTGTATGTTTCTATGCGTGTTTGTGGTTGACTTGTCCTTGAATGATACATTTCCTGTTTTTGTATGTTTCTATGCGTGTTTGTGGTTGACTGTGGTCCTTGAATGATACATTTCCTGTTGTTGTATGTTTCTATGCGTGTTTGTGGTTGACTGTGGTCCTTGAATGATACAGTTCCTGTTGTTGTATGTTTCTATGCGTGTTTGTGGTTGACTTGTCCTTGAATGATACATTTCTTATTGTTGTATGTTTCTATGCATGTTTTTGGTTGACTGTGGTCCTTGAAAGATACATTTCCTGTTGTTGTTTGTTTCCTTGCGTGTTTTTGGTTGACTGTGGTCCTTGAATGATATATTTCCCGTTGTTGAATGATACATTTCCTTTTGTTGTATGTTTCTATGCGTGTTTTTGGTTGACTGTGGTCCTTGAATGATACATTTCCTGATGTTGTTTGTTTCCTTGCGTGTTTTTGGTTGACTGTGGTCCTTGAATGATACATTTCCCGTTGTTGTATGTTTCTATGCATGTTTTTGGTTGACTGTGGTCCTTGAATAATACATTTCCTGTTGTTGTTTGTTTCCTTGCGTGTTTTTGGTTGACTGTGGTCCTTGAATGATATATTTCCCGTTGTTGAATGATACATTTCCTTTTGTTGTATGTTTCTATGCGTGGTTTTGGTTGACTGTGGTCCTTGAATGATACATTTCCTGATGTTGTTTGTTTCCTTGCGTGTTTTTGGTTGACTGTGGTTCTTGAATGATACATTTCCCGTAGTTGTATGTTTCTATTCGCGTTTGTGGTTGACTGTGGTCCTTGAATGATACATTTCCTGTTGTTGTATGTTTCTATGCGTGTTTGTGGTTGACTGTGGTCCTTGAATGATACATTTCCTGTTGTTGTTTGCTTCTATGCGTGTTTTTGATTGACTTTGGTCCTTGAATGATATATTTCCTGTTGTTGTTTGTTTCCTTGCGTTTTTTGGTTGACTGTGGTCCATGAATAATATATTATTATTTATTGGGTTTGTTGCTGATCCCCTACAGAAATATGTGGGTTAGTGAGATGTATAGGGGGCGAGGCAATAGCCGAGTACCCCTATATATCTGACTGCCCCACATATTTCTGTAGGGGATCAGTAACAAACCCAATAACTGATTTATTGCATCGAGCACCCTTTTTAAGGCAAAACCCGATATAAAACTATTTGCAAATAATTTAAACTTTGAATCGGATTTGTAGTCCATATTGTTTTAGTGACCCTCTATCAAATCTACTGACCCACTATAGAATAAACGAGGGTCACCATGTGACTGCTGTAATCCAATGAAGTTCCTAGGATTTTGTGCGAGGTGCAATAATTCCTGTTGTTGTTTGTTTCCTTGCGTGTGTTTGGTTGACTGTGGTCCTTGAATGATTCATTTCCTGTTGTTGTATGTTTCTATGCGTGTTTGTGGTTGTCTGTGGTCCTTGAATGATACATTTCCCGTTGTTGTATGTTTCTATTTGTGTTTGTGGTTGACTGTGGTCCTTGAATGATACATTTCCTATTGTTGTATGTTGCTATGCGTGTTTTTGATTGACTGTGGTCCTTGAATGATACATTTCTTATTGTTGTATGTTTCTCTGCATGTTTGTGGATGACTGTGGTCCTTGAATGATACATTTCCTGTTGTTGTATGCTTTTATGCCTGTTTTTGGTTGACTGTGGTCCTTGAATGATATATTTCCTGTTGTTGTTTGTTTCCTTGCGTGTTTTTGGTTGACTGTGGTCCTTGAATGATACATTTCCTGTTGTTGTATTTTTCTATGCGTGTTATTTGTTGATTGTGGTCCTTGAATGATACATTTCCTGTTACTGTATGTTTCTATGCGTGTTTGTGGTTGACTGTGGTCCTTGAATGATACATTTCCTGTTGTTGTATGTTTCTATGCGTGTTTGTGGTTGACTTGTCCTTGAATGATACATTTCCTGTTGTTGTATGTTTCTATGCATGTTTTTTGTTGACTGTGGTCCTTGAATGATACAATTCCTGGTGTTGTATGTTTCTATGCGTGTTTGTGGTTGACTGTGGTCCTTGAATGATACATTTCCTGCAATTGTTTGTTTCTATGCGTGTTTTTGGTTGAATGTGGTCCTTGAATGATACATTTCCTGTTGTTGTTTGTTTCTATGCGTGTTTTTGGTTGACTGTGGTCCTTGAATGATACATTATTAGTTATTGGGTTTGTTACTGATCCCCTGCATAAATATGTGGGTCAGTAAGATGTATAGGGGACGAGGCAATAGCCGAGTCCCCCTATATATCTGACTGACATTGAGACGTTCGCGCATTTTGACGTCATGACGTTGACGTCACGACCGGTACAGTTTAAAAACATTATTAATTTACTTATATGTTTGTAACTAACGTCTTAAAGAACTATTTGCAAATCATTTAAACTTTGAATCGGATTTGTAGTTCATATTGTTTTAGTGACCCTCTATCAAATCTACTGACCCACTATAGAATAATAGAGGGTCACCATGTGACTGCTGTAATCCAATGAAATTCCTAGGATTTTGTGCGAGGTGCAATAATTCCTGTTGTTGTTTGTTTCCTTGCGTGTTTTTGGTTGACTGTGGTCCTTGAATGATTCATTTCCTGTTGTTGTATGTTTCTATGCGTGTTTGTGGTTGACTGTTGTCTTTGAATGATACTTTTCCTGTTGTTGTATGTTTCTATGCGTGTTCTTTATTGACTGTGGTACTTCAATGATACATATCCTGTTGTTGTTTGTTTCCATGCGTGTTTTTGGTTGACTATGGTCCTTGAATGATACATTTCCCGTTGTTGTATGTTTCTATTCGTGTCTGTGGTTGACTGTGGTCCTTGAATGATACATTTCCTGTTGTTGTATGATTCTATGCGTGTTTGTGGTTGACTGTGGTCCTTGAATGATACATTTCCTATTGTTGTATGTTTCTATGCGTGTTTGTGGTTGACTGTGGTCCTTGAATGATACATTTCCTGTTGTTGTTTGCTTCTATGCGTGTTTTTGGTTGACTGTGGTCCTTGAATGATATATTTTCTGTTGGTGTTTGTTTCCTTGCGTGTTTTTGGTTGACTGTGGTCCTTGAATGATATATTTCCTGTTTTTGTATTTTTCTATGCGTGTTATTTGTTGATTGTGGTCCTTGAATGATACATTTCCTGTTGCTGTATGTTTCTATGCGTGTTTGTGGTTGACTGTGGTCCTTGAATGATACATTTCCTGTTGTTGTATGTTTCTATGCGTGTTTGTGGTTGACTTGTCCTTGAATGATATATTTCCTGTTGTTGTATGTTTCTATGCGTGTTTTTTGTTGACTGTGGTCCTTGAATGATACATTTCCTGGTGTTGTATGTTTCTATGCATGTTTGTGCTTGACTGTGGTCCTTGAATGATACATTTCCTGTAATTGTTTGTTTCTATGCGTGTTTTTGGTTGACTGTGGTCCTTGAATGATACATTTCCTGTTGTTGTTTGTTTCTATGCGTGTTTTTGGTTGACTGTGGTCCTTGAATGATACATTATTAGATATTGGGTTTGTTACTGATCCCCTACAGAAATATGTGGGTCAGTAAGATGTATAGGGGGCGAGGCAATAGCCGAGTCTCCCTATATATCTGACTGACCCCATATATTTCTGTAGGGGATCAGTAACAAACCCAATAACTGATTTATTGCATCGAGCACACTTTTTAAGGCAAAACCCGATATTTAACCCATTTTAATGGAGCGTCAACGTCATTGAGACGTTCGCGCATTTTGACGTCATGACGTTGACGTCACGACCGGTACAGTTTAAAAACATTATTAATTTACTTATATGTTTGTAACTTACGCCTTAAAGAACTATTTGCAAATAATTTAAACTTTGAATCGGATTTGTAGTCCATATTGTTTTAGTGACCCTCTATCAAATATACTGACCCACTATAGAATAATAGAGGGTCACCATGTGACTGCTGTAATCCAATGAAATTTCTAGGACTTTGTGCGAGGTGCAATAATTCCTGTTGTTGTTTGTTTTCTTGCGTGTTTTTGGTTGACTGTGGTCCTTGAATGATTCATTTCCTGTTGCTGTATGTTTCTATGCGTGTTTTTTGTTGACTTTGGTCCTTCAATGATACATTTCATGTTGTTGTATGTTTCTATGCGTGTTTTTTGTTGACTGTGGTCCTTGAATGATACATTTCCTGTTGTTGTATGTTTCTATGCGTGTTTTTTGGTGACTGTGGTCCTTGAATGATACATTTCCTGTTGTTGTATGTTTCTATGCGTATTTTTTGTTGACTGTGGTCTTTGAATGATACATTTCCTGTTGTTGTATGTTTCTATGCGTGTTTTTTGTTGACTGTGGTCCTTGCATGATACATTTCCTGTTGTTGTATGTTTCTATGCGTGTTTTTGGTTGACTGTGTTCCTTGAATGATACATTTCCTGCTCGACCTTTACAACATATTGTTTTTGGGTGATTTTTTCTCGCGTAAGAGTTTCACATGTTTTAACTATTTTATGTAGAACAAAAATGTATTTACGAGTGTTTTCGAAATACACGTAGTATAATGGATGATTACATTTCAAAGAAATAGGAAACATCCACATAATAAAGAACTTACACCCACGTGGTAGAATCGGTTTCGTACGAAGCAATGGTGAAGTTAACCATATATTTTTTGTGTATAATACATATTTACTTTAAGAGGTACGGCTTCCTCGGTTATGTATTTAAGAGTGGTCTATGCAAATGACAATGAAGAACTAGATTACATAGGCATAGATGATTTAGGTGGAGTACACTTTTAGTAGTACATTACGGCTGTATACATTTACAGGTATAACCATGATGAATAAACATTACGTGATCTCGCCTTAATTCCATTAAACAATGTGAAAGCTTACATTAGCAGGATTGAATAACGGATATTTCGACAATAAAATAAACATGTTTATGAAAATATACGTTATTCTTATTTCAAACGGGTCTAGACCGGATGATATCACTGCATCTTGTCATACAGAGCACAACGCACAATCAATGGGCGTGTTATACCTATAAGTAACAGAACATTTACAGAGTAACGTAACATAACGAATATTGATAAAACAACACATTTAATATTGTTTTTAAAATAACGGTGTGGGAGACAACTGTGGTTAATTAAGACAATTCAGCGATGTGCAGTTACCGAGCTTTCCGCAGAAAACGTCATTATATTAATACTTTGTCCATGAAATACATTAATTAGCATGTACGTAATGTGTGTAAACAATTACGTATTTGCAGAACAAACTATCAAATTGAATAATTTCGGAAAAATATGATGATAAATACAGCGTTCGTAAAGATTCTGAGAGTTCTAGCAAAAGGAGAAATGTGAAATGCTTGAAAAGGGTCGTGTGTTTGCTGTTGTCATATTAGTATCATAAACAGTTGTTGTAACAACGTCAGATGTGACTGCAAAGTGCGAGAGCACGACGATATCAGTAAGAGGCAGACGGTTTAATATAGGTTAAAATATAAACATAAGAACATTGTTGAATATATGTTTATTTTAAAAATGAGCCAAGAAAGTAACAAAATACATAATCAGATCAAATAGTATCCTTTAACTTTCTAATACATAGAGGATCTTACATGAGTACTCATTCAATATTGGATTTATTAAACGAGTTGGCAAAATGATATAATGCGAGGCTCTTGCCGAGCATTATATCATTTTTGCTAACGAGTTTAATAAATTCATTAATGAATTAGAACGAATGTTAAATTCTATTTATCACATAACTCACATATCGACTTTTATTGCATTTTACACGCGAAACCGACATTAACCGTGGGAATTGGATCATAGTCATTATCGATTTTTTTGACAGCGCATATTATGTTGTAGTGACAATATGCGAAAAAGTCGCTTAGTTAAGGAGTTAGCTGGGACCAGCTAGAAAATGGGCATATTATATATCAAATGAAAGGTAATTATGTGTACTAAACGATCGCACCAACATTACTTGCACAAAGTGGTACACTTTTTTTAAAATGGCGCCTGAACACCACAACCCATAAATAACAAATTTCAGCAAAATATAAGCTACCGACTAAAATTATAAGTTTCAGAGAAATGATAGCTCATTTTTCGTTAACAAATGTATATAAACATCTTCCTACGTACGTACAATAACTGTGTATTCATGTTTAACTAAAAATTATTTCTTAAATATAAGGAATAATACTACACTTAAAAATATCGACTTTTTTTTAAAAAGGACAATTATATTTTGTTTAATACATGTTCACGTGAAATTAATTAATCAATTCATTTTAGTTCAATAAGAAATGTAATAAAATATGCAATTACAGATTTACTACAAAAGAAATAATATAAAACGCACAAACTTTTTCAAATTATGACGAAACTTGTCCTACTCCGATTTTTATATTTTAATTATAAACATGTATGCTACTAATCATATGAAAGTCTTTTGTTTTTGTTGTTTCTTTAAAGTGACTGTTATATTATGCAATATAGTGATACTATACATGATTTCAAATATCACACACATATTTTAAAATATGTTTGGTTATCCAAAATGATTTTAAAACTGTATATAAAGGGAGATAATTAATCAATGGCGTTGTACTAATCTTATTAGTTTTTTAATGAATATATAAATTATTCACTTTTTAATTAGCTTTACTCATTATTCTGTACAATACATACATGAACCACTCTGATTTTAATGTTGGAAAGATACTTTACTACTCTTTTTTTGCTGCGATCAAGACGGTTGTATAATTATATAAGTTTAAGAGAGTACTATACACAGATCACTTGCGATGTTCACAATTCGCACTTTTTTTCCCGCAATTCAAAGTACTAATTGATTTTGTTTTGTTCTTGCCTTATACCTGCGTGTAAAATAGTTTTAAAAAGTGTGTCCATTACCAATGGTGGATTCTTCTTCACTAGTGAAAATCTATTTCACTTGCGAAGACAAATATAGTTTTTGGAAGGTTGCTTTTCTTTGATATAGTTTTTGGAAGGTTGCTTTTCTTCAACAGGATACAGTTTACCAGCGAAAATTAGGTATATGACTTTGGCTCAAAGAAGCTAATCAATCTTCTGAATTAATTCCGTTTCTGTGACTGTTATAGCAAACAGTAGACGACAAGAATACATTTCACTCGTTATCAAGTGTGTGCTTTCAAACGAAAGATGGTGACGACAGTACCTCTATTTTAATTCCAAGAAATAAGGAACAGTCAAGTAAAATTTCGCATGAAAATAAGCTATACATGTATTAATAACTACAATTACCTTTTAAAAGTCTACTACTAGACCAGTCTCACCAAGATACTTTTCGCTTAAGCAACTAATTTTGGAATTAATATAAAATACTTCATATGAGATTTCCTGAGATTATGCCTTGCCGAAACATGTCCAACACTGCAATTATTGATATGAGATCTGATCAAAATATATATTGTTGGCCTTTTTCCAGTTCATGAGCCTAATACGATTGCATTGTATGCTCCCATCATATATCTATACAAGTCCAACAGATATGTCCACCATATACACGTCTATCAAGTAGTGTCAGGCACAGTCAAACATATTCAGACGATGGACCAGCAATTGATTGCAGTTGCACAGCAAGTGAACTCAGGTCTAAGTCCACAGAACTCTATTCACATTGTGTTCAACTAGCAGATAGGAAGGGTGCAAGGTGACGATAGTCTAATAGATTTGCTTACATACTCCAATATATATGCTTCTTCTACAGTTGAGGGTATGTTGGCTGGAAAGAGTACCACAGAAGTGTTCTTGGGCTAACACCAACATATGAAGCGCTAATGACGGTGCTTCTTGTGTCGTTTTTTTCTTCTTTTTTTTTTTTTTTTGACACGTTTTGACAGATTAGAGAAACACTTTATAATGGTTCAGTTAAGCATCCAATGATTCAGCAGATGACGCCACGCAACTGAAATTGCCATATCAGGTAATATCGCCCAGGAAATCTCAGAACTTGGTGCTTACGTTTTTTCAAAGTCGGCAACATTCAAGTTCTGATTAATGTTTCTGGAAACAGTTGATGTGAACCAGCAATAGGGCGGAAAGATCGGGTGATTGGATATTACATCTCGCGACGCAGGCAAGTATGCTGCCTTATTTCGTCAGCATAAAACATTCTAACTACGCAAGATAGTTACCTGTATACCTTTTGGAAATGCTCGTAGATATACTAGAAGACATGTAAATCAATGTTTTTTACAAGGCCAGTTTACCTAACGACACTGCGAAAATGGAACATTTACCGGTATCTGGAGCAATAAACCACTATTTGTGACTCTAAACGTGCATTTTATCCTGCAGTTCTTGACTGACCGGTTGGACTCTGTTTGATTATTTTATGTAATTGGAAATAAAACAATTATCAAGGTGATGAAGGTAAATAGTGCTTCTAGCTTTAAAAATAGAGTAGCAATTAAAGATGACTCAGGCTATGACAGCGCTTTTGAAACAGGAGAAATGGCATCAGATCTTCTCGTAACACATCATGCATTTGCAGCTGTAAACGGTCATGTTCCACAGCATCATACGTTTGCATAAGAAACAACATGTCATTCATGATACATGTAACCACATTTTTTGTCCGTCTGTCAGCCCGTCCGTCAAGACCTTGACTACTCCTGAACGGTTCGAGATATTAAAATACGTCTTTACATACATTTTGATTCGGTCAAAAGGTTTTCATTTAAGATAAGTCTGCTACTTTTATCTCTTGTTTATAATTCTTGCTCCCAAGAGATCTCCTGTTCAGTATTTATTGACATTCACACTAGCATGGTAAAAAGACTACAAATTAGTAGTGTTATTACTTACTGATCCTTTGGGATCATCAAGCCCAATCTGTGTGGCTTTATAGTAGAATATCGCTTAAACCAGTTTTAGGAGGCGTGAGAGGTGTTGCACTTTACATTACCTCTCATGAACAGAATCAATAAAACCGAGTCTGCTACTTGTATCTCTTGTTTGTGTTTGTTGCTTCCATCCGTAGTTATTGACCTTCACCGTCTAAGTTCACAAATCATTTTTTTCTTCAAAAAAATATACTTTTGGACGGAGCTCCTTCCAGACCATTCGAGGTACGAAGCTGAAACGTTATGGGAAGCTTGTTGAAGATGAGGTTTTCACTAAAGGTCTGAAAATTGTTCTTCATCATCAAGGTCAAGGTTAGGACTTTTGCCTGAAAATGGCTTGTGCACGGAAATTCTTCTAGACCGTTCAAGGTAATAAGCTGAAACGGAATATGAAGCGTGTTGAGGATGAGAGTATGTCAATGCAGTTCTGAAATTTGACCTTCGCCATCAAGGTCAAGGTCTGGACTTGAGGTATAATTGAGATATCGAAAATACGGATGTTTTGTGATGGCTTCCATCGACTGGCTCTAGTTGAGCGTTGTAAGTGTAAATCAGACGAACACTTTTGTAACAAAGCTAACCCAAGCCCAGTACAATGATGCTTTCGTAGTAGGAAAATATGAAGGAGAACTTAAAATTGTCATGCATAGTAAAGTGGAAATGTAACTTAAGAACAAAACAACACTTTAGCAATGCAAAAGATTAAAATCACAATGGAAGATGTTATATGTATTCCTGTATACTGTAAAAAGTTGTCATTGGTGGAAACATATGGACAAAGATATAGTTCACACATCATAAGTATAAAAAGTGAACTTAACCTCAAAAAAAGGTATAAAAGTCGAGCAGGAAATTCACAAATTTGAAACAAAACAATTACAAGGATATATAGAAGAAAAGTATGTGACACTATACATATAAAAGCGAGGCTAGAGTCTTGCCTAAGGACACCGAAGTATCGCGTGGCACCAGTGAGTCTCAGACCCGTGATATCCGGATTCAGAGTTGAACGTGTTTATCCACTTGGTCACTACATTCGACAATACAGTGTTAAGTAGATGTTAACGAAAGGAATGGATAACATATGCACAAGTCATGGATATACGTGGAACTTCATTTAACAAAAAGACAAATAACAATGTTTGTTTTTTTGACAACCATGTTGGATATAATGAAGATATAGATGAGATAATAATTAAAAGTGCTTTTTATTTGGAATTAATACAAGATAAGTGAGTATAAGGCAAATTAAAACACATCAATAAATGTCACACGTGTTGGTATATAAACGGTATACGCATAAAAAAGAAATTAATACAGAGTGTATCAAATATGAATTATACTATGTGTATGATACACAAGATATATTTTAAATGAAGCCTTAAACATGCTAATACAATCGAATCGAACTAATACTACATCTTTATGTATGTCGTTTGCTTTAAAATATAAATGTGTTTATACGTTGTTTTTTTAAAGTGTTTGATTTTTCTTACCATACGTATTCAAAATCATATATATATTTGTGTGTGAGTTAAGAAATTAAAGTTAATAGTTTAATAGTTCAATACACTGATATCCATCTTAAAGCTTAATGTAGACAATTCATAACGCATATAATAAAACATAGTTCAATTTAAACTTGTTAAACACAAACAACAAATATTAAATTTAGAAACATAATAAATCTTCATAAAACTGATTTCCAGGTGTGTTTTGGTTTCACAAGGAACGTTTTCTTTAAATTAATGTATTTTAAAACACATGTCATGTGCAGATTGTAATCAGTAAGGCTTAATACTTCATTTGATATCAATCCACCAGTGGTTTACGATAAAAGCGAAGCTGCATATGTTTGATCATTTTTTAATTTTATTATCTCCCTTTAAGCATCCATTTATCGCGTCTGTTTCCAAAAATAAGTGACATATATGGAATATTTTTTTCTATTGAAAGTTGAACACAAAATACCTAACACATTTTTTTGCAAAAGATTGCTTTAGAGTTTGTTCATTCATCTCTTTGGTGATTTATGTTTAAAACAATATTTTTTTCGTTTTATGAGGGTCATGTATTTTAACCGTTGACTGCCAAAAATCGTACCACTTTGCGCAAGTAATTTCAACTGATCCTTGTTGGAGAGTGTTATACTTTCCAGTGATATCATAGTTATCCATTTTCTAGGTGGTCCCAACAATTTTTAAAAAAAAACGTCAATTGTCACTACAACATTAGGCTCATTTATTTATGTTATTCCTTCAAACCGTAGAGTACCGGTACATGCAATTTTAAAACGATCTGCGTTGTTCTAAAATCCCATTTACACTAGATTCATAGCGGATGCGTAGTGGTCACAAGTTCTTACTTAAACTTTGTATATGGTTATTTACTGCCTCTCGCATGGGTAGCATCAGATTCAAATCCACAGAAACGATCAAATTGATTGGCTACTAAATTAACTTTCTGTTTAAAGGAACACGCGGCAATCTTGAAGATTGTTTCAAGATTTAAATTCGTTTCAAGATTTAAATTCGCATCTTGATTGATTAATACAGTATTTTTTTTTACTTGAAAACTGCTTGCATATATTTAAATAACATTTTGAGTTTTTAATTTTCCTTCGTTATTCTACAATAATTTTAATAATGTTATCGATGTATTATAATAAACAGTTAGTAATGTGCAAAGAAAGAAAAATATCTTTTAGATATTCTTGTACTTAATATTAATGATTGAACAAGTTATCAGAGTACTCAAATGCCTAATTGTCGGATCCAATCAGAATTATTCGCAAATAGTATGTAACAAATGAAACGATCTGCAATCTGATTGGTTCTGATAATTTGGCATGTGAGCAATCTGTTATGTAGAGAAACTAACCGGACGACGTGAGTTTTTAAAAAAAAATCAAGATTGCCGCGTTCCCTTTTAAGCGAAAAAAGTAGGCTTTGAGTCTAAAGGTGTCTAAAAATAGCTACTGAATTACCAATTTAAAACGTGAAAAGGTTTAAAGAAATAGATGGAATATAAATAGCAATAAGAATTAAAACTATACCAAAGTTATAATAGCTGTCATGTGACACCTCAACGTTATTTACACATTTAATACGCTTATTTGAAATACATTACCATATTCTTACTCCCAAGTTTAAAATTGCCATCCATGGCGCGTAATCCTTATTAACAATACCTTCTTTTCGTATATTTATATGCTCAGTGGTATTGCTTTTTGTTGTTGTTGTTTATGGCTCATTTAGTTTATATTTTTGTCAATTTAAAACGGAAGTAATGTATTTGAACAGTTATAAACATAAATTCTGTTGAACTCCGTTTAAAGTCGAGTGTATGTCCTGTATGAATAATATCAGTGTCTCGCCTTGTATGCCGTGTCTCCATCCAGTATGAATAATATGAGTGTCTTGCCTTGTATGCCGTGTCTCCATTCTGTATGAATAATATCAGTGTCTCGCCTGACAACTTGTTCCAATCAGTAGGTTCACCTCAGTTTGTAATGTTGTTTCGGTATATAGAGAAGGACTTCATAACCAATACCTAATTATGATTGAATTGGATTGAATTGGGGTTTACGGCGCACCAGCACATGAAAGGTTATATGGCGCCTAACAGGAATGAACACGCCAGGCTCATCCTCTTTTTACATCAAGGTTAGATATGGCGAATGGGCCTAGAACCTTCTAACCTGCAGAACTGCAGAGTTGCTGCAACTTATATAGTCGACGCTCCATTTACGATGGAGCCACGTTTTCACGTTTGCATACGCGGTGTCATGATGAAGACTTCGAACGAGCATGATAACAAATGACAAAATGATCATGCAGATGTTTGGGGGTCATACCGCTTTGCCTCTAGTGGGATTTGCAGTGGTTGTATTCTACCCCGGCATCACCACAAGGACTATTTATGAAACTTTGCAAACCAATTGTTTCGATTTGTTTCATTGTAAATATATGTAAAATAAAAATACGCATCAAATTTATTTTCTGTTGGTAATTATGAATTATACAGCTTAAACAAATAATGGAAAAAGTGCATCGTTCACATATAATACAACGATAATTACAAAAAAGATCCAAAACACTTATGGGGATGTTACTTACTTAAGGATGTTGGCTGGGCAAGTTTTGACATTCTCAAGTCTAAGAATTTTATTTTTTAAATCATAGTTTTATTTGACAACAGATTTGTTTCAGTTTTGCATTTTAGTAGATATGGATATAATGTAGGATTTAAGGTTGTAGCATATCAAATTTTAAGCAAAAACAAATGTTTTTCATATTTTTTCCGTCATTTGTGATCATTTTTGTTGTCAACAAAATAGGGGGTATGGGTAACTCTGAATAGATTATCATTTTGCTATAGAAACAATAAGATTTTTGTTTTTCAGTAGTGGAATACATTTATAAATGCAGATTCTGAGCTAATTTTATATTCGATCTCTATGTCAAAATTGTGTGTACATTACTTTACAGTGAAAATGTCAAAATAACTCCAAAATGTGTGTAATTTAAATGTTTAATAAAAAATCATTAGAAGCCCAATGACCTATATAATTTTTTACTTGTTTTGAACGAAATGTCATAGGACCTTGTCATATACGAGTTTTAAAAACAGTTGAGCCTTAGAACATACTTTTCTATCTTTAATTATTTTTTATTAAAAGAAATGGGTGAGTTACGGTCCATAAATGTTTGCTTTGTAAAGTTAAAAGAAGAATAAGGATTACAATTGTTTGTGTATGTTTTGAAAGATATGTATATATGTAATCGAAAGTCGGTGTTTTTCAATAAATTTAATGTTATGAAAAACATTGTGAAAAATGTTCAATGACTCTACTTTTCCTCTTTTTCGTCACATTTAGGAGTTTAAATATGTTTCTTCTTCAAAGATGTCTAGTGGGAAAAAAAGTATGATGACCTGCCTTTTTTTTTTTATATTTGATAATTGTGTATCTAAATGATACCAAAGAAGCTTTAAATATCCATTAAGAAAAATATCTCATAACTACGTCCTTTCCCAGCCAACTTCCTTAAGGAGTGCAATCGATATTTCGATCTTTCTACGGGCAATGATAAAAAAGTATTTTCGCAAACTTTTGACCAGCATCATGTTGTTCATACCCCGCAGAGAGCTCGATGTTTGTTTTATCCGTTATTTAGACTAATAATGTAAATATGTTGAATTTGTGCTAAAACATTGTTTTAAAGCTGTAATACGCAACTGGGACAGCGACGTTGCCAACACTGCACGCTTTTTAACTGAATTAACTGCACCTTGCTTGTTTTTAGCTCCTCCCTAAAAGTAAATGCAGCACGTTAAGTGTGTTCATTTAAGGGCACTGCAATGTAAATGTAAATATAGTCTACTGAAGACTCCCATTAACGTGTATTGATACTTTATTTGCAACCAATTATGTCCATTCGCATCGAAATGTGACCAACCCACTGTGTTGGATGGATCCTAACACACAGAGCGACTACTTTTTCCGGAAAGCGGTTGGTGATTATAGAAGTGGTGTCCGTATTGCCGACAAACGTCTGAAATGAAGGATATATGTAGGAAATTAAAAAAGAAGAACCATATAAAATCAACATTTCAAAAACCTGAATGAGCATATGGCTAGCAAATGATTTGACGTTCAAACAATCAATTCAAGTATAACATAATACATCAATACATGAGCAAAACAATACGGAGACAGTTTTAGTGAAATGCAGTATTAGTGCGTATAGTTTTAACAGGGCGACAAGCTTAATTAAAATGTATATATTTGATCACGAGGATCTGTATTTTTAATATAATCCCAATGTGCATGCCTTATCTCTTTATATGCAACAAACATGGCATACGTTTGAAGTGTATCTGAACGTTTATTAATAGATTTTAAATCCATTTTTAACGCGAATAAAATACATTTACGTATGTATGCATCCGTGCGTGCGTGCGTGCATGCATGCATATATGTATGTATGTGGGGCGGGGGTTGGTAGGTAGGTGTGTGTGCGAGCGTGAGTGCGTGCATATATGTATGTATGCATGTATGTACACATTTTAGAAAGGAGTGTAATACAGCCCATTTCAATACACTACACATTCTGAATATTGCATATGTGCTTATCAATTAATCATTTTCAAAATGTATGAATCTAATGCATTCGTGTTAACAAAACATGTCGTCGTAAATCATGTAACAAACACAGTATGTACTATTTGCAAACACAGATGATATTGTTGCGGTGTTTTTTGTTCCTTTTTTCCGTTCATACATGTACGGTGGACGACACGTGAAGTATATGTATTTCGATTGAATTCCATTTACATTTGATGGTTATGTTTTCTATATAAATACAAATCAAAAGATATAATAAAAGTTGAACACATGTTACAAATAATCCAGTCGTAATAACGATAGTTAGTGAACATACTAATCAGTGACACTTCATAAGACACATGCTATTGAGTTTAATTACCAATCTTTTTGAAATATTGGCAATTATATCAGAGATGGAAGAACGAGTGATGAAAGCACGGGTTATTATACTGGTTATTTTAACTCTCTGATATAAGAACGAGTGATGAAAGCACGGGTTTTTATACTGGGCAATTATCTCTCAGATATAAGAATATAAGAATCATTCATGGGTATCCGGTGAACATAGGGAATTCCAACCCGAGGTATAAGTGTTTTTATCGGAACCGAGGCTCTGCCGAGGTTCCGATTAAAACACTTATACCGAGGGTTGTATTTCCCTATCTGAACCGAATACATGTGATAGATTCTTTTTCTTTCATACCAGTGACATGTTGTACGTTGACGCCGCCAGGTACTAAAGTTTTGCATGTTTTCCTGTATACCGGATGTTGGTGCGCGTGATTTTTTTCTTTACCCATAAAGATAAGACTTTCCACCCCACGTAAAACATGGATAGCCTTATTCGGTATGCCAGAACGAGTGATGAAAGCAAATATATATGTTTATAAAAATGATTTTATCTCAATTTGAAAATTAAAGATTGTATTATTAACCGTTAATGTTGACGTTGATGTCGGCGTCTTGGACGACGTCGTTGATTAAATAACAACAAAAAACATAAACAATTACCATTTTCTATAGCAACTATTTATATTAAGAAAACATATTCCCTATGATGTAATAATTAGGTAAAACACAGAAGTGACGAGAAAATTGATTAGTAATTAATTTATTACCGGCCGACGTCACAAATTGTTACTTTATGACGTTGTCGTCTAAACGTCCGAAGGGACGTTTTCGTGTGTTGCGGCTCATATATATTATTAATCTAGTATTTACTGTAATTAATCAATGAGGTATTTACAATTAGCTTTTCAAGCCGGATTTGTAGTCATTATGTACACCGTCCTTGATTGAAACATATGCATGGCGCTGAGGACCTAGTCCCCATGACATGTCTTTTTGTCAGAATTCGTAACATCAAATTAAAATTTGGACAAGTGTTGTGCTACATACTCAGCAATTGAAAAGTTCTATAAAAAATATCAGAATAGGAAAGTCAATGTGCTAGCATTAAGTACGGCTGTGGCTAAAACCAACACACCAAGGACACACCAAGGAAAGCAATGAAAACTTGGTAAAATGTGCGAACAAAATAATGAGTATAACTAGGTTAGTTTTGTCGAAAACAATTAACACAACTTATGCCAAGTGTGTGTTACGTTGACACACCACAACCTGGATATGGTTACCAACTAAGCATTTTACTATGCAATACTTCTGTAACGACAAAACAAAAAACAAAAAAACAAAAAAAAACATATACCACTGTTGATCCTTCGGCGTCAGTTATTGGTCGAAACTGTGCACAGTCTGTACTATAGGAGACAGTAAAGTGTGTGACATATTGTGTGTGACTGGAATCTCGACCTTGTGTCGCTACTCCTTTTATAACTGTGAGCTGCGGAAACTCTGCCTGAAAGACGAAGAAGCGAAATTTGAGTAAGGGCTATTCCACCATAATCAGCATTCAGTAATTATTATGGGGTTTTATAGTCATACGAACCTAGATTGGCGTTATGTGACGACTGTGTCAACATTTGGACACGTAGAGATTTAGAGATATGACCGTTAAAACATAGAATGCAGACTGCGTAAATTTTGGAGATATTATTATACAGGATGACAACTGTGTAAACATGTGGATATGTTAATATATAGGATGACGACTGTGTAAACATTTGGAAATATTAATATATAGGATGATGACTCAGTAAACATTTGGAAATATGACCATTTATACATATTATGACGACTGTGTAAACATTTGTGAAATATGACCATTTATACATATTATGACGACTGTGTAAACATTTGTGAAATATGACCATGACGACTGTGTAAACATTTGGAAATATGACCAATGGCTGCAACATGAAATTAATAGAAACACCATAAAGGTATGAAAATAACCTGCTGAAACTTGGTATTGCAGTTAATAAATTATTACTGCAGTTGCATCGATTACATGTTTAATAGGATATGAGTGACATGGGAAATCATCACTCGTGCACAAGTGTAAACATGTGATATTTATAATTCATGTTTATAATCAGAAAGCGTTAATCACAGTTACATTCTTTGGCAGAACGTCATAGGTTTTCTGTTTTAAAGGAACGCTAAGTATACAATATTTAATAGAACATTAAACTAATCCGAAACTATGCACACTCCTTAAAAGAAACACAATTCATGAATGGTGAAACATTATAAAAACCCAACCCCGATCCACTCGATCACTTGGTTGTAACCGGCAGACCACGCTCCAGCTCCAGTTCCAAGTCCCTTTTCTGTTTCTGTTTGATTCAACCTTGCCCACATCGGGTCAGTTGTTTTAACGACAGCGTGGTATGAAGACGCACTAACGACAGCATTTTTAGAGCCGTCCGTTCCCCAGACTAAATACATGTCGTCATTACACCACTGAACTGTAATTATAGAGTTCATGATCATTAAAAACACCAAATAAATGGTATATCAGTATGTGTATCAATTTTCATATGTTGTTCAAATTATTTTACTTATATTTTAATTTTTCTTACTAGTAACTATAAACAAAGGGATTATTTTGAGTCGCTTTGGGGCTTAGGGAGAAGGGGGAAATAATTACTAGGATTTATGTGAGGTCACATGAGATAAGGATTCGCACGCTGGACTGGTTTGATGTATTCAGAGTACATAATTTCTGTTTCATTAGATTGTGTATCATCTGCAAATGTTTTTAGGTTATTAGAGCATGTGTGTTACTCCAGTCATTATTGAATTTATCCATACATTTATTTTTAACTGCAATTATTCTGTTAATTTCATACCTGGATTTAATGTTTCTTTTTAATTCTATAATTGACAGCTTAGTATTAGGACATTTTCCGACGCTGCTTTTAAATTGTTTTCTTGTTTCCAAAAATAAATTTTTATTTCACTTGGATTAAGTTTCGTATGTTTCGAACTGAGGAATATTTCTACATCAATTAATAATTTTTGTGTGTGTTTACACTGCCAAAATATTCTATTGTTTATATGGCTTCCGTGCAAAATGTACATTTTTCATTTGACTTGATGTTGAGAAGAGTCCGATATTTGTTTGTTGGAAGTATTCTATGCAACAATCTTTCTTGCAACCATTGAAGATTGGAGTCTATAGTTATTTGAAAAGGTATATTATAGAATATACTCCAGCAGTCCTTTTCATTTATTTTATACATTTTATTCCACTTAGTTTGACTAGTAGGTTTTATTTTATTTTTATTTATAGTGTCATACATTGGTTGTGTTCCTTTTTTTTGTTGTAGTATTGGGTAAATATGCGATGGAATAAGTGGGTACATCATTTTTTTATTTTTTTATTCAATTTTTTTTGTTTAAGTGCAGTTATCATTTCATGGAAAGGAAGACAGTTAGGTGTAATGTTTGTTTTTTCTACAAATTCTTCTTTGGTAAAGAGATTGCCATTTGTATTGCTTATATCATTAACATATCGAGACCCTTTATTGTACCAAGATTTAAGAAAAATACTTTGTTTCCCTATCAGTATATTATGGTTATAAAATAGTGGCATTTTAAGATATATTTCTTAGAAATCCACTTCCTGTGTGTCTAAAAAAAACAATATATGATTTTAAGACGTCCCTTCAAAAACTGTTTGTAATAGTTTACCTTACATTCTCTGCATAGTGTGTTCCACAACTGAACATTTTTTTTATGTCAAAGTAAGAGCTACATACATGTTGCCAGTAGCCATCGGAGTTTGCAAGTTTTCTTATCCATATTATCTTTAAACTTGAAACAAATGCATTAATATCCCCCCACCCCCCCCCCACCCCTCCCCGCGTCCACCCTCATCCCCCACCACCCAGAGGCCTTTTTCAACTGAACGTTCCAAGGAGATAGCCCTTATGTCAGTTCATATATGTGTTTGGGATGTAACATTTCTTGCTGCGTATCAGCATTGTAATTGCTTAATGTGTTACTGTGTGTTTTGGTTGATTTTGTTCCGTGAAAGATACATTTACTGTTCGATTTGTATACCTTATTTTTTGCTTTTAATCCGTTTTCCAACAATTCGCATAAGTTCTACAATGACCAACATAATCATATGCACTATGAACCTATTCCCTTAAGTGTGTTGAAAGAAGGGGAATTCCAGTTTGTGAATTTGACAATTCCATTCAAATGTTTCGGTTATTCACAAAAAATGAGAACAATTATCCTTTATAAATCACAGCACCCAAACACAATGTCACCGTAGGTCCGTACTGCACCACCAACAAAGAGCAAATAGATGTACAGTAGAAAACGACAATAAACTCACAACCGAGTAGTGTGATTTTGTGCAGACAGGGTTACCGACTTGGAACTGTCAGTAGGCCAATATGACTGTTCTGGGTTAGGTAACCAATGTTGATATGACGGTTTGCTTTAATAACATACACCAAATTACAGCTGTTGGCTGGTGAGTGACTTATTGGCAAAAATAACTGATAATCTAAGTTAAAACATTAATGTATGAATATGGTTTTCATTGAGTTTGGGATAACCTTGATACAGTTGTCTGTAATTTATTTGTACTAGTATTTAAATTAAATAGTAATCGATATTTTTTTTATTATTTTTTCACAAAATTAGTATGCTGATCAACACTATACTGGTGCCTTAGATTTGTATAACAGTGCGAAAAAAATATTTTTATCATAACATATATACTTATTATTAGTGTTGTAGGGACAATATGCGAAAAAAGACGCGTTGTTAAGGAGTTAGCTGGGACCAGCTAGAAAATGGGCTAATATATATCACACTGAAAGGTAAGTATACTGTACTAAACGATCCCACCAAAATTAATTGCACAAAGTGTACACCTTTTTTTAAAATGGTGCCTCAACACCACAACCCATAAATAACAAATTTCAGCAAAATATTAGCTACCGACAAAAATGATTAGTTTTAGAGAAATGATATCTCACGTTTCATTAACAAATGTATATAAACATCTTCGTACGTGCGTAAAATAATTGGGTATGCTATATTTCATGTTTAAATAAAAAATATTTCTTAAATATAAGGAATAATACTATATACTTATAATAATCAAATTTTCCCTTGAAAATAGGACAATTCTATTTTGTTTAATACATGTTTAGGTGAAATTAATTAATTCAATAAGAAATGTAATAAAATATGTAAATATGTAAGAACAGGTTTGCTTCAAAAGAAATAATATAAGACGCATACACTTTCTCAAATTAAGTCGAAACGTTTCCTACTCCGAATTATATATTTTAATCCTTAAACATGTATGTTACTAATAATACGAATGTCTATTTTTGTTGCTGTTACTTTAAAGTGACTGTTTTATTATGCAAT
Source organism: Cyrtodaria siliqua (assembly GCA_037043455.1). Taxonomy (NCBI): domain Eukaryota; kingdom Metazoa; phylum Mollusca; class Bivalvia; order Adapedonta; family Hiatellidae; genus Cyrtodaria; species Cyrtodaria siliqua. Next base: position 176,321 of record JAWPHD010004199.1, read on the forward strand.
ATATTGATACTTTGCATGATTTCAAATATCACACACATATTTTAAAATATGTTTTTTTATCCAAAATTATTTTAAACTGTATCTAAAGGGAGATAATTAATTAATGGTGTTGTACTAATCTTATTAGTTTGTTAATGAAGATATACAATATTCACTTTTAATTAGTTTTACTCATTATTCTGAACGATACATGTACATGCAACCACCCTGATTTTGATATTGGAAAGATACCTTACTACTATGTTTTGCTGCAATCAAGACGGTGATGTAAGTTTAAGATGGTACTCTGCACAGCCGATCACGTGCGATGTTCATCACGTGCGATGTTCACAACGCGCACTGTTTTTCTCCCGGACTAATTGATTTTGTATTGTTTTTGCCTTATACCTGCATTTCATAGCTGCGTATAAAATAGTTTTAAAAAGTGTGTCCATTACTCAATGGTGGATTCTTCTTCACTAGTGAGAATCCATTTCACTTGCGAAGACAAATACAGTTTTTGGAAGGTTGCTTTTCTTTGATATAGTTTTTGGAAGGTTGCCTTTCTTCGACAGGATGCAGACTACCACCAAATATTAGGTATTTGACTTTGGCTCAACGAAGCTAATCAATCTTCTGAATTAATTCAGTTTCTGTACCAGTTATACTGCGGTTCGTCACTGCATGACTAACGTCGAAAACAACGAGATGAATAAGATTCAAAATAACATGTACATGTATATACCAAGCGGTCTTGTTAGTACCGGCAACGGTGTTGACCGTGTGTAGGAAGTGGTCGACATTATTGATATTAATGCACAAACAATAGATGGCAAGTATACCTTTCACTCGTTAGCAAGTGTGTTCTTTCAAATGAAAGTCGGTGACGACATTACGTCTATTTTAATCCAAGAAGTAAGGAAACGAACTATCACGTACAATTCCGCACGAAAGCATAATCAATAACTGAAATTACCTTTTAAGAGTCAACTACAACACCAGTCCCATCAAATACTTTTCGCTATGGTAACTTGAAATAATATCAAAAACTTCACATGCGTTTTCCTGAAATCTATGCCTCGACGAACATGTCCAACACTCCAGTTATTGATATGACATCTGATCAAAATATACATGTTTGGCATTTTCCCAGTTCATGAGCCTAATACGATTGCATTGTATGCTCCCTTCATATATCCATGTCAGGCAACACAATTCGATTCATACGATGGACCAACAATTGATGCAGTTGCACAGCAAGTGATATGGTCTAGGTCCACGGAACTACATTCACATTTTGTTCGACTAGCCGATAGGAAGGTATGGAATGACAGTAGTCTAATAGATTTGTTTACAGATGCATATGCTTCTTTTACAGTTGAGAATATGTAGGCTGGAACCAGTACCACATAAATGTGCGTGGGCTAACACCAACATATGAAGCACTAATGATGGTGATTCTTGTGACCTTTTTTTTTTATTCACGGCGATGAAAAAGAACGTCTTTTGACACAGATTAGAGATTCTGAAACAGTTTATAATGGTTCAGATAATGCATCCACTGATTCAGCAGATGCCACCACGCAATTGAAATTGCCCAGGTTATCTCAGAACTTGATGCTTATGTTGTTCAAAGTCGGCAACAGTCATGTTCTGATTTATGTTTCTGGAAACAGCTGATGCTGCCTTATTTCGTCAGCATAAAACATGCTAACTACGCAAGAAAGTTACCGTATACCTTTTGGAAATGCTCGTACATATACTAGAAGACATGTACAACTTTTGTTTGTACATGGCCAGTTTACCTATCGACACTGCGAAAATGGAACATTTATCGTTTTCTGGAGCAACATTATTTGTGACTCTAAAAGCGCATATTATTCCCGCAGTTCATGACTGACCGGTTGCGACTCTGTTTGATAGGAAATAGAACAATTATCAAGGTGATGAGGTAAATGGTGCTTCTAACTTCAAAAATAGAGTAGCCGTGGACGATGACTCAGGCTACGACAGTGTTTTTTGAAACAGGTCTTTAGTAGCCACTTTTGTAAGACCCAAAATGATGATGTGCAGTGTTTCACCATAGTTCAGATCATCATCAGCAAATTATGAATGTGGTTGTCGGATTAAAATTTATCTGTTTAGCAAAGCTTCGACCATGATGTGAAGGCAGTTTTAAGCTCCATGTGAAACGTGCATCGAATCAAGCAACACTAAGGATAAATGCCGATAATTCAAAGCAAGAGCCTGAGTTCCCTGTTAGACAAGGATGGGAAATGGGTGATAATGGATTGACACAGATGTATTTTTGGGGAGAAATGGCATCAGATATTCTGCATAACACATCATACATTTGCAGCTGTAAACGGTCATATTCACAGCAACATGCGTTTCCAAAGAAACAAGAGGTCAATAATCTTAAAGCTCTACTGAATTTTTGTATAGCTAGAATAGCATTCCTGTGAAGTTTCATAACCATCTGTTAAGTCGTAAAGGGAAGTAGTCGCTACAAGTTTTTACTATTTAACTCTCCCATGTCAAACAAATATGGCCACTGGCAGCCATGTTTAATGTCAAATCAAAACGATTTTCAACAAGGACCAACATCATGCCATGCTGATCATTTTATAGAAATTAGTCATTACAAACCTGTTTTTTAAAAATCTATTTTTAACTTTTGCGACCATCTTGAATTTCCGGCCGACCTGAAATTTTGCTAGGATCAACTTGTCCATGTTCCTTCTTGTCGTGCCCTTAATGGTGTATTCTCTTACTGCTCTGGCTTCTGCCAAGTCATTGAGTACCTTCATTGTGGCTTTCTAGGCTATTTTTTTTTGTATTATATTTACACGAGCATATTTGTGTTTTACTTATATTGCCTATTGATGCTGCCTTGTTAGTTAGAGTTTAGATCATGGCGGGGATTTCTTTCATTTACACTGTCCTGTTTAATGGGATGACAGTAGGGTAAGTGTGAGGTTTGGTGCACCCTAGAACCGGTTTAAACCCCCAGTGGCCTACTTTGCTACTGACTGTTCCAAGTCGGTAGCCCTATTGTCAACCATTTTGTGTTTGTGATGTCGTTTCCTTTTTTTATTATTAATTTTGTCTTTTCTTTTGTCTGTTTGCGTGTTTGTTTTTGTGTTTTGTGGTTGACTGTCGTCCTTGAATGCTGCTTTCCCTGTCCGATATTTTTACCCTTTTTTTTTAGACATCAAAAGCAACATTCCTGTGAAGTTTCATGAAATCAGTCAAGTGGTTTCAGACGAGTAGTCGCTACAAGTTTTACTATATAACTCTATGTAAACAAAGATGGCCCCTGGCAGCCGTGGTTAACGTCAAATCGAAACGATTTTCGACAAGGACCAACATCCTGTCATGCTGATCATTTTAGAAAAAGTCCCATATCAATATCACTTATAGTTTTCAAGTAGTAGTCGCTACAAACTTGTTTTTTAAAAACTATTTAAGCCGTGACAGCCATCTTGAATTTTTGGCCGCCCTGAATTTGCTAGCATCAATTAGACATCAAGAGCAACAACCTGTGAAGTGTAATGAAATCCGTCCAATAGTTTAAGAGGAGTAGTCGCTAAAAATTTTTACTATATAACTCTATGTAAACAAAGATGGCCCCTGGCAGCCGTGGTTAACGTCAAATCGAAACGATTTTCGACAAAGACCAACATGTCATGTCATACTGATCATTTTAGAAAAAGTCCCATATCAACATCACTTATAGTTTGCAAGAAGTAGTCACTACAAATATGTTTTTTAAAAATCTATTTTTAGCTTTAGCTCACATTTCACATCAACGTGAATATGAGCGGGGATCAACTAGACATCATGGGCAACATTCCTGTAATTTTTCAAGAAATCCATCCAGTAGTTTCAGAGGAGTAACCGCTACAAATTAAGGTTTACGGGCAGACAGACGAACAGATGGACGGACGACGGACACCGCACCACGGAATAAGCTCTGCTGATCTGTGATCAGTAGAGCTAAAACCAAGACGTTCATGATATCCGCATATTTCGAAAGAAACCGGATATATTATTTTTGAAGCGGTCCATCCGGCACTCCGTCCCCACGTCCGTCACGACCTTGTGGATGGAACTCCTCCTAAACGGTTCGAAATAATTTTTTTTTTTGATTAGGTCAAAAGGTTTCCAATTAAGATAAGTCTGCTACTTTTATCTCTTGGTTGTGTTTTTTTGCTTCCAAGGGATCCCCTGTTCAGTATTTATTGATCTTGATCGTCTAAGTTCACTACTCATTTTTTAAAATTAAAATTACGTTTAGACGGAACTTCTTCCAGACCATTCGAGGTAAGAAGCTGAAACGTTATGGGAAGTTGTTGAAGATGAGGGTGTCATTAAAAGTCTGAAATTTGACCTTCATCATCACGGTCAAGGTCAGGACATAGTGTTTTGGCTGACAATGGCTTGTGCACTATGTCTTTTTATAAAGCATGTTGAGGATGAAAGGATATCAATACAGTACTGAAATTAACCTTCGCCATCATGGTCAAGGTCAGGACTTATCGAAAATACTTATATTTTGTGATGGCTTCCATCGGCTGGCTCTAGTTGAATGTTGCAAGTGTAAATCAGAAGAACACTTTTGCAACAAAGCTAACGCAGGCGCACTATATGTGCCCAGTACAATGATGCTATAGTAGTGGGAAAATATGAAGAAGAACTTAAAACATAAAACTTAAGCAATATGAAATATTAGAACTACAGTGGGAAATGTAACATGTATTCATTTATACTGTAGAAAATTGCCATTGAAGGGAATATACGGACACAAATATATTTCACACATCATAAGTATAAAGAGTGAACTTAATCTCAAAAGAAGGTATAAAAGTCGAACAGGAAATGTCGCATTTACAGATCACAGTCAACCGAAAACACACATTTGAAACAAACAACAATTACAAGGATATACACAAGAAAAGTGTGCGGCACTATAAATATAAAAGGGTTGACACTTGGTACATCAGTGGAACGGTTAAGGAAATGTGTCATATTCTTACTATCGAATATATTTCTATGGTTCTTTAAAAGGCTCGGAGGATAGGCTCCGCTACAAGGACAGCATTGACAACAATGCGGATATAATGAAGATATAGAGTACATAGATAATAATTACAAGGACTTTTAATTTGGAATTATTAGAAGATGAAGTAAATATGAGCTAAATTAAAACACATAAAAAAATGCCACATGTGCATAAAAATGAAATTAAAACAGTGTTTTAAATATGGATTTTACTATGTGTATGATGGATGCACAGATATAATTTAAATGAAGCCTTAAACATGCTAATGAAGCCTTAAACATGCTAATACAATCGAATTGTAACACATCATATTCTGTCTTGCTTTGAAGTAGAATATCGCTTAAGCCGGTGCTAGGAGGAGTGGGGGTGTTGCATCTTATAACTGCCTCTCATGAACAGTCTCAAGAAACCCGAGTCTGCTACTTTTCTCCCTTGTTTGTGTTTGTTGCTCCAAAGGTATCATCTTTTCAGTATGTATTGATGTCTATAGTTTACTTTAAAAAAGCAGCATTCAAGGAAGACAGTCAACCACAAACGCACAAGAAACAAAGAAAAAAATTAAAGATGAATAAAAGGCCAAATAAGACATCACAAGTTTAGAAACAAAATAAATCTTCATAAAACTGATGTCCATGTGTCTTTGGGTTTCACCATAACTCTTTAAATTAATGTATTTTTAAACACATGTTAGATGCATATTGAAATCAGTAAGGTTTCATACATTCATTTGATATGCATCCACCAGTGATTTGCGATAAAAGCGAAGCTGCATATGTTTGATCATTTTTAAATGTTATTATCTCCCTTTATGCAAACGTTTATCGCGTCCGTTTCCAACAATAAGTGATATACATGGAATATTTTTTCTATTAAAAGTTCCACAAAAAAACAAACATATTTTCTGCAAAAGAGTATGTTTATACATCTTGTTGGTGATTTAAGTTTAAAATAATACGTTTTTTTTTGTTTTATGAGGTCATGTATTTTAACCGCTGTCTGTCAAAACCCTTACCACTTTACGCAAGTATTTCAACTGATCCTTTTTGGAGAGGGTTTATACTCTCTTATCATAGTTATTCATTTTCTAGGTGGTCCCAACAATTTAAAAAAAACACTTCACGTCACTACAACATAGTATAATATGTATACATTCTCTAAGAATTCAAGCAGGTCGGTATGGCATCAATAGGATTGAAATAAATGCATTTTTTGGTCAATATTGTTATATTCAAGATATAGAAGATGAGTTTTAGTTCATTGTCCATGTTACTCTGATATAAGAAGGAAGTAGAAAGCACAATAGCATCGAAATAAACAAAAACAAAAAAATCATTGACTTATTGCAAACTGAAAAGAAAATGATTCTTTTTAAATTGGCTAAATATCTCAAATGTGCGATCTCACATAGAATATCTATAGCGTTGTTTTTATCACTATAGTCTATTCTCTTTAGAGCTGATGTGTCTGTAAATTAGTCATATCTCTTTCTTTTTTTTTAAACATGCATTTTGTAATTGTCGTATATATGTTATGATGATGAACTTAAGTATTTATTGACATTTACACTAGCGTTTGTTTAGTGACGTATGGCGGCCGTAAAATGTTGCCCCGACTACAGATCAGTAGTGTTATTACTTACTGATCCTTTGGGATCATCTAGTCCAATCGTTGTGGTTTTAAAGTAGAATAACGCTTAAGCCTTTGCTAGAATGCGTGAGAGGTGTTGCACTTTACATTAACTGTCATGAACAGACTCAATAAAACCAAGTCTGCTACTTTTATCTGATGTTTGTGTTTGTTGCTTCCAAGGGATCCACTTTTCAGTATTAACACGATTAATGTACAAATTAATCAAACGTATGTTCTGTAACAGTGTAATAGGAAAGGTAGCATTCACAGAACACGTTCAACACAAGCAAACAATCAAAACAAACAACAACAATTACAGGGATAATGTTACGAGTATGCCATTCAGTCCAGGCATTAGGTTTGGCAACCCTTTCGAGTAATAATGAAAAACAAGTGTTGACATGAAAAGAAAGAGGCAATACGTTGTTTTGATAGTACATGTTTCCACCTTAATATTAAACACTATTTTAATTCACATATCGTATGTTTTAATAATGATTAGTTAATTAATTTAATACTTAATGTGATTATCGTAAGTCAAGTAGGTATTACTCATATTTTCAAGTTTAGTTATTTTTTAATCGCTATGGACAATTATTTAATCGCTATGGACAATTATAATATTGCATTACCAAACATTTTTAAACGATACATTCATCTGCTCCACAACAATATAATATCCTACTATGCATAAACTGGTAGTCGAAAAAAAATACTAAGCGTTAACTATAACGAAAAATATTTAATACAACAATCCAAAATACTACCTGTGATTATTGCTACCAAGTGCTCAGAAATGGTATCCATCAATCTCTGAGTAACATCGTTACTAAGACCACATTCTCGCGTTTGTTTGTTGTAGTTTGCCCCAAAACACTGATGCGATATACGGCGTGACTGGCACTTGCGAGCACAGCTGATATCAGACAATCCTTGGTATGTCTCAAAAATGTTAGATAGTTGTATCCAGTTGTGTTGTTTGAAGTAATCTTCGAGAAAAACAGTTTCAATGTAAACGACATATGAGCTTCCCAAAAGAAAAATAAACTTTAAAAGTTGCACGAAACAAGGCATGTTTGATATTTTCCTATTTACTATTAGTATTGAACATCGCCTGCCACATACGCTATATAAGATTAACCGTCACTAGTTTCAAGCTAGTTTCACGCTCAACAAACTCGACCAAAGTAGTCTAAGTGTTTATTTATCCTCGCCGTGTTGATATTATTCATCTTGGCGAGCCTTTCAAAAGAAGATTAAGTCGTCGTTGGTCGAATGTCGTTTCATCAATCGGTTCCAATGGAGATTACAAGATGCAGACGAAGAGTTTTGTTGGTGGCTATTGGGTGAAGAAATCCATTGTTGATTATCCAAAGTAGTTTACATCACAGAAGATTAGAGTTAATTCCAAATAAATTGTTGTTTCAGCCAATGGGATGACAGCAGATGTTGTAAGGAGGTCAATCCCATTTCCGGCTCGAAAGTTGATTAGTATCTCTCCGCCAATCAGAAGACCCCACGCGATTGTAGAAGTGTCCCATGTAGGTCAATCCAACTGTTCTGCGTAGTTGTTGCACGTGGAATCTCAACAAAGTGAGCCGTCCCGAGGGATGGAATTTTACTATCTGAACCGAACACCCATGATAGATTCTTTTTCTTGCCTACCAATGTAAAAAGTTCTGAAAATTGTTGAAAACTTATAAGAAATAAGCAATACTATGGTGGCATGTGGCTGCCATGCACTTAATTTATGTTGACATAAATTATCGTGACTTTATGGTAATTTTATTGCGACTTTTCGTGATAAATTCTCTTTGAAGCCGACATAATTTCACGAATATGAAAATTAAAAGCACGATAAAATATCTCAACAATTAATAAAAAGTCGCGATAATGCTTCAACGTGCCATTCAAATAACGACTTAAGATATCTAAAAATAGAATTTTGCGGAAGACCTTTGACTGACGAGTTAACTTGTTGGCCCCCTGCTATATTTATGGTAAAAAAAAAGTATGGTACTACCGGTTCCCCAGTATGACTTTTTTAGTATTTTATAGATATTACAATACTATATATCACTTGAAAGCTCAGAATATGCATGTACTTTCTAAAACAATAAAGATGTTTAAATTTGGATACGAAATAAGCGATTTAATGAATGCAACACACAAAACCATCAGAATCACAAAATTGCCTTATTCTAATCGCTAAAAACACATTATTTAATCATTATTATATTAATTATTTAATACAGCTTTGATCTTTAATAACTTGATAGATTTATTTAGCTAAGGATAACTACTTTCTCATAAGTGTATTCGTGCCTCGACTTGTTGGGTTATATTGACTTTCTCAATTTGAAATAACTAGTTGTTAGGATATACATCTATAAATCGATGTATGTACGTCGACAAAACACGATGTAATTCAATAAATGCAAAACAAACACGTTGAAATGGTTCTTTATTTTACAATAAATCGTTTTTAGTGAACTTGACATGTTTTTATTTTATTTATATCGCGTTGAAACAAATAAAATAAAAATATATTAATATAAATGTACTCGACGTTATGAGTATTATCTGTATTACACGAGATGGTTATCTGATATACACGAGATATTTATTTCAACCTATGTACAGTTTGTCGATTATGTGATATAAGTATCTCAAAAATGATAAAACAATTTGAGATAACGTCATGTTTTTAATTAAATAAAATTTACACCGGAATGATTAGCGTCGGTCGTCCGGCCTGCTTCTGATTTCTTTGCTACGCTTTGTTACGTGTATTCTAGTCTCGGACAAGCTGTGTGAAGTTGGCTGTGAGATCGAAGATCGTAGATGACATTCACGTATAAGAAGACATACTGAATACACAGCTGGGTTTGAATTTCGAGCTGGCTCTGAGATCGATATTCGTTTTAAACATGCATCCAGTCATTTTGAATACATGGCTGTGTTTGAATACAGAGCTGACTCTGATATAGATATTCGTTTGAAACGTAAACCAAGCCATTTTGAATGCATAACTTGATTTGAATACAGTTCTGGCTCTGCGATCGATATTCGTTTTAAACATGCACCAAGTCATATCGAACGGAGAGCTGGGGTTGAATACAGAGGTGGCTCTGATATCGATATTCGTTTTGAACGTAATCCAAGACATTTAGTGAGCTTGGTTTGGATACAGAGCTGGCCCTGAGATGGATATTTGTTTTAAGCATGCATCTAGGCATTTCCAATACAGAGCTAGGTTTTAATACAGAGCTGGCTCTGAGATAGATGTTCGTATTAAACATACATCGAGTCATTTTGAAAGCATAGCTGGGTGTGAATACAGAGCTGGGTCTGAGATCGATATTCGTTTTAAACATGCACTAAGTCATTTTGAATACAGAGCTGTGTTTGAATACAGAGCTGACTCTGATACCGATATTCGTTTTAAACGTACACCAATTCATTGTGTATACAGAGCCGGGTTTGAATACAGAGCTGGCTCTGATATCGATATTCGTTTCAAACATGCAACAAGTCATTTAGAATGCAAAGTTGGGTAAAAATGCAGAGCTGGCTCAGAGATCTAAATTCGTTTTAAACATATACCGAGTAATTTTGAATGCAGATCTGGGTTTGAATACAGAGCTGGCTCTGAGATCGGTATTCGTTTTAACAATGCACCAAGTCATTTTGAATGCAGAGCTCGGTTTGAATGCAGAGCTTGCTCTGAGATCGATATTCGTATTAAACATACACCGAGTCCTTTTAAAAGCATAGCTGGGTTTGAATGCAGAGCTGGCTCTGAGATCGATATTCGTTTCAAACGTATAGCAAGGCATTTTGAATATCGATCTGGTTTTGAATTTCGAGCTAGCTCTGAGATCGATATTCGCTTAAACATGTACAATATGGTATTTTATACATCGAGCTAGGTTTGAATTTAGAGCTGGCTCTGAGATCAATAATCGTTGTAAACATACAAGGCATTTTGAATATCGAGATGGGTTTAAATTTCGAGCTGGGTCTGAGAACGATATTCGTTTTAAACGCACAAGAAGACATTTTGAATATCGAGCTGCGTTTGAATTTCGAGCCATGTATCTTTCGCTTATGTTGATAGTGAGAGTATATGAGCAATGTTTGCATTGCCGATTTCCCTTACAAGGCGCAAACCAGCGTAGCTATTTCAACATGGTCAACGCAAGTTATGTACTGACAATATTATCTATGTAACGCGTAAGCCATTTTTGTGCAATTGTTTCGACTGAGCAATATGGTTCCCTCTAGTATGTTGGACTAGTTGGGAAGCTTCTGGCTATACTAGATGATATTGATACAGGGTTTCCGTGTCATGTCATGTGTATTGTCAAGTATCTTTCGAATACCTTTGGCGCAAGAGCAACACTGCATATGTCTGTCTACAGAATTTACCAATAATTATCTGGAATATAGAAAAATGTTATGATTTGAACGATTTATTTAATGGCCAAACTAAGGTTATTGTAATTTTTTAAAAATAAATTGAAGGCATTGATATACGCTGTAGAGCGCTTCCATGGCCGGGATAGTAAAGACGTTGCGTCTAAAACTGTCTCGCCTTTCATCGCTGCTGTTGAATAACGAATAACGAATCTCGAGTTTTTGTTTTTCGATATTCAAAACTTTATTTGTTGAATAACGAATCTCGAGTTTTTTGTTTTTCGATATTCAAAACTTATTTGAAGAATAGAGAATCTCGAGTTTTTTGTTTTTCGATATAACGAATCTCGAGTTTTTTGTTTTTCGATATTCAAAACTTATTTGATGAATAACGAATCTCGAGTTTTTTGTTTTTCGAAAATGCAGAATGGGCCTGGAACCTTCTCATCTGCAGAGAACTGCAGAGTTGCTTCAAATTATATTGTACAAACTCCATGTTTTGCTGGAGCGACGACCATTGTTTTCTGCCATCACTCAAGCAGCACCTAAAACAATATGAGGTGATGATGAATATGACAAAAATGACAAAATGAACTTGAATACTCATCTGCCTGGATAAGCAGTGGCCTTAGTTCTTGCTCCGGATTAATAATATTAATGTTGTACTCTAAACTGACACTTCATAAGCTTCATTTAAACACGTATCTTTTACAGTGAAAGTTCAAGGTCCTAAAGTATACTGTGTTAAAATTCGCTGATACGACGTTATCTGCCATCCGTCCTTATCATGCGATGAATTGATAAGAATTGATCTACGTGTTTCCGTTATACAGATTGATCTGAAACGATCGGAACATTCATTAATCGATTTTTAATTGGCGCATATTGTCTATGTTGGTCTACGCTTTCTTAAACTTAAAGTCCAATAGGATATCAGTTTAGGCCAAACGTAAACACATCTTAGCTTGCCCAAACCCGACCTTCGATTTTTTCAGATGGGTGGGTAGAAACATTCTTCTTTTTTTACTTTTTTTTTATTGCATGTATGGCCGATTCTTTTTCAAATGCTATTTGAAAGTTTAACTGTTTTATCCATGAGCCATGAGGTTGGTCGGTACCATCTGAGATGGAAAATTCTATAATATATTTTTTCGAAATCATTGATGCCTACAGGGATCAAATTTAATATTTTAGCCACTTGCTAAAAAAAGCAATTGCGAAGATTACTTGCTGTTTTAATCAAGGTGCTTGCATTAATAATTTAAAACCTCCATTCATTTTAGAAGGATTGCAATACATATAATAATGACATTTTCACACTCAGCTGGATCTGCTGTGTTGACAGATCTATATCACGTTTATGGCAAGCCAATTGTCCAATAAGGTTCACGGTAAAAAAAACTAGGATTAACGTAAACGTAAAACCAGGTTTATCGAATAATAACCTATATTTTCGAGCGTAAACATAGGATAACGGGCGTAAACTATAGTTTACGCTCGTGAACCCAAGTTTACGTTCGATAAACTAGGTTTCTCGATTGAACTAAAAATTTCGGTGGTTATCCTAAGTTCACGAGCGTGAACCTATGTTAACGGGCGTGAACCTGGGTTCACGAGCGTGAACCATAGCTTACGAACGTGAATTAAGTTTACGACCGTGAACATGGGTTTACGACCGTGAACATAGGTTCACGCTCGTGAACATAGGATAACGACCGAAAATCATAGATTTGTTCGAGAAACCTAGTTTATCGAACGTAAACCTAGGTTCATGTTCGTAAATTATGGTTCACGCTCGTAAACCAAAGTTCACGGTCGTAAACATAGGTTCACGTTCGTAAACTATGGTTCACGCTCGTAAACCTACGTTCACGTCCGTAAACTATGGTTCACGGTCGTAAACCTAGGTTCACGCTCGTAAACTATAGTTCACGTTCGTAAATTATGGTTCACGGTCGTGATTGGCTATGCTCGTAAATCACAGATAGTGGTCCGAAAGAATAGTTACAAGTCAAAAAACCCGGTTTTACGAACGTGAACCTATGTTTACGAGCGTGAACCATAGTTTACGAGCGTAAACTATAGTTCACGGTTGTAAACATAGGTTTACGTCAGTAAACTATGGTTCACGCTCGTAAACATAGGTTCACGTTCGTAAACTATGGTTCACGGTCGTAAACATAGGTTCACGGTTGTGAACCAATGTTCACGCCCGAAATTCATAGTTGATTTGATAATCCTAGTATATCGACCGTAAACCATGGTTTACGTTCGATAAACTAGGTTTCTCGATTGAACTATGTATTTCGGTCGTTATCCTATGTTTACGAGCGTGAACCGGGGTTCACGAGCGTGCACCTATGTTTACGAACGTGAACCTATGTTTACGAGCGTAAACTTGGGTTTACGAGCGTGAACCTACGTTTACGAGCGTGAACTATGGTTTACGGACGTTATACTATGTTTTCGCTCGAAAGTATAGGTTAACATGCTTTTACGTTCGAAAAACCTAGTTTATCGATCGTTAATCCTAGTTTTTCGACCGTGAACACGTAATTATTGGACAATTGGCTTGCCATACACGTTGACAGATCTATATCACTAGCATTTCTTGTCCTAGCTCCACCAAATTTGGGTATGGGTTTCTTTATAGTATTATCTAGAGGGTCGGTCACATTATTGTTAATTTTTTTTCTAATTTCTTTTTTTTAATATTATATTTTTTTAAGATATTTTATTGGTCATAGTTTTTACAGTGGTTTCAAAATATCAAAGATACATATAAAAGTAGCGTAATGCATTAATAAAGCGTTGTTAAAGGGTTACCCAAATAAGTATACAAAGCAGAATATGCAGAATCTACATATGATTTAGTAATATGGGCCATAAAATGTGTAATGAACTCAGATCAAGATTTTGCATGTAAATTGTTACAAGTATATATCTATAATATTTAATTTGCGTTATCTAAACCAAATTTTGGGTTGGGATTCCTTATATCATTATCTAGATGGGTGAATACTTAATTTAGGTGCAAATGAATCACGGGCTCCCTACGAGCTTAACATAGCCTAAGAAATGTTCAATAATTTTGGTTAAAGTAAACATCCAATCTTTGTTCCTGACCATATGATTTACTCTTCTTATTTTTATTTCATTCATACTGGGGTATACCACCACCCCGCCCACACAACCACAAACCCGGTTATTTATTTATTTTCATATTTCTGCATTCCTTTGCTTATTGATTCTTACACCTATAACTATGGTGCATAATGCCCACCTAAGTTCCAAATCCCCACCCATCCATCATCAAGAGGGTTGTGGTCGGGGGACGGTAAGGCGCACTATAGACATCCAATATATTGTTATATATACTGAACATATATGTTTGCGTTTCTTATTCATATTTCAAACCATATTGGGTTATGGGTTCGCCTCGCATGGAGGTAAGGGAGTTTGTGAGTAGTAGGAGGGGATGGGGGGGAGGGTGCACTCTCAAATGTTGTTTTTGGTTTGGTATTTTTTCTTCAAAAATAACCAATCCTCATCTAAAACAAATCTGAGGCTGGGGAGGGTGGTGATTGTGGGGGAGGGGCGAGAGTGGGGCAAATGCAAATATTTCTTCGTTGTTAGTTTGTTTATTATTCATCATAACTATGGTGCTTGATATTGGATAGGGTGGGTGGGGAAGGGGATGGCGGGGTACACTATCAAATTAATTTTGTATCTATTTTTCTTAACAGATAACATCAATCTTTATCCAGTTATTTAAAAAAGAGTAAATATTTCTGTGTTGTTAGTCTTACACCGTGATTATGGTGTATACTGCCTACCTCAATCCCCACGATAAAGTCCGTATTTTCAATTCGTTCCCCAAGGTCACAGATCACTCTGTTACTATTTTCAGCACATCTCAAAATGGCCGCCATTCAAATGCTTAAAGACAGCGATATATTCTTAATTATGGCTTATCCCAAGGAACATTCGCACAGAACTGTTTTATTTTATTTTGGCTTCGATTTAGGCTCCTCTATAATATATTAAATGTTCCCCGACCACATGTTAAATATTTTCGGCACATTGCAAACTATCGGTCTGGGTGGAATAAAATTAAGCGCCAACTGGCCAACTCTATTCGCCCGCTTTTCACGCACATAAAAGTCAACGTTTGCTTGACGTTATGTTGTAAGGATGGAGTTGGGGTAAGGGTCTCATAACAGGATAACAGCAAATAGAATTTGATGATTCTAGATAATAGATAACAATGAATTAACAATACATAAAACACAGCAACAACAAACAAATAAAACCGATAAATAAAAAATAAACGTTCTCAACAGTTCGATCTTTTTTTAAGCATCTAGAAGGTCTCAATATTGGTAACGTACTAATGGCGCGGCGGAAATTGCGTTCCCGCCAAATTCCGACAGAAGGAATTTGCATTCAAATCGGTACCATTAAACGTTCGTAAATCATTTAGCCGATAGCTTATTGATTGCCATGAGTAATTGATAGCCATTGATAGCCATACAATATTCTGGCGATTTGGGGTGAAATGTACCAGGCTTGCGTAGTTTTATCCGTAAGTAATTTTTATTTAGAGTTTCCATTCTGGACCCTCAAATGTAACATGTCTAACGAAATGCGAGTTTAACACAATTACTATTTTAACACAATTAGTGTTAGGTTATTTCATGACTATAGATATATGTAATATAAAAGGGTACTGGTGTTACATTGGAATAGCATCGTCAGAGGCAAATGAGATGAAGTTTTCCATCAGACATACCATCGCAATGGCGCGTTGTCGTATCGCCGTGTTGCATTGTCGTATCGCAATATCGTGATGTCGTATTGTTGGGTGTCACATTGTCAGCCCACGACAATGCGACATTGTATCTGGCCAAAACCGGACACCATATTAAAGGAATACATAACAATCTTGATCGATTAAAAGGTCACGGTGTCCCGTTAGTTTGCTATTAATTTGCATTTATTCAATCATAAATGTTAATTCTTAGAATAGTTAAAAGCAATTGTTGTTTTCATCTTACTAACGTTTTATGATATTGTATCAATAATAATTTTAACAAAAAGGTAAAATAAAGAAGAAAATTGAAATCGTATTTATTTGTTTTTGGTTTAATTCCATGCAAGCAGTTTTAAAGGCCGAAATTGGTAGACCAGGGCAACTCTTGGATGATTGACAGTAATTGTAAAGAAATTACTCTCCGACCTCCTAACTGACCCCATTATCACCCCATTATCACCATGTGTCTGCTACTACAGTATAAATTCCTGATCCAGAATGTTTTATGGTTTTATGTGAATCAATGCTGACTCAATGAAAGGTGAACTAAGAATTAACAAAGTGCAAATAATCTTGCAATAAAATATTTGTATTGGTGAATATAACTGATATCAATAAATGTAATCTATTGAAGGTTGTACTACATTGTGTACTGAACTAAAATGGTAACAGCACTCATTTTCCACATAAAAACATATTGTATGAATATTGAATTGATTGTCATGTATACATGTATTATTTAATAATAATAATAATAATAATAATAATAATAATAATGACTTTATTATCGAGTAAACTCAGTTGGACATGGTCCAATCTTCCCTAAGGTCCTCAACAGTAAAATAATACAAAACGGTCAATAACATTTTTAAAACACATTTACAAGTCGAAATAATACAAAATAGTCAATAACATTTTCACGTTTACAATTGTCCGTGCATTCACTGGAATAGATTGACAGGCTGAAGAAATATACGAATGCAAAAAACATAGACAGTTCTGCAAGATATAGCACTAAACAAGCAATAGTTAATACAAACGATAGTAATTGTTATGATATTTTCTTTGGAAATTTTACTTAATTTACTAACATTTACAAGAGGATTATACCCTCCCCTTTCCCCCTCCCCCCCCACCCCACTACACACACACACATACACAACACACCCACACATACAAAATTAAAACATGAACATATTCACAAGTGATGATAACTCATAACATCATTCCCACATATGACCCATATAGAGCTGTCCAGCTGGGTTCGGGTATAATCCTCTTGTAAATGTAAGTACACAGTCTGGCATAATTTCCCGTTTCAAATACACAATGTTGTGCAGCTGGGCTTCTTGTCTCTTTTTATTTCTTTTTTTTTACCGCTCCAACGGGATCTACAGTCTGTTCATATATAATAAGTGCATACTTTGAATATATGTTATAATATACATTAGCTAATTCATTTTGCTATTACTTATTAAGCGTAACAAGAATAGTAATTACGTGAATATAACATCACGCTGTATGACTTATCTCAGACAACAACATATTATAAATGTCAATTTATGTTTTCTGCTTGTATATATGTAACTAGTTCCTTGTATTTCGTTTCGGCGAGAAATAGTAATATATATAGAGGATATCTGTTGTTTTGGAGTGAATAACATATTTTATTTCATCGAGAAGTGAGAAAACTTTTTCTCACTTTGAGATGAAATAAAATATGTTATTCACGACAAAACAACATATTTTTTTTTATTTTATGAATTTACAAAAAAAAATGTAGGCAACTACAGTAGAACAACAGAAGTAGTCCCGGCAGCTACTGTGAAATAAAACTCTATAGTCCACAGTGTGGAATAACACTTTTATTTCACTGATAAAATACGATATTTAATTGCATATCATAAAATAAATACAGTTTATCTTTGTGTCTGTATATGTACGTGTTTGTTAATATTAAGACTCACATGCTTGTATATAGGTAGTGTGTATATGTGCACGCGCGTATGAGCAGGTATGTGCGTGTGTATGTATGCATGTGCGTATGTACGTGTGTGCGCGCGTACCTGTGTGTATACCGATCAAACATAACATTATAGTACTATATAATTTCTATAATACTTTGAGATATTTTCAGTATCTCAAAAACACTGGTTATAAACTATATATTACATAATTTAAAATGATATTTTATTAA